>JAPWTK010000145.1:0-357500 GCA_029963805.1 Aromia moschata | reverse complement strand
AGATACCCACAAACAAATAATAACTCGAAATGCAATAATGCACCGTAGCTGCAGCTACAAAAAAATGAGCACAATTTTAGGTTTTGTCTACTGCGGCCAAGGGCAAAGCTACTGTTGTTGCATAACCTACTACTTTCGTACTAATTTTATATAATGTATATTTTTTTCATTCTACGAACACAGGGTACATTCAATAACTTTTTAACGAGAAGAAATACGCGTTTCGAATTTTCATTGTTTCAAATGGTTCGAAATTTGGAATCTTTCAGCATTTACGTTTTTCCATAGCCAACCAGATCATAGAAATACATAGGAATTTTGGATTTTTAAATTAGATATCCTGTATATTTTTGTTTTGTCGTATTATCCCGCTATGTCCTATATTGTTAGCAGTTTGCACATGTCACCGTTAATAAATTTGTTACGTTGAACAGATGTTTCTTGAGTAGAGCATCTCAGAATTACCACGTGTTTTATTTCAGTTTTATCATTATACACTAGGAGAAATTAAGGGATATAAAAAAATCCCAAATTTTTAGGTTATTTAAGAGCTGTAACTCGGGGAAAAAAGGTAGTAGAGAAAAAGAAAAAAATAAGGAAATTGAAGCTCCAAGTTTCTAATTTTTGGATCTTGAGTTTTAAAATGTTTAGCAACAGCAGTTTTTGAATAATAAAAAGTAAACAACCGAAAAAAAATCAAAATTTTTCTAGTCTTTTAAAAAGGTCCACGGTCCCCAATATTTTTTTTTCTGATGTTCATCATAAAGTTCTTTTAAATAATTTAAGTCTCTTTAATTTGACCTGTTATTGAGCCCTGTACGATCATTTTCGCTGAGTTATCACCTTCAAAGCAAAAATATCATTGTTGACTTTGATAAAATCAATTACTCGGGACATAATGAACGTACAGAAAATTCAAGTAGGGTTTTGAAATTGCAAAGTATCCTACAAATAGTATAGAGATTGTTTTTTTCTAAAAATTAAAAAATTTCAAAACGAAATTGTTCATTGAAAAAGATAAAAAATCTCTACATAATCAGGGATATTTGCATAACCTGGCATAACTTTGCAAATAATGGATAGTTAAGGATATTGACTTTTTTAAACCTTAGATACCGCAAAGAAACCCTGATAGTTTCAAAACGCTGCGGTTTTTCTTTCATAGTGCTCGGAATGATTGAAATTGTCGTTTGTGCTAAAAATCAAAGTAATCGATTTTTCATGTTTTGATAATTTTTTTAAGTTAAAAACGTTTTTTTTTTGTAATAATCCATATTTGCATTGTCGAAAACCGTTAATCATTGTAAAAAAAATATGAAAACAATTTTTTGAAAGTATTTTTTTTTCATGCCCATTTTGCCCAAGTTACAGCTCATTGAAAATCACCTAAAAATTTGTGATTTTTTTATATCCCTTAATTTCTGCGCCTAGTGTAGTTGACTATCACAAAGGAATGACTTCTACCATCCAACTGTTACTTAAGAAATACACAAAGAAAAAATATGTAGATACTTATCCGCGACGTAAAATAACAAAACCCCTTTACATGTTCCGCTAAATTTTTCAATCTCGAAACTGGACTGACCGGCCGGCAATGCAGGTAATCGAATTCCAATAATATTACTGATTATACATTCTGCCGCATGTAACATATAACTGAATTGCAAATAAAGAGACCGATAGATCATATTTTATTCATTCGCCGATGCCGCATTTGTTATTCAGAATTCTTATGGTCCCGAGCACGCATGGGACTATCTATATATCTGGTTGGAGAAGTAAAAAAAAAAACACGCCAGGTGTTCAAAATTACCGGTCGATGGAAAAAAGGATAAGTGGGGAAATAAGGCAAAGACAAATTCTAAAAAGGTTAAATGGTAGGTATGTATATAAACACAAAGGCAAACTCGTCTTGGAGAAGCAAATAATATAGAAGTCCATTCGGGCAGAATTTGTGCTCTCGCTGGTGGTTTTAAACACGTATATACAGTGTGAAGATACTTGTTTCCATACAAGTCAAACAGTTCCTGCTTGAGTTTTGGGCCACTAATTTTTGGATCTTCTATGTACTTTGTTTAAAATAAATCTCTTCTATTCTGATTAGCTTTTTTTGGGCGACCACTCTGCACCTTTGAAAAAATTATGTCTTCGTCTTTATAACGTTTAATAATATCTCCAACTGTACTTTTCTTAAAATTTAATATATTACTAATGTTGCGGATCGTATTCATAATGATAAATTACTAATTGTCTTATCTCGAAGCTTGTATTTTTAACTTTACGGCCCATTTTCGCAATTATTCACTTTTACACTGGCGCTATTTCGCTGCAGTTTCGTGAGAACTACCGAAGTAGTCATTATGCCATAGCTTTTAAGTTGGCGTCACATACGTATTGTCCCGACGCAGTGCTTCGCGTCTCATTTGTTATGATTGTCCGAATATTTTTGTTGCGTTACTTTTCGGTTTAGTTAATAATTTTGTGACTTTCTTAACAGTATGATGAGGTAACCCCCTTCATTTTTATATAAAATAGCTAGAAGACTATAAAGTATTTATTACTGGTTGTTATTTTTTGTTTTGTTAACATTTTCCTTACAAAAACACATGAAAACGTAATATAATAATGGTGTCCGAATATTTTTGTTGTCCACTGTACGTACTATATACGTATTTTATATCTACATACGTATTTTATATTTATATCGTATTTTATATCTATTCTATATTATCTACTATAGACGTACTTTTAATTGTCTGACAAGGGCAGAAAGACTTTATATTATGTGTTGTTAACAACGGTGACATATAGGAACTGCCGTCTAACGTGCCTAAATAGGACTCGACGTGTTCCAGTGAGTCCGATAAAATCAGCAACCACTAGATGTCATAATGAGAAAAATTCCCGTTCACTGTTGCACTCCATCAGAAATCACAGATCCGGATTTCGACCTCGCTGAACGGGGAGTATTCTCATGAAAGTGAAAAGAGTTATTACCGTATACATTTTAATACATAACCTTTACCACCATAATATTAAGATCAAAGAGAAAATTTTGAGCTTACCAAGCAATTTATAGGTTTTCAATATGTCAAATTCAATTTTTAAAAATGAAATATAAGTTGCTTGTTTACATATGGTTTTTTACATTTGATTGTACAAATTATAATTGAAATATACAAATGATAAACTTACGTTTTGGAGTAAAATATTTCTAATAATGTCCTGATAGATGTAGTAGACGTGGTAGTATCCTAAAACAGACAGAAAAGGATACATAAGTTTTTATTGTTCAAACTTAAAATTGTATTTTAAAAAGTCTAATGCAGTAGATCTAACATTTTAGAAAATGCTATGCCTACTGAGCCAATAAAATTAAATATCAGCAATTGTCAAAGTTGCAAAATTTTAAAGTCAAGCAATTGCAAAGAAATAACTGTTAGAAATTAGCAATGCAATCCCGTCGATAATGTACACTCTATATAAACATAGTGGTGTAAGTAATAACTCCCATTTCCTCCTTTGTATTGTTTTATATAAAACCTAGAAAAAGAAATTTACCTAAAATACAAAAAAATATTGGCAAGATTTTATTTTTCAACGAAAACTAGTTTTAAAGGATGCTGAAGACACTGGCGGATCCAGGGGCCAGCTGGGGCCATGCCCCCCCCCCCCCCCTAGTACCCCTAGAAATTCCAAAAAGTATAGTGTGATAGTCGGTATTTTTGTATAAATGGATTTTTCATTGAAATTCTGAAGTGCCAGGAAAACGCGTGACCTTGAAAATTTTCAAAATTTTCGCCTGCGGCGCCAATATGGGCTCTCGCGGGTCATATGTTGCTTTATCACTAAAATGCCTATGTGTTCTATATACTTCTGGATCAGCCTATGGCTGAAGACAGTGGCATCGTTGTTTTTCGGCAACAAATATTCTTAAAGCTTTTTCTCAATTTTTAACCCCCTATAACATATTACAGCTTCAAGGCCTACCTTCAATTGAAGATATCAAATGTCTTGTTCAAAAATACAGATTTTGTGCACTATATTTTGACACCAAAACCGTTCAAATTGCATAATAAACAAAACAAAAATCACAGAGGTGTTCCTATAGGTGTTCCATAATGGGACATATATACCAGATGTCCCATAGTTAATGGAAAGCCTTTAACTGCTAATGGTAAACCACAAGCACGTTCAGAAAATGGACTTTCGTGTCCAGTATAATCCCCATACAAATAAATAAAAGTGTTTCGTACATAAAATCTACAACCAAATCAAGTATTGGGCTAATATTGAAAGAAATTGCGTTTTGGTAGAAATAGTTTGTTTTCAGTTTAATGCCAATATCGTCATTTCTTAAAAGTCCAAAAAACTCAAAAACCATGGGACTTTTATTATATAAATGTGATTATGTCTGAATTCGTAACAAGTCATAATATTATCAATACAGTCGTTTTTTCTTCGAAGAATACTTAGCACTTGTTTCAAAAAAACGTAATTTTGACTGCTAATACTAATATACATCGTAAGTAATAGTATAATAAAAGGGGGAAACTAATAACAACTTTATAATTAATCTCAACTGTATACTTAGATCTTCCTTGATGTGTCAGACTTATCGCTAGTCTTCCTTATAGTAACCTCCTTTTAATGGCATTATGATTCTCCAAGATAAAAACTGGGTTCTAAAACCTGTTCCGCCTATGCTTCTCGGGTTACTTACCCGAAAAAACCTTCTTTAACGCGCTCTTAATAAACCTAAATTTATTTTTATATCTGAGTTTCTCTTGTTATTCGTGTCACTTACTGTCACATTAATTTTTTTTCATTTCAGCCGTAAAACGGCTCTAAAACCTTTATGGCCGAATCATATAAGAAGAATTACGTACCTACCTACTTGGGGGTCAGGCGGATGACTAGCACGTCGGGCTCTTATGCCAAATTTTATGCGCATACGAGGGTAATCAAAACGCAATTTGTGATGCGGGATTTTTTAGGCTGTTCGTACTGAGACTGTGGATGATACGTTAAAGCTCCTGTTTGCCCGACTAGTTGGGCCAATGAGTTGGGCCAAAAATAAGAACACTGTTTACATGTTGGCGTTGCTCATTCTGCATTGGCCATTTGACGAGGATGGATGTGGAAACTATCGCAGCCGCGGCCAGTTACTTGTACAACACTTTCAATTATTATAGAAATGTGCACCAAAGAAGAGTGATTAAAAAAAATGGTGAAATATAAAATGGTGGATGCTGAGTAGGTATTCATCGAAACAGAATAAGGCAAATTAAAAAAATGCATAATAAGTTGATTACATACTTATGTAAATAATTAGTGGACTGAATACCCAACAAGCTGCCAATTTAATTATAATATATTTTCCGCTTTAACGGCAACCAATAAATGAAGAAGAGGCCAACGTGTGAATGCTTTTGCCGGATTGGGCCAAGATCCTTTGATGTGTGAACGAAAAACCGACAACATTCGGCTGGCCGGCCAATCTGCCGCCAATGACCAAGTTACGCCAAGTAGTCTTGTACACGTTGGTCCAACTCATTGGCCCAACTAGTTGACCAAACGTTTACAGGGGCCTTTACGCTTTGCATTTGGCACTGTCAAGCTGAGTATCGTTTTTTTCAAAATCAAACAAAAACCACGTAAGAACTGTGTACTTTTGTACATTTTTGTACAACCAATAATGATTTTTGTACAACCTATTTAATTAGCCGAAATCGGAATACTAAAATGGTACTCAAACTTGAGGTTTCTGTAAAATTTCATCAAAAACTAATTTCGTGTTCATAAACATCAAATTACAAAAAAAAATCCCCCAACCAAAATTAAAAACCCGTCAATTCATAAATTGAAATAAAAAAAAAAAAGAATAGATTAAAACAATTTGTAAAAAATAAAAAAGAACCAGCTTTCATACCGACCATTTGCAGTTTTTTTTGGAGTTGTACAAAAACATTTCGCAAATGTAAAAAATATGCAACATTGTTCTATAAGAGGATTTACACATATACGATTCAACCTTTTTGAAAATCGTCAATGTTGAGTATTACCGTTTGTTAAAAAAAAGAAAAAACATTTTCAAACCGGACTTTTTCAGTTTTGCGACCGTCTACAAAATTAATTTTTAACTGTACCAAAAACACGTATAAACATACGAGAGTGGTTTGATAAGTCCGTGACTTTTAAAGGAAAACATTTTTCCTTTAAAATTTTTTTATTCCTTCTAAATAATATGATTCCTCAAGGCCCTTAAAATAAGCGTTTGTTTCAGCGATGAGCTCTTCATTCGACCCGAATCTCCTACTACCCAGCCATTTCTTCAGGTTTGGAAACAGGAAATAGTCGGAGGGGACTAAATCTGGAGAATATGGTGGATGAGGTAGCAGTTCGTAGCCCAATTGATGAATTTTTGCCATGGTGATTACACGCGTATGCACTCGTGCATTGTCCTGATGAAACAATACTTTCTTCTTCGCTAAATCCGGTCGTTTCTGCTTCAAAACAGTGTCAAATCTGCCCAACAGCTGTGAATAATATTCGCCGGTGATCGTTTTACCCTTTTCAAGATAATCAATATGAATGACACAGCGCGAATCCCAGAAAACTGTGGCCATGACTTTGTTGGCCGACAGACCCATTCTTCCCGACAGGCCTTCTTAGGTGCACGTTCACCTGTAGAAACCCACTGTTTCGATTTTTGCCTGGTCTCTAGTGTGGTGTGATGGATCCATGTCTCATCTACGGTAACGAGACGGCGCAAAAACTCGTTTTGATTGCGGCTGAACCTCCCCAAACAATCCTTTGAAGTGGTCACACGGTTGTGTTTATGGTCGATCGTGAGCAACCGCGGCACCCATCGCGCGGACATCTTTTTCATATCCAAATATACATGCAAAATGTGATGCACCCGCTCAGTTGAGATGCCTACAGCCTCAGCCAACTCACGCACTTTCAATCTTCGATCTTCCAATATCATTCCTTGGAGTCCACATAGTATTTATCAAGCCTCTCTTTGGTTTCGGTAATGTTTTTTTTTTGCGCAAAATAATGCTTAATCAGCACACGAAATTCAGTTTTCTCCATTCTTGTGGAAAATAATGAGGTTAGCTGCTTTCAATAGCTGTCAAACATAAACCAAATTACGTAGCTTGCTCAAAATTTTACAATATTCGTATCAATCTTTCAGTTTTCAAAAATTGTCAAGATTTCAAATTGTCAACAAGTACCAGTTTTTAAACTTTTTTTTTGCAACTGTTAGAGCGCAGCATATGGTGAAGAGGCATGAATATGACTCAATCCAGAAATCTTAAGCCCTATAACTTGTAACTTCCATAACTACGTAACCACCAGGACCTCCTTAGGGTTGTTTTGTCCTAGATCTCGTAGGCTCTAGATATAAGGTTTTCTAGGTTTACGGGTTTGAGATTATGAGGTTATGAAATTTCACTGCTATGGAGTTTCGATGCTATAGGGTTGAGATATATGATTGGATGATATTCATGCCCTTTATTAGGTTTCTTCAAAGGTATTTATGCCTTTTCATCATGATGTGTCTCAGATTTCGTAGGACCTACTTATAAGATTTTTGAGGTTGAGGGATTTGAGGTTATGACTTATGAGGTTATGGGATTACGAAGCTTTGGAATTTCACGGCTATAAAGTTGACAGTCGTGATTGGAACATATTCATGCTTCTTCATCATTTGCTGCGCTATAGCAGTTGTAGAACACAGATATAGGGTTGTTTAGGCTTTTTGAAGTCATGGGGTTTTGAATACGTGTGTCGGAAAGTTGAAGTCTGTACATCCGCGCATTGAAAAAATTTTAGTGGTCGTGAATCTATGGTATTGTAAAATGTTTGTTAGAACTAGAATACCGCTACTGAGGCCTTACATCTCTCTTCATACCAAGTTCAAACGGCCCTTTGATATTTTACATCACTCTAACAATCTAACCATATAAGAGTCATACTTGTTGAATTTTATACGTATTACAGAGAAAGATAGACGTTATTACATATCACAATCATAAACATATGTATGTAGATACTGAAATGCCCCATTAAGTGCCATGATTTGCATTTAATTTCACCGAATAAAAATTGCCTATTCCATAAGCGTTCAAAAGAGCGCAATTATAATTTTATTCGCGGGAATCATTACAAGCGACATCGTAATATTTTTTGCGTCGTAATTAATCCAGCTAAACCGGAAGTTTTGTGCGACGTTCAAATGTTTCTGACTAACGGCGAGAGCTCGTTGTGTTGTACGCCTTGTTGGCAGCGCCTATGCGACCTGTTTCTTCGACACGTCTACGTATCGTACATGGGAAATTGTTTCAAAAAATGGCATTTGTATGTAACTTTAAGTTGTTTACCTTAAAAAAACGAGGTTAAAAAACGACCGGAGTGTTTTTAAAACCGCATTACGCTTAGGACTTGGCAAGTTAAAGTTAACATTCATTTGTATAGTAGTAAGGGGACATTTCGGGTGATTGAAAAAGACTGAAAAGCAATTTGTTTTCATTTCTTTCAGTTGTTATGTTGCCATCAACATATACACATACGGGAGCATTGTTCTTGTCATGGTTACTTTTACTTACTGTTCAGACAAGCCTGCGTTATTAGCTTAATATTGCAATTAGCGATTACTATACAAACCGATACCACTACTTAACATATAAACTTACTATATAAACCGATACACAGACAACTGTTACTACTCCAAAAGTAATGGGTGAGAAAGAAACAGTCGATTCTGTAAATATGGAACAAAATAAACTGCTCGTCAAAATTAGCGTAGCGAGTTTAAATTTCGATAGCCTCTAGGATTGATTTCAATGCCCCGAAGTTAGTTTTAATCGCTACGCAATGACTTAAACAGTTCGACGTCCAAACCCCAATAAGCAACCCCATGTCGAAATTGTGCAATGCAAATGGCGCTAATCTAAAAAGTGTTACGCTAATTCTGACGAGCAGTTTATACGATTTACACTCGCAAGATTTTCACGACAATTTCCGAAACCTACAGGATGGATTAAGAAGGACGCTGTCGTGTAAAAACTCCATCCCGGCACACATTAACCCGTTTCGGACCAGCATGTCCCTCGCGGTACACCGCTCTTTGGAGGCTTATAGCTTACGCTATTTGCGACTCAAAAAAATTGAAAAAGACGTATTCTCAAAGTTCAAGGCAAGCTCTTTCCGATCGTGTACATCAAATTTGCGAAAAATGTTATTAACTATAAGAAAATGGGGATTTTTTTATAAAAAAAAGCATGTTTTTTTCGCACTATTTTTTTTGGAAATCGAGTTTTTAAAAGCTTTCCGGCATGCCATCGTCCTAGAACCCCCCTAACCGGTGGAGTAAATATCTGAATTTCAAGTTCAAAAGTTCAAAAGATCAAAAGTTTTATCGGGTCATGTAGAAATACGATATGCTCGCCTATTGATATGTACGAGACCGAATTGGTGAAAAAAGTGTTCGAAAAGCGTGAAAAAACTTCTCAAAAATCGATAATCAATAATAACAAAAAATTAAAAAAAATAAGAACAATTATAAAAAATAAAAAATGTAAAAAAAAGAGACTATCTATATTCGTCGACCTCCACATGGTGATAGTTGGGCAACGTAAACTTTGTTTGCGGCGGACAGACAATCGATGCATGGGTACATCGGACATTTACATGACGAATTTTATTTGTCGAATCTTTATTTAAATGTAACATTGACGAATCGATAAAATTTTGATATTTCGGAAATTTTTTCTTGAAAACGTTGAACGGAGAAAATTACCAAGAATAAAAAGTTCTTAGAATTACCCATAGAATACGTATGAATTTCCGGAGTAATTTGAACGATTTTTTTTATTTTGCAAAAATTTTGCTAACTGCAAAACAAAATATCCTCAAAAATTTTTAAAAAATGATTTATTGATATATTTACTTGATTTCCATCCGGAAACGTCTTCTAAACATAAGGTGAAATCAAACTTGAATATATCTTGAATTCGATATTTATCCACCGGTTAAAGGGGTTCTAGGTCCATCCGGAGGGTTTTCAAAACTCGATTTCTCTTATAAAAATACGTTTCTTATAGTTAATTTTTGACGTCTCCTAAAACGTTTTCGGATTGACAACCTTATTGGTTAGTCTCCACTTTCCGGTGAACTTGAACAGAAGCCATCTTGTTTTCGTACTCCGTCTATCATATGACAACTGCTTTACTCACTGTTTTCCTATCTGTAAAGAGGCCAACGGGCACTCTATATATATTTTATTGTTACAGTTGGAGGTACTCAAAACAAATATTTGTTATTTACATATGTTCTTATGTCCTTCCTAGAGAAACACCATTATGCATTTATCTTCATCCAGTATAACCAAAAAAAAAAGATTACATAGAAAAGTGAAATAGAAAGTTCTTCTTCAATTTAACCCTTTAACGCCCAAGTGCACTGTCAAGAGAAATGAACTTAGAGGCTCATATTACTGATAGAAAAAATAAAGAAAAAATAAATAAAACCATGGATTCCCATGTTTTCGAGGTCGCTCTTTCGAATGGAATCGTTAACATTTGCAAAAAAAAAATGATGTAACCTTCAATTTTTAACAAAAACTATTAAAAAACGGTATTTTTTTCAAGATGGTTTTTTTAAAAATCGCAATTTCAGCCATGTTATCGTCCTTTATACCACTCAAAAACAAATAGAAACGTGCACTCGAGACGTGTACTTGAAGGAAACGTAATGAGAACAATTTAACTTTCTCATTTTTTTTTTTTCAAAATAACTAGATATGGCAAAATTCAAAAGGTGATATTTCTTGTTTTTTACCAGTTGCGGAATCATTGACGCAAAAGAAGAATTTTGAAAAATTAGTCCTTTCGGGGTTTTTGGGGTCGCTGATCACGATCCTGATGTCAGAATTTCAAAATTCATGATGGCGGATCCAATATGGCTACCATTCCGACTCAAATTTCAAATTTTTCGATTATTTTGCCTCAGTCTTTGTAAACCAGGGGTTTTCGGGGTCGCTCATCACGATCTCGATGTCAGAATTTCAAAATTCAAGATGGTAGATATGACATGGCGACCATTTTGAAGCAAATCTTGGAATCCTGACTTTGAAATTCTGACATAATGATTAGCGACCCCGAAAACCCCTGGTTTACAAAGTTTGAGGCAAAATAATCGAAAATTTTGAAATTTGATTCGGGATGGTGGCCATATTGGATCCCCCATCTTGAATTTTAAAATTCTGACATCAGGGTCATGATCAGCAACCCCGAAAACCTCTGATGTACTAATATTTTTTCAAAATTCTTCTTTTGCGTCAATGATCCCGCAACTGGTAAAAAACGAGAAATGTCACCCTTTGAATTTTGCCATATCGAGTTATTTTAACCTCAAAAATGAGAAAATTAAATTGTTCTCATTGCGTTTCCTTCAAGTACACTTCTCGAGTGCACGTTTGTATTTGTTTTTTGAGTAGTATAAAGGACGATAACTGCTGAAACTGCGATTTAAAAAAAATCTTGAAAAAATCGCGTTTATTAATAGTTTTTGTTAAAAATTGAAGGTTATATCAATTTTTATGCAAATTTTAACGATCCCATTCGAAAGAGCGACCTCGAAAACATAGGAATACATGTCTTTAGTAATTTTTTCTATCAGTAATATGAGCCTCTAAGTCCATGTCTCTTGACAGTGCACTTGGGCGTTAAAGGGTTAAATAAGACATTTGTAATATCCACTACTACTCCTTCTATAAAACTCACGAGACGCACCTGTATAAACCACATGGTTTTCACTATATGTATCTTTCCTGGTACAAGGTAACATATAATTTAACTATCCTAAGCAGTAATGGACGGTAGTAATCATTCTTTCACACAACCGACACGGTAGCGATATTTCACGGTACGTCTACCGACTGACATACACTGAAAACGCGATAGATAAGCGCTTCGTCGTATTATGCCACTTTATGTTCTCCAATGTTCCCAATAGAGGCGGGAAATTTTTCCCTCCGTTACCGCGCTAGACATGGCGCGCATATTTCATAAGTGTTTTTATTGAAGACATTCGCCCCGTCAATTTATATGTATATACAACTGAAAACATGGCGCCGTCTAGTTAATCCTGATTTATAACGCGGTTTTCAAGAAAATCCCAACGCATTTAAAACCAGTTTGTAATTTTAAAATAACTCATCTTCGTTTTTATTTTCGCCCCGACGCAAAAAAATGGCGCTTAATTGCGCCGCATTCGTTTTAATTTGTAATAATTCGTGTTAATTAACGTGTACTCACCGGTGATATACAGGGTGATACAAAAACGAGAAGCTGTATAATCAAAAGGAGGATGATCAAATTCGAACGCCCAGCATTATCAGCGATACTCTGAAAAATTGACTCATTTTTACAGATTTTTCAAACGATATATCTACTGTAAAAATACAGGTTCATCATAAGGTTTGTTCCAACATGTACTGGAATCAGTTCAGAACCGTTGTGTACGCAAATTGAAATGTGCGTTCCAACAGACAGAGAACTGATTCCGGTATTAATTCGGAGAACGTTAAAATTGATGAACTGATTTTGGTATTGGTTCGAGAACTGTGAAATTAGTTCCCGGTTGGAGGACGAAACAGGACGGGACTACCTTGTAACACATGAGTAGTAACAACGACTTCGAACTTAACCTAACAAAGATAATAGAATCATTTCATAAAGATTTTGTGTTTTGGTGTGTAATTATTTGGTTAGGTGCGATTCTATTTTATTTAAGTATTTAAAATGGGTTATCAAAGTATCGACGTTTATTAGTCAAGCGAGTCAAGTGAAGAGAAGGATTTAGAACTATTAGTATGCATACCAACCATATTATAAGGTCCAACAAAACTAAATTGTTGATTTAAATTACGTTAGCTCATACGAGGTGTGTAAATTAGACTGGCAACGTAGCACCCGATCTAGCGACACTGCGAAGACGGGACTTGGAAGGGCGGTAGGTTAACATATTGCACCTTCAGTACAAATTTGAACTTGTTAGAGTCATTTGTTTGTCAAAACAAATCAAAAAAACAGTCACAAAGATGTGACTGTTTTCGTAAACCGGTTTTTTTTGCAAAACTTCAACATGCCTACGGAGACAGTGTTTTTTCAAGAGCCCAGGTTTTTCGGTGGTTTAAGGCATTCTCAGAAGGAAGAGAGTTGATTGAAGATGAACCACGCAGCGGAAAGCCTTCATCTTCAAGAATCGAAGAAAATGTCGATACAATACGGGATCTTGTGCGTTCACATCGTCGATTGACTACAAGAATGATCGGAGAAAAGTTAAATTTGAATCACACCACTGTTCATCACATTTTGACTAACGAATTGGGGATGAGAAAAAATCTGCGCACATAGGAATGGTTCCAAAAAATGGCTTGCAGTAACAAAAGGACATCAGGAGAGGAACGTGTTTTGACTTTTTGGAATCGATTGAATATGATCCCCATTTTATTATGAGGAAGTGAAAGATCAAATGCATGTTAATTTGCTTCTTTAATAGCCCGGGAATTGTCCACAAACAGTTTGTGCCTCCAGGCCAAACAGTAAAACAACGCTTTACAGAGAGGTTCTTGAAACACTTCGAAGAAGGGTTATGCGTGTGAAACCAAACATCAAGAACAACCAGATGTTGCAACACGACAATGCGCCTTATCACACAACCATTTCAGTAAACGAGTTTTCAGCCACTGAAAACATTCCTGTCGCTCCTCAGCCTCCTTATTCGCTTGACTTGAGTCCTTGTAACTTTTTCTCTTCTCGACATTTAAAAATCACCTCAAGGGACGTCATTATGGACCATAGAAAACATTCAAACGTCTATCACCGACCAGCTGAAGGCTATTCCAGTATATGAGTTCAGCACTGGTATGAGTGGTCCATCTCCGCTGTGTTTGTTTCCTAAGGAAGTTATTTTGAAGCAGACAATACTGAATTGTAATTCTATTCGAATAAAAAAAATTAAAAAAATCATTATGTCATTACTTAATTTACACCCCTCGTACATCAACCTATTATAACAAGACAAAACGCAAAAGAATATTACTATCGATCACAAAATATTTAAGTAAATTTTTAATCTTTTAAGAAGGTATATTTATTATGTTCACAACAATATTTATAATATTAATAAATTCCATTCATTCTAATGTTACTGAAAAAAGAAACTATTTTTATTTATTTTCAATATTAAGAAAGTTCCCAATACAAAATTTATTTGCAATTTTCTTCTGTCAGATATTTACAAGATAAAAATTTCAACTTTCGCAAGATGAAATATTCCAATTTTATAATTAGAATCATATATGTATGTATGTATAACTTTAAAAGCGCCTCGAAGCGCTTAACCATGACTGCAAGACCCAAAATGTCCTTTATTATGCCGCACGGCATTCTGGTCTTGAACATTATATACCTACTGAACCTGAATAAATGAATATACACACTTGTCCGTAATATATCAAGCAAACCTACACATAATTCTATTAGGTCACCTGCTTTTGCATTTTACTTAGGCAAAAAAATATAGTTCAACCGTTAGCTTTGATATCCTCTCTCCTGACCTCGGCATCTCAGAATTTAGATTTCATCCGAAGGCGAATTTAACGTCGCCTTACAACGAGAGTATTCCATGTTGTTGCCAAATTTTAGAGTATTTTATATACAGGTAGTAGAGTGTAAACCATTTTTGTAGTCTGATTCTAATAAGTAATAAGACTACATTTCTATGATTTTTTTTTAGCGAAAACCGACTCTTCACTCTCTTTGTTCACTCTTGTTGTAATGTCTCTCTTGTAACTCTTGTTGTAAACTCTCTTCACTCTCTTCAGTCTCTTCACTCGTGTTGTAATTCATCGGGATTCACCGAATCGCAAATAGGCAACACGATGTAAGAGATAGAAAAAAGTAAAAAACAGTCATTAATCATTACATTGTATTCATAGTTGACCAACTATTGGATGCAATGCAAATGAATTGACGGGCGAGATAATCATTTTGAGATTTGCAATTTTTTCAATTTTCGACGATGACCTTGCTGATTGGAAGAGTTTGTAATCTCTCAGCGTAATGTATTTCGTAGTTTATTTATGTATGTAAATCCATAATAGCATTATGCAAAGTGGCTTACTATAAATTGCGTGGTGCGACGAGAAAAATGTGGGTTGTAACACGTGTACCGACCAATGTCTTCAGTGTTCGTTGTAATTTTTTGGTGTCACGACATGATTCTATAAAATCTGGTGAAGGATACTGAAAATGACAGATTACATAATAATATGAAGATAAAGAGAGAAATCGAAGCAGTTTTTGAGAAATCATGCTCACCGTATATTTTTAAAAAAGAGTTTTCGAGAAAGACGCGTTTAATGTTTTGAGCAGATGTATACTAGGGCACAACAACTGACTTCTTCTGACGTAAACAGTCTTATATTCATGGAAGCAGCTGGGTTCTGGGGGCGCGCAATAGCTGCAGCTGCACGGTCCGAGCAGATACTAGTAGCGTGCGAGAACTTAGAGCGTATACTCAATCTGACGTACTTTAAACGCACATAATTTTCTCAATACTGATCCGATTCTCACGAAATATTGAGCATATATTGTTGAGATGTTGTACTTGAAAAGAAAACTGTTTTTTTACCCAACTGGGGGTTGGGTTGTCCTTGAGAGTGTTCTTAAGAGCACTTCAAATCATATACATACATACACTACGTGTACACCAGACATCGGCCGGTTGTGAAAATGGACAAATGCTACATTTCTTGTTCTAACGGCTAGCGCAGGTGGTGAGAGGGCAGATCTTATTCCCTCACTACCTTCGATGCGTAGGGTGTTGCTTTTTACCTGTCTTGTCACTTCTACTTGTCCTCTCCTTCATAACTGGCCGATGTTTGTTGTACACATACTGTATATGTCTTTGTATACTTGCTTCAAGCCAAGTGGGTTTGTTTTGACCAAGTCGTGCTGCAGGTATTTGAGATTATTTTCATAACACCAATGTTAATCAGCAGTTACTATTCTTCGTCAAATTTCATTATTGCAGTCAATAACTAACTGATAATTGAAACACATCTGCCTCGAACCTTCACCAAGTCCTAATGAATGACATGTTAAATGGCGGTCAATTAAAATAACTTTTGTATTTCTTTTCTGCTCCATGAATGTACAAGATCCCACACACTAGAACTATTTTTTGTAGTACTATTAACTTCTCCTTCTATTAGAGTATATATATCACCACTTATGCTTACGATTTTTGCTTAGTCCTATTGTTCTGAATATTGGTTTATAAGTATTATTGGAACATATCAAAATTCCACCGGACACAAACTCTCAGCAAATCATCACTAGGAACTTACAGTTTTACTCTATTTTATATGTATGAGAAATTGATTAAAAAGACTTATTTATGTTTTACACCGAATCACACCGAATGCGACACTATGTTATCATGCGCAAAAGTTTGGGCAGTCTCATGGTATCCTCTTTAGTTGCTTCTCCATTTACAGTGTAACCCCCACCAAAATTGAGGAGTGATCAAACAAAACGCAATAAATCCATTTTTCACTTTTTTTACGACTATCATGATTTTATTAACCCTTTAAGTCCTTAATGTCCTGATTTTTTAAATAGTTTTCAGCCAGCTTATTTTCAATGTTATCGGTGCTAAAAATTTCATTTACGACGTAAAATTTCATAATTTTTCAGAATATGGCATTAGAATTTCTCAAATATTAATTTTTAAAAAGTTATGAACAAATATTTAGACAAAATTATGATTTATTCGATAACAAAAAAAATGTACACCTAATTTCTTTTAGATCTGAACAGGTGGATAATTCTCGGGGTTACCAGAAAAAATTTAGTCCTCGAGACCTATAACTTAAAACAAATGGGTTTATTTTATTTTAAAAAAATTTGGTAAAACAAAATGGGGGTTGAAACAAAAATGTTTTTGTATAAATTTCATAAACGTGTTTTTCAAAAACTACGGACTTTGATCAAAATGTTCTAAGAATAAAAATGTCTTAGAATCAATCGAAAAATACTCTCAATTTTTTTCAGATTTTTTTAAGACATTTTTGGAAATTTCGAATTCATGATTTTTGGAACAATAGTCTTTAAAATCCTTAAAAAAATATGAGAGTATTCAAAAAATTCTAAGACATTTTTGCCCGTGAGAAATTTTTTACAAAATTTATAGTTTTCAAGAAAAAAAAATATTGATATTTGATATATGAAGTTTATATAAAAATAATGTTGTTGCGGCCCCTGTTTTGTTTTACCAAAAATTTTTAAAAACAAAATAAAACCATTTGTTTTAAGTTTAGGTCTTATAAGGACGCGATTTTTTCTGGTAGAGAACTCGAGTATTACCTATTTCATAGAGAAATTCAGGTGTAAAATTTTTAGTTGTCGAATAAATCGTAATTTTGTCCAGAAATTTGTTTATAACTTATTTAAAATCAATTTTTGAAAAATTCTATGGCCATATTCTGAAAAAGCATGAAATTTTACGTCGGAGTTGACCTGATCGAAATTGTTTCAACACCGATAACATTGCAAATAGGCCGGCTGAAAACGGACATTTGAGACTTAATGGGTTAAATGTTTGTAATAAATTCATCGGTAACATCAGAATAGATCAGAATGCAATAATTACGTAATAAATCCAAAGTAGCTCAAAATTTAGTCGCGATTTACTCAAAACAAATGGAACGTTTTGATTAATCGCTCCTCAATTGTAACATAATTCTCCACTTCACAGAATCGTTATTGAGACATCAACAAGTCGAAAAAAAAACAACTTTTTTCTTCGATCAGATCGCGTGGCCGTTATAATCGATTGGAACAAAATTTTACTTTTAAATTCCTCGACGTGACTAGACGTCGAAATTATTCAAATTCACGTGATGCCGAGGCTAGATCCAGAAGTGTGATCTATGATAAGTACCTACCAGTGAGCGCATTTTTTTTTCATCTCGTCTAAGCCGACTGCCAACGGAATAAATCATCTCTGTTTGTGCTACGCTAAATACCAAAATCTCGATACGGTCGATTGTCTTCTCTTTTTTTGCGCGGTGGAATGTATTAATAGGCACCCATCGCGAGCTGTTATTTTTTCGTATTGGCGGTCGCCGTGACATCCGGGACATTCAGTATAGTGGGCTCTTTGTTACGTCCAAGGTCCCGGGTCGAATGTTCCGACGATTTCGTACCGCAAAAAAATGTATGTGTATCGTCCACGGTACGAGGTAAAAAAAGGAGCTGAAATTTGAATTGTTGCGACAGCGCGAGCTGTCTAATTGAATAAAGAATAAGTCACGCTTAAGGTGATTTTGATAGCTTGACGTATGTATAAGGGGTGTTTTGTATCCATGGTTGCATTCCAAAGACTTCTTTGTCTGTAAGATGGACGTGTATGTATTTTTAAGATAATTACGTTTTACAATATGTAATCACCTGTGTACTTTTTTGGACTTAAAAAACTGCATAAAGAGAAGAGAACTGCATAGAGATATATTTAATTAGGACACAGACATGCGGTATTCGGCGAGTACCGAATAACAAATATTTACTATTCGCATTATTTATTATTGTTTATTATATTATTTTCTATATTTTGGCCCGAGTGAAGGAAACAAATATTTGCGATTGCACTCGATACACATATTCGCGCAAATTACGTGTGGTATTTTTGTATTTGTAGTCAAATTTATTTTATTTTGGTTGCAAAAATGGATTGAAATAATGAAAATATACTGGAATTTTCCAATTTCTATGGTGAATTGATAGTATGGAATGCAGGGCATAAAGATAATAAAAACAGAAGTCTTGTATATGATGTTTGGAAAAGAATAGAAAGAAACATGGGCAGGATATATTATGTTGCAGGGTTAAAGAAAAAAAGGTTCTCTAATGGCATTGTTTAGAGCTTGTCAGAAAAAGGTCAAGGAATTTACAAAAAGTAAAGCAGGCTCAGATGATATATACAAATCAAACTGACAAATATACACCTTGTTTTTCTTCTCGTAGCCTCCTTTTTTTTCTTAACTGTATATAAGCACAACTCAGAACTGTAAAGGCAACAGCATAAGTTACCATTGTTTCTCTATCCATCTTAATTTTAATGAACGAATATTCGTTGTTCCCATACCGAGCAATCTTCGGCAACTACGCCAAATGTGTGTGTGACCCCGTTCGCCAAATACAAATTAATTTTACGGAGTTGCTCGGCGAATAGCGAATAATTGCGATTCGCCGAATACCGCATGTCTATGCCCGGCTTAAGGTTAGTTTCGAAAGTAGTGACAAACATCGTAGAACTTTTTTTTAATGCTGCTAAGAAGGAAAAAATAAAATTCGTTACAAACATTAGAATCTCAGGAATACCGCCTAGATCGAATTATATGCATACATTCACAAAATACATGTACCTCCAACTAAAAAAAAAAAGTGGTGACTAATGGGTGGTACCTAACTAATGAGTTTTAAAACTAACTAAACATTTATAACATTCACTGAAAATCAAGCAACAAATTTCTTATCAACATTCATAGGAGGTTTATAACACAATAGAAGTGGGCATCAAAACAATAAGAGGATAAAAGATGTGTTCTTTCGCACAGAGAAAGAACAAATAAAAAGGAAGTACTGAAGGAGGCTTAGGTTCACGAGTTGTAATGATACTAATGATGATGACAAGATTCTCATTCAAGTAGAACCACAATATTCTGAATAATTGAACTAATTTTGTGACTAATTGTTTACGAAATTGTATTTCTGCAGTGGAATATAAATAATAGGCATAATTAAGAGAATATATTCAAAACAGAGTGGTAATTTGCTAGACTATTTCACGAATAATAATAATTTTTTATATATGTGATGCAACCTGTGAAGAGGTACCAGATGTCGGAAAAGTCAATTTTACGCTACAACCCAAAACGCAGTTTCAAAGTCAAAAAATACGAATTTCGGATTTCAACGGATATAGGTGCTAGACATATTTGGCAACCATGTACAGTAGAAATAAGTCGTTGGATTGAAACAATAGAAGACGAGATATCGATTTTTGGATGTATAGTTCTGTTCCAAAACTTTAAATGTGTTTTTCTCAAAATTACGATTTTCCATATTGAAACTTTACTTGCTTTCAGTTCGAACTATATTAACGCTAGAGACTTTTTATCCTCTATCTTTCGGAAAATAGTTTTTCCGACATCTGGTACCCTTTCACAGGTTGCATCACATATATGAACAATTTATTAACTATCAATAAATCGTTAATTTCTAAACTATTGATTGATTATTAATATATAAATTATTGTCACTAAATAGTGACAATGCAACTGCTCATTTTGACGTCAACAACTATAATTTTTATTTGTCAAACTGTCAAACTTTGCTTAGCGCTGTTATATCGTCGAAAACGCCGAAGCTCATTCTTGAACAGCCACAGTTACAATTGAGAGACAGCCAAGGGCGTAGCCAGTATTTTTCTTTGGGGGGGGGGCGGTCCAAAGCAGATTAAACAAAAAAAGCAAAAAAAAAGTCATTGGTGGCAACGGCAAGCGCAATCCCCCCGACTATTTTGGTTTTTACTTGACCATTGTGGGGGGGGGGGGCGATCGCCCCCTATCGCCCCCCCTGGCTACGCCCTTGGAGACAGCTGGTGTTATCGCGATACTACAGGTTGTCTTTGGTTTGTGATTCGTCAGATTAAATGAGTATTTTCAGATGAGTGAAATAGTTATAAATAACTGCTGATAACCATTATAGTTATCCTCGTCTATTTATTGAATCATATGGCAAGTAGGTAATCATGACTAGCCATCCTGGCTAGTCTTCAAGGAGGTGATCTTTGTAACCGAGACATGGAGACAAAAACTGAGCTTTAATCCGCAAATTATTTGGATGGATAATTCCTAAATGAATTGTTATGAATTAGATACATTAAAAATGACCCCACGGGTTGTTTTTACAGAACCATCGACGTAAAAAAAATAATTATTTATGTTCATATTCCTTTTGATTGAGACGGCGAAGGAACATACATTCATCATATTGTAGACGGAAGTATTCAGTCATATAAGTAGTAAAAACCGTTAAATTATTTTATGTACAACTGTGAAGGACATGAAAAAAATTAAATTTATTATCCATAGTTTATCTTCATAAACCACTCCCGTGTAATCTATTAGCAAATTATAGACTAAATTACATATATAACGTCTTTACAAGGAACGATCAAAGTTGTTTTGTCGACTTTTTGTTGACTACTGCTTGGGGTAAAAAAAACAAAGTTTGTCATTCAAAATGACTTTAGTCATTAATTTCCAAAAAAAATTATATAAAATGGTTAGACATTAATTAGGTTGGCAGAAGGTGAACGCGTCATAGATGTATATTTATTGTAAGTATTCTATAATACACGAAAATAACTAGTATCCTTTCGCACGTTTGCCATATTTTCTTATGAAATTACATCACACTACTCAACGTATTGTGTATAACGGAGATTTTATATCAGCTCCAGCTGTCATATGAACCCTGCAATCAAATAAAATTGAAGCAACCCCCATTACACGCTACACGAGTTGCCTGTGTTGCGTTGCAGTATGCCAACTTTTGTAATTAAGGTAAAAAAATTATCAACAGTTATTTTTGAAGATTCGTCAAAGCGAATAAAAAAAATCTCATCAATCAGCTCAGATCAATATTGACCCCGAATGGTTTTTCAGTATTTTATGAATAGATGAGGCCCATTTTAATTTATTAGCGGAGTGAATGCTCGAAACTATCGAATATGATCAAAAGAAAATCAACATGCAATCATTCAGTTAAGTCCTTATGGTAGGACAGTCACAGTTTGGTCCTATTTCACAGCTAATTTTACCACTGTTCCGTATTTTTTCGAGGTACAGAATAACAAGATCGTAACTGTAACTGCTACTGATGAACGATACCGGCAAATACTTATGCAGTTTAGGCAAGATATTAGAGTTGCACAGTTGCAAAAATTAGAAAGTAATAAAACATAATTTTTATGCAGGATGGAGCAACCCCGCGCATGTACTAATCAGTTAAAGACTTGTTAACTGATGTTTTTCAAGGTCATGTTATAAGCAAAAATTTTGAAAATTCGTGGCCACCAAGATCGTCTAATCTGAATCTAGCTGATCTTGAAGTTATTATGGAGCTGGCTTTGAACTTAAAATGTTTAAAATACGAATGTTGTATAATGATATGTATAATTTGGAGAAAAGTTAGGTACTTTTACACCACCAAAATGGAGGTCATATCGAACAGTTATGGTAACCAGTGTATAAACTTGTATATATAATGGCGACAGACATGTTATCACCTCCATAACTCCTGCTGGTGTTGCAACTACTGTGAAATAATTTTAAACAGTTAATATTACTTTAAACAGCTGTGAAACAATTTTAAAATATCTAATAGGAATATTATGTTGATATGACAACAGCGAAACAAGGCATAGGCAAAACGAATGGTCCAATGCGGCGGCTTGGGTGTACAAAATTTCGTCGAATCGCAGACAGAACTGCATCTGCGCATGTTAAATTCAAACTGCGCCAGCGCTCGGGGACTAGACGTTTGTTGTCGTTTGATTAATTTATATTAGTATGCGAATAGTTGTTGGAAGGAGATGTACTGGCGTATGTGTTTTAGCTTACACACATACAATCTACAATTTCAGCCATTGCCTTGGCACACAATGTTGGGTTGTCATTGACAGTAACCAAAATATTTATGTCCCTCTGTTCGACATCGTCATTTACCGGAACTGCATTTTTTCTGTGGGACCTAGGTGAAACACAACCATGTTTTTCGAAATTTTTAACGATCCGATTAATCGTTGATATCGACGGTGAGGGCCTATTGGGAAATTTGTCGTTAAAAATAGCTTTAATATCCCTTACAGACCGACCACCAAAATACCATTTAATTATTTGAACTTTTCTGTCAATGTGATAAATATCCATTTTTATTTTTATGAATGTATGTAGTGCTTCTACAATACGCTCGTAATAACGCACTTTTCTAATCAGGCACTAGACCAGAATAAAATATGAAATGGCATTTCAAATTTTAACTCAAACAGCCCTACCGACAAACCGGATGCCTTTCATACGCCTGCGCTAACGATTGGATCGCGATAGATTCTCACCTCATGTTTACACTTATGTTCAATGCTACAGTATTTGTAACCCTCTTGGTAGGATTACGCTTTGTAGGTGATTTTAAAAGTTCATAGTTCTTTGCTTTTTGTGAAATATAATTAACCGTAACATTCAAATTTAAGGCTGCAGCTACACGCTAAAACAATATATAGTCTGTAGTTTTAATTAAAATTTTAATTCAATATTTAAATTACCTTTCTAACAGCTTAAGGGTAGCAATGTACCTCAGTAGCATCAAATATGCTACTAATTCTTATCAGCAGCTATTTAACTGGTGTCGCATTTCGCAAACGGAAGTCAGACAAGTAACACTTTGGTTGTTCTGAAAAATAACAGTTTTTCAATGCAAGATAAAAGTTTGTAGATAAAAAACACACAAACCTCTATTAAAGACAATGTAAGGTTCAGATAATTTCAACAAATGTTAAGTAATACAACTTCGGATCTGCTGCCAACTACATAAAGAATATCAATTGCAAAATTTAAAATTCAATAAAACATTCGTTATATTTTCCAATTCGTTACATTCGTTTTTATTTCAATATAATTGAGTGGTGGTATCACTGTGCATCGGTTTTTATTTTGTACGAAGTATACGCTCTCGGTCATAACCATGTAGTAACGCCCGAATAAAAAATGCATAAAATCCGTGGCATTCGGCGTAATCCCGACGGTAACGGTCCGCTCTTGCGATATGCCGGCCGTCCGGTGAACTCAGGTCGAAGAGGGGCAGCTTTCAATGGACCTTAACGACCATAAGGTCGTCGCAGGGTCTCCGAACAATCGACCTTGGGTCAACCGGGCCGATATTGAGTCTACGTGACGAATCGATTCGATTTTTATCTTCCAGACGGGCATTGTGGTGATCACAAAGGAGTGAGAATCGTCTGGTGGCCGTGGATTAGAGGGGAACGCATAAAAAATTAATAAATCTGATGGGTAAATAGAAGCGGTTACTGACGATAGACAGTCATCTTCAGGAAGTATTACGTATTATATTATTTAAGTATTAGTCTCAGGTTTGACAAAGGTTAGTCGATGACTAATATACGCGATAAAATATTTTTTTTCCTTTCACAGATGTTAAAACTTTACTGCATACTCTTTCTATACAGAGATGTATTTTGTATACATCTTTAGATTTTTTGTGGGTACCTACATATCTGAATTTCTCAAAGAGGTTGCGTGGTAGAAGAAATAAAGTCAATCTTCATTCAAAAACTCGTCGGGAAATATTTCAACATCCTCATAGCATATTTATCAAAATTTTCATGGTATTTAGAGGACGTTTATGTATTCAGATAATTTTAAAACACAATCTTGTAAAGTCAATTTATATTTAACATATATGTCATCTTCCTTCACTGTCCTGGAGATATCAAACCAAAAATATTTTATCGGTCAAAATTAGCTTCATTCAGCTCTCCCTATAATGTGTTTAACTCTCCCTTGATTTCCTGACGTTTTTAAGTTTTTCAAGACGAAATATAAAAAAAAATCCCAGACTTGCATTCACTAGAAGAAGCGTGTATACATCTACTTATAAGCAGATTCATTAAATATTCTATAGAATTGGATGCTGAATTGTTCCTGATTATGTGACACTCAACGAAATCATTATGATTTCATTGACTTTCCATGACTTTTTCAAAGCACTGAATTTCCCTGAAATTAGCCGAAATTTATATTTAAAAAAATTCCACCGCTAGAGCGAGTGAAGTCAAGAGAAAAATACCGCCGCTTTGCCACAGAAACGCGGACGTTAACTCCAGAAAGAATATGTTCTTCTTGGCTGACTCCATCCATTCCGTTCTTTTCTTCCCCGCTTCCACCCCTTCATGCTTACTGTATTCTATCGTTACCTGTAGGCTGTATTTTTCGCGTCCAATCGCCTGTCTCTGCCAATCCATCGAATTCTGTTTTACAAACAGTTTAGGGAACGTACCCATACTACGTGACCCATCTTTTACAATTTTTTACCCCTCCCCCCCCCTTGGTGACCATCCGTAGTATACGCCAAACCCCCTCCCTCCCCCCTAGTTTTCACGTAATAATTCATAAATATGGTTTTAAATCATGTTTTGCAAACAGAAAGTTAAAAAAAAATAATTTGGCTCATGTGCCACCTGTGAGTTTAAAAAGCGCTAAACGCTGCGCGCCACATTTGAATATAGCTCGAAAAAGCGCGAGATTTCACTAGAGGATATTGACTACGTGACGAAAACATAAGTCCCTCCCCCGCCCCTGTGACCAAGCGTAGTATTTTGAAGACCCCCCCCCCCCCTGAACGAGTCACGTAGTATGGGTATGTTCCCTTAGTTATACAGCACCTCATTCACTTTACTTGTTTATATTCACTTCGCACCTTTGTGTAACATACGTGGTGAAGAGATGATTGCCTCATCTGAAAAGAAATGTTCTGGTCAATGAAAAAAACCAGAAGTGCCCTTCAGAAGCAGAGGGAGAAAGAGCTGAAGGCTGTGGTAGAAGAGGTAAGTTGAAAGTATAGGAAATGCATTTTTTAATATGGGGGGCAGCATAGAGAAAAAACCGTAGCAGCAGTGAGATGTTTTATGGGCCTTCTACAGACATAGGGCCACCCGTTGAACTAAAAAGTGCTGTCCAGAAAAAAATAAAGGCTGAAAAAATTATAAAACCCTTTAATTTGGAAAACATAAATTTGGTAAGTTGTATCGTGCCTAATTTATTTTTATGACTTAATTGGTTGAATGGGAAGTTTAGTTGCATATATGGTAAGATTACTCATACGGTCTTGTTTTGGTTTCAGAACTACAATGCCACCACTCAAAGCTACGTAATATTCCAGGTCTGGTGTCGGGACTACGACTAAAATACTAAAGCTTTTTTAAACTGTCACATGTACCTAAATATGTTCTCAAAATATGTCTTAGTTAATAATAATAATTTGCTTCCAGTGATACGTATTGGTCTTCAGTTACCATACTTCCCCCAAAAACGGCATAATTATATGCCGTCTACACCGACCTGCTCCCTTAACGCATTCCATTCGAATTCCCTCACCGCTTATTCAAATTACGTCGCATCGAATTCTCGAGGCATTAAACAATGATTAATTCCCCACTCGTAAACTCTTCTTGTTTCCGCGAATTGCGACGCAACGTGATGTCACCGTTGACGGCACCACGTCCGACGCTAGAGAAATTGAAGGGGCAAAAACGGACACGGCAAACCTTAAATTTCTCTCGCGGCTGACCCAAAAGCTTAGCTGCGAGAAGAAACGCGGTAATTTCGGATTCGCACTGGAGCAACGACGCGCAATAGAACCGTATTTCGGCAAGATTCGGCGCTAAAAAAATCGCTGCCGAATAAAATGCAATTGTTCTCTGATACGGAAAACCCCGGAGAAGTTGCCGCGTCCAATTCTGATTGGAAAAAGAAAGCAGTGGACGAGATGTTCTTGGCGAATTTCGTTCATTAGCGTGCATAATGAAACGAGGTATTTTTTTAGACTATCTTAACCGTTACAAGAAATTCAAATGCTGCCCACTGTGACAATTTTAGAACATAACTGGTATGCGGAGCTGACCGCGTAGGATAAAAAAATTCTTGACGCAATGCTTGATGAGACTCGATACTGCTAGGTATTATAGACGTGTTTATTTTATGTCTACCCATATAGCATTTGCAGCATACAGCATTTGCAGCATTTATCAGTATAAAAAATTCATATTTTAGCTACTCTAGACACTAGAGTACCTGGGATATACAATTACACTGAGGTATTGATCATAAAAACAAAAATGATATACATGAAGAATCACTTGCGCTAAGAAATAGTTTAATTAGGGACCCCACTGATTGTGGGTGAATGTTTTAGCGAAAATGAAAAAGTTAATTGAAATTTAAAGGTTTTTTAACATATATTTTCTTATTTAGAAAATAGTTTTTTATTTATTTATTTTCTAGCGTATAGTTTTTATTTCAAAATGGCGTTTCGTGAGACGAATAATGCGATATACACAATTTCGGGAAAAATTGTCCATTTTTCAATCAAAAAAAAAAAAAAAAGGTAAACCAAAAAAAGAATGACGTTATGTACACCGTTGGGGTTATCGTCAAATCTAGAGATTTTTCAAGTACTGATCTCTCTAACTTACAATTGTTCCAAAGAAAAGAATAAATTCAAGAATGTCGTCGAAGAAAAATCCATACTGAAATTGGCATTTATGTGGCGTGGATTACAGAAAGATCGCAAGATTTTTAAAAAGTCCTACTTCAGACGATAGAGTATTGTTAAGAATATTCTTATTAAATTTGAGATCTGTCCGATAAAAACTTTTTGACTTATCGTGTACACCGTGTCAGAAATTGTAGTTTGGAGGCAAAACTCATTGAAAAAGGTTAGTCTTTTTCGGTCTATACACTCACCAACTGCATTCAATTCATTTACTATTGTGAGTTTGATCGCCAAGAATTCAGAACAACTATTGACATCTATAGATTGTGTCCAAACCCCATATTTTGGTAAGTACCTACTTCTTGCTATATACCTTCAGAGCTCTGACACAGTTTGCGAATAAGTCTGAACCACCCTTATTGCTACAGTTTACTGCAACTGCTCACAGAATAATTAAAGAAGTTATGACTTCTTTAAACTTTAAGGGTGGGATCCCTTAAAAAGGAAAATATATTAAGAGGATACGCAATTCACTTCTTTTCAACTATGTAGGTGCGACTGGATTATTATAGATATTATTTAATACTAATGGGGTAGGTAGAAGCCCTGTGCACTTAAGCAAATGTTTATTGTGCCTTCACAGCAGTGGTGGTGCGTGATATTTCAGTTAGCCATATCTTGAAAACGACGCATGGGACCTACTTCACTTTTAGGTGATGACTATACACCTCTTACAGAAAGGATTTTATAGTGAAAAAACCGTCAGCAAAGTTTGCGAAAAAAATTTTCAAACACACTGGAGCACTCCCCTGGGTTCTCAGTAACGCTCTGTGGAATATTTGCAGTATATTTTTTTTTCATAATCTAGAAACAAATATAAGGAGACGTTTTTCGACGTGTTACAAAATATTTTTTTGTTTCAAAAAGTTATGGCCATTTTAATTTTGGGAAACAAAATGTTCCTATAAAATTAAAATTAAAATGGCCATAACTTTTTGAAAAAAAAAAATATTTTGCAACAAATCGAAAAACGTCTCCTTATATTTGTTTCTAGATTATGAAAAAAAATATACTGCAAATATCCCACAGAGCGTTACTGAGAACCCAGGGAGTGCTCCAGTGTTTTTGAAATTTTTTTCGCAAACTTTGCTGACGATTTTTTCACTATAAATCCTTTCTGTAAGAGGTGTATAGTCATCACCTAAAAAAGTGAAGTGGGTCCCATGCGTCGTTTTCAAGATATGGCTAACTGAAATATCACGCACCGCCACTGCTTCACAGACTAATCATTCCATTAGCCTTGTTTTCTTAAGTTTATGGAGCGTATGTTTCCTCTTTTGGTTCTAGGGTTACAGCCCCAAACATTGAGTGCCTAGCAACTAGACATTCGCATAATATTTATGTGAAAAGGTGTTTCTTCCTCCTCTCCACACCTCCTAAAATGGAGATCATCTTTTACCCCAATTGTGGTGAGATGTTTCATGAGTGAACAATGCCCTGTGAACAGTTCGACTGTTCATGTCAGCTGGTTTCTACCCGTGTAAATAGATTTTTTTTTATTTCACGATGGTTCGTCAATGAATATCCGCAATTGCCTCCAACCAGAAGCTTCGGCCCAGAGAGAAAAATGTTTTTGTCTTAATGTCCATATCAGTGGAACTTGCACCACTTTCTTTGCGAGAAAATCTGCTATTTCATTCCCTTCATGTAGATGGTGTCCTTTGACTTGTAGATATAGAGATTCTAAAAACTACTCTTCTCTACTTAACCAAATATGTGTACCTACTATTACTTTAAAATTTAATATAGCAGAGCTTTTAAAAACAAGCAGATGTTTAATTTTTCCTAGCTAATTCGAAAATATCAATTTTATTTATCAACCCTGTTTTCCCATAAAAAATTGTACTGAATCGATTCGTTCAGCGTATATTCTAACACGACGCTTGCTCCATGAATAACTTCAAACACTGACCGAATAAAAAGCGCTCCTTATAAGGTTCTCGAAGGCCTAATGAGCTTTAATTTAACAAACAAATAATACACTTTATTGAATCCGAAGTAGGAATTCTTCATCTTCATTACGAACAACGGTAATGCCGACTGCATTAGCTGTATTTCTACAATGAACGGATACATTTTCGGTCCTATCTCCCGTTCCCTTCCATTAGAAATGTATGTGTGCTGTAGAAAGGCTCCGTCGTATTCATATTTACGTAGAGATGTTAAATCAGTGGAATATCAGGTGGACGCATATTACGTTGTTACTTGCCATTGGGTCAATCCATATGAAATGATCTAATAAAAGTATTTTTGGTTGTTCGACCTTTATTATTTTTTATGTATAAATGTGAAAATACAATTTATATGTATAACCATATAAATTGGCTGTTCGATTTGGAAACCTCGAGAAATTTCCTCTTCAACATACTTCTTTTTTCCACACCTCTACGTAGAAAATTGCCTTCTTTCTGAATCTGAAATAAATTAGGGCTGTTATTTAAAAAAATAGCCAATTACGTCATAGCTCGAAACAAAAGACTTTGATTGGAATTTTTTTAAAAAAACAAAATCGACCTGTCCGAACTTTTTTGGAAAATATTTCCTAAAATAAATCGAATTTGTTCCTTTTATTGTGAATGTACTGTAGATATAGGAAAAAGGTATATACATACATATATGGGAATAACATTAAAAAAATAATAATAAAAAATGGTAAAGCAACGATCATTGAATCACTTCGTATGGTTTGACCCCATAGCGATGTTTATTTTAAACATGTCGCCAGAAGAGAGCACACCAATTAACAATGGTATTTTTTACCGATAATAAAAGTTCTGCCGTAAGAATCACTACTTCCACATATAGTAGTCTTTCAACATTCTTCGAAATGTTTCTTTGATAAACAGTTCCAAACAATTTTGACTAATTTTTAACAAACAACATAATCCGAATATCTCAATAAATTCTCTCAAAATATTCCAAAAAATATCAGTTTTTTGGAATTTTTTTAGAATAGATATAGCTATGAGTTGTTTTATTAAACAAATAAACACTTTCTACGCTGTCTTTGAAGTTAATAAATGTCGATCAATGTGATATTAGCGATTTGAAATCTTGTCTGCATAAAAAGATAACGATTCGTTATGAAACGAAAAATGAATCAGAGATAACTTCATATAAACGATGAAACAGAAAATATGTAAGTACAAAGTAAATGTTAAACAGAATAATTCCCATTTTTGTATTTTTAGGTGTGATGCGCATTATCCATAATGATCAATACCCACAGTTGTAAAAAAAAACGCTAATTATAAAAATGAAATACCTAGAAATAAGACACGTATCTCCATCTTATTGCTTACATTTATACACCACCACCTGTACTGGTACATGTATTCACACGTACTGGTTGTTGATGAATAACAAAAACGCGTCACTTCTTTTAGTCAGACAGTATAATCAGCTCAAGAAACCATAGTACGTACTTACAAGGTGTGTAAATTAAGTAATGAGATTGGCAACGTAACGCCCGATCTAGCAATACTGCGGAGACGGGACTTGGAAGGGCGGTAGGTTAACATGTAATGCACCTTCAGTACAAGTTTGAACTTGTTAGAGTCATTTGTTTGTCCTTTGTGACTGTTTTCGTAAACTGTTTTATTCTAGTGCGTTTGATAAATGATTTGAGCAACGGTATGCTATCAGGTTTTGTTTCAGACTTGGAACAGCGCAATGGATACTTTTGCAAAACTTCAAGCCTTCGGAGATAGTGTTTTTTCAAAAGCCCAGATTTTTCGGTGATATAAGGCATTCTCAGAAGGAATAGAGTCGATTGAATCCCTTGTTTTCATATTTAGAGGCTCAGTTTTTATTGAACAATCCTACAATGGAAAAAGTCTTTGTTTAACTTTAATAATTTATTTATGTGAAAATGTGTTTACAGAAATACCTATCTAATAAACATTAGTTTTCAATTAATTCAAGTTTTGAGGTTTTTTTGAAGTGCTGTAGTTTAGTAACTACTAATCAAGAGGACACACATGTCTCTTTTAAGTGATCAAACTTGGAATCAGGAAGTCGGTGATAATAACTAAAAATTAAGCTGTTTTATAAAAAATGTTTTTTTTTTTTGCTAAATGCTAATACTTTTTTTAATTACTTTTTTCAACTCCCCATACCAATATAAACTAGTATATTTAATCACTACATAATAAGACACTTCAGATTCAGATTAAACACCAGAGATTCCACCAATCAGAATTCATGAATTATTCGATTAAAAGTGAAGCTCAATTATGTTATGTGCTTTAAAACTGCTACAATAACAGCTAGTAAATGTTAAAAGTCATAACCTGATTTGACAATCAATCGTCAAATAATCAATTCAGTTCAAAAAAATATTTGCATTTTTTTTCCATCGGATAGAGATAGAGTGAACCAGACACCGGATGTAATAAACAAACCTTTATTTTAGTGTACACTGGGCCAAGAGTCGACCGAAAAAAATGCATTTGTCATAACAAAAGTAGACCTACAAGAAGGCGGACTAGGTCGGCTCTTAATTATTACTAACAACTCGTCGAAATTTATCTCCGTCATTTTTCAAACGGAATTGTTCCGACGCGCGGGCGTATCAACGAATACGCGCTCGCACACGCACGCACGAGCAGGGCAGAGCACGAGAAAAATTACGAAAGGCGGCGCTACAATAACAATAGAAACGGACTTGGGCGAGTCATAGCTGTACATATTTATTCTGTAAACTTTGGCTGTACCGAATAGTTTGAAACAAGGGACACGGTTATATCTTAAAATGCCTGAAAATGTTAACCGCTTTTCAGGTACAATCTATGAAAAAAAGAGAAACACGTCAGCTTCTTTCTCTTTTCTAGATATACTATATCTTATCATTAGACTGTAGACACGAAGAGAATGTATGAAACTGTTAATTACCTCTTTTTCAGGTATGGTTTATCTAGAAAATGGAAATAAATTAGTTTCTTTCGGTTTTCGAGACTAATCTATAGATTACTAAATTACGATAATTCATAGACATACTGCTCTGTTTTTCCCCATTAATGCTCAAATTATCGTTCTCAAATATTATCATCAAAATTATCATTCAAAAATTATTATTTCCACACTTTTATTACCTAGAAATTTTTTTCAGTGACGTAACGGTTTGATTCTGCTGTTACTATGGAACTTTTCTTTAAGATAAGTAAAAGAAAGGCTTTCTTTGTCCATATCATTTATATAATTTCTCATAAGGTAATCCACAGAGAAAAACAGAATTTTTTCGTATATCAATACTGCATCCAAAATTGGTAACATTTAAATATCTACAAATTGTTCGTAATTAGATACAGGCATACAATAGACACCTATTATTACATGTATAAAAAAATCAACTGAGATTTTTGCCTGTCGTATTGTTAATTAGCGTGACAAAATTTGTACGATTCAGCTATTACATTTTGGCTCTAGGCCAGTATTATATACGAGGTGTGTAAATTAAGTAATGAGACTGGCAACGTAGCGCCCGATCTAGCAACACTGCGGAGACGGGATTTGGAAGGGCGATAGGCTAACACGTAATACAACTTCAGTACAAGTTTGAACTTGTTAGAGTCATTTGTATGTGCTTTGTGACTATTTTCGTAAACCAATTTTCTAGTGCGTTTTAAAAATGAGTGACATTAATTTTGAGCGACGGTGTGCTATCAGGTTTTGCTTCAGACTTGGACACAGCGCAACGGATATTTTATCAAAACTTCAACACGTCTACCGAGACAGTGTTTTTTCAAAAAGCCCAGGTTTTTCGGTGCTTTAAGACATTCTCAGAAGGAAGAGAGTCGATTGAAGATAAACCACGCAGCGGAAGGCCTTCACCTTCAAGAACCGATAAAAATGTCCATAGAATACGGGATCTTGTGCGTTCAGATCGTCGGTTGACGAAAAGAGTGATCGGGGAAAAATTAAATCAGATTAGAATTACATCAGATTTTGACTAAATTGGGGATGAGAAAACTGGTTCCAAAAAACCTTCAGCAGGAACAAAAGGACATCAGGACAGAAAGATGTCTTGACTTTTTGGAATCGATTTAAAATTATCCCCATTTTATGGAACGTGTCATTATTACTGGTGATGAGACTTGGGTGTTTGAGTACGACCCGGAAACCAAGCGCCAAAGCATGGAATGTATACACTTCAAGCTCTCCAAGACCAAAAAACGAAGATCAAATGCATGCTGATTTGCTTTTTTGATAGTCATGGAATTGTCCACAAAGAGTTTATGCCTCCAGGCCAAACAGTAAATCAACACTTTTACAGAGAAGTTTTTGAAAAACTTCGAAAAAGGGCCATGCGTGTGAGACCAACATCAAGAACAACTGGATGTTACGTCACGACAATGCGCCTTGTCACACAGCCATTTCAGTAAACGAGTTTTTTAACCGGTAGAAACATTCCTGTGGTTCATCAGCCTCTTTATTGCCTGACTTGAGTCCTTGTGACTTTTTTCTCTTCACGAAATTGAAAAATCACCTCAAGGCACGTAATTTACTGGAGACAATACTGAATTATAATTCTATTCGAATAAAAAAAAATCTCATTCTCATTACTTAATTTACACACCTTGTATATTTATTTCATATCGAATCAATATTGAACAGTCAAAGCAAGCTATACATACATACACGGTGGAGACTTTAACTGGAATATATTCGCTAGCGGGGTGGTGAATGATTTTTCAAAAAATTCCCGAGACACGTCAACTTTTAAATGTATTTACCTACATTTTGCAAGTAATGTGAAAAATATAGCCCTTCAGGGGTGGCTGAAACCACCCTCGACATGATTTTTTCAAATGCAACCCCATGGCTTGTGACCCCTCATTGTAAAGCTGGTGGAAAGAGGAATCCAACGCACTGATCAAATTTTAATTTTTAGTATGTTTGTAGGGTTGCATACAATTAAAACGTAATTTTATAGTTTAATTTATTTTTAACGCAACAATTTCGTACTCAAAATGTGTGTTGTTTAGTTTTGGAATGTAAACCTTACTTTTCATATGTCCCCACAAAAAAATTCCAAGCAATTTTTTGCCACAACTGATATTTGTTATTTTTTGCTAGTGTTTTTACACGGCCGCAAAGAGTAATTTGGTTTGTATGCTGTATTCAGAGTTTGAAACGAAGTGTTATTTCAAATTGGTGGAAATGTCTTATTTGACTGAATCACTTGCGTTTACTCCAGCACGAACTAATGCCAGTGCTATGTCATTTATTTCCAAACCCCTTAAACCCTAACTTGACCGACGAGAGGTTATGGTTTCAGCAAGATGGGGCCCCACCACACTATGCTGCCATTGTTCGTCAGTATCTGGACAGAATTTTTTCCCGGTAGGTGGATTGGGAGGCGAGGTAATATTGAGTGGATAGCAAGATCTCCAGATCTTACACCACTGGATTTATTTTTGTGGAGACATCGTTGAAAATAAATTTAATTTTTAAATTGTTTTAATTGTATGCAACCCCCAACAGTGCGGTGAATTCCTCTTTCTACCAGCTTTACAATGAGGGGTCACAAGCCATAGAGTTGCATAGAGTTGAATTTGAAAAGTTGCATGTCGAGGGTGGTTTCAGCCACCCCTGAAGGGCTATATTTTTCATATTACTTGCAAAATGTAGGTAAATACATTTAAAAGTTGACGTGTCTCGGGAATTTTTTGAAAAATCATTCACCACCCCGCTAGCGAATATATTCCAGTTAAAGTCTCCACCGTGTATATAAACTCTAATAAAAACGTGTGCAGCAGAACTTTTACATGGAAATCGACAGAGGCGCCATTCCAAATACAGGTGGTATAGGGCAACTCTTCGCCTAAGCTGCACTGTATATACAGGGTGTCTCAGCTTTTAGTTTACAGAGTTTATTTGCTCACCCACGATAGTTAGCAAAAAAATGTATATACAAAAGTTACTTGAATTCATGAGGCCTATAAAATGACATATTCCGACATATGCCTTGTTTGCCAGCTCAATTTGAAAATTTATTAAACTAATTGCTTATAATTACTGAAATATCCCATTGATCTGATTAAAATTACTTCTAACAATGCATATCAATTGTTTCAAAACTGACAAGGCAAACTGAAAATTCCTTGTATTGTGAAATAATAGCTATTTGACTTTGAAAATCTCGAAAACGGTTGAAGATAGGTATAGGGTATGTTACATGAAATATGTGTAGAATTGTTCGGTAAATACAAAAATGTCGAAAAATGCAGGGTGTTGTATTTAAAAAACTTATATTGACACTGATATAACCTCAAGGTCACTAGCAATGTCAAACGGAATATGTCATTTTATAGGCCTCATGAATTCAAGTAACTTTTGTATATAAATTTTTTTGCTAACTATCCTGGGTGAGCAGATAAAGTCTGTAAACTAAAAGCTGAGATACCCAGTATAAAAAAAACAGTTGTCGTTTACTTTAAAACTGAAAATCCTAAATGCTGAAGTCGAGTGTGTACTGGATAAAAACCAGTGATATCTGGTGCAATTTGATATTCTCGTATTTTCGTAACGAAGCATGGGACCCACATCGTATTTTAATGGGTGATTAATTTCATTAGGGACTTAATTAGAAAGCTATAATAGCAAAAAACTTCAAATTAAACTTGAAAAAACAAATCCAAAAACGTCTGCCTCACCAAAAGATCTTGAGAACTCTGATGAGAAGCTTGCAATCTTGAGAAGCTTGCAAAATATTTGCTAAATATTTTTTTCAGAATTACCTACCAACTAAATATAAAAACTTTTTTATATTCATATAAAAAATTTACATCATGGTTACTAAAAAAAATGTTAAGAAAAGCCCCGTAAATGGTTCGATACAAGAATATCGAATTCCACCAGACACCACTGGTTTTTATCCAGTACAGAGTTGACTTCAGTGTTTATCATTTTCAAATTTGAAAAGGCGAAGAGTTGCCCAACCACCTGTACTCGGAATGCGACGATCTCCACGTAAAAATTCTGCTGAACACGTTCTTATCAAAATACTGTATGTATTAACTGTTTTGCAGAGACATGTAACCAAAATTTCTACGACGTGTGCGTAATCCCTTTAGGTAGAGAACCCATTTCTATACGGTCTTTAACGTCGTTTCAGCAACCGGATATGGGCCAGCCAACAGTTCGATAACCCAATTCTGTTCCCATTATTTGGCTCACTGAATTGCAAAACATCACGTATTGTTTCCATTTCCCATTATTTCTACCACAATCGCTGACCCGGTCGCTCATCTATAACGATTCATCTATCGGTCGAAAATTATTCAAACGAAATAGTAGTTGAAGAATAAATAAAAATAAATACAATATCACTTCGGATACAGCGCAGTCAGAATAAAACGCTCTTTATCCGAGGAAGAATTCAGGATTGTGTAGCAAATCTTACGAGTTTCTTCGTTCCAATTTTATTCGGGTAACAAGAGACGGTCTGCACTAAAAAGGCAAAATGAGGCAACGTAATGAACAGACGAAGCGGAAAATTAAATGGCCCAGAGAAAAATTACCAGAACAATTAAATAGAATCCCGGTAATTATAAAACGCAGACGGAGAATTGTTTCGTTGAACTGAAATGGAAAGAAAAATGAATCGTCACGTGATAAGTATTACGATATAACGGTTAAAAAATCATCGAAATAATTTTGTTTGACATCATAATTATGGACTAAACTTTTGTCATCTTTATGTCACCACCATATTATATTGTCACATTGCATCACTTTCATTTTAGAATAGGATCTAGAACAAGATAAGTTTCTCTTTTGGAACATAAAAAATAAAAGACAATTTTGAAAAAAAAAATATTAAAATAATTATGAACTGTTAAACTGTTACGAATTACGAAACAATTTACATAATTGTAATTGAGTTGTTTTAATACGTCATATGTGTTGTATTGTCGTCAAGATTTCTTTCTCTAAATATCATACATATATGTTTGTTACTCATGCATTTACTCGTTGCAAAACATGGTAATGACTAGAAAGGTAATCCAAATGCATCCAAGAGTTGATTACCCATTAGTTTCATTCAATATATTCAATATATTGCAATTATATATTGCAATATAATCTCAAAATATAATAGAAATAGTTACACGTAAAAATAATATTTAAAATAAAACTAGTAACCGATATACTAGGTGTGTAAATTAAGTAATGAAACTGATTTTTTCAATTTTTTTATTCGAATACAACTACAATTCAGTATTGTCTCCTTCAAAATATCTTCCTTGGGAAGCTACACAGCGGGGAGATGATTCTTCCATTCCTCATAGCAGTGCTTGAACTCATATACTGGATAGCCTTCAGCTGGTCGGTTACAGCCGTTCTCTATGGTCCCAAAATGACGTCCCTTGAGGTGCTTTTTCAATCCCGGGAAAAGAAAAAAGTCACAGGGACCCAAGTGAGATGAATAAGGAGGCTGAGAAGCCACAGGAATGTTTTTACTGGCTAAAAACTTGTTTACTGAAATGTGCGTGTGACATGGCGCATTATCGTGATGCAACATCCAGTTGTCCTTGATGTTTGGTCTCACGCGCAGCACGCTTTTTTCAAGAACCTCTCTGTAATCGTGTTAACTTACTGTTTGGCCTGGAGGTCAAACTCTTTATGGATAATTCCCTGGCTAACAAAAAAAAAACAAATCAGCATGCATTTGATCTTCGACTTGCTCATTCTTTTCTTTTTCAGCGTCTTGGAGAGCTTGAAGTGTGCCATTCCATGCTTTGGCGCTTGATTTCCGGGTCACACTCAAACACTCAAGTCTCATCCCCAGTAATGACACGTTCCATAAAAAGGGGATCATTTTCAATCGATTCCAAAAAATCAAGACACCTTTCTCTCCTGATGTATTTTGCTCCTGAGGCAGGTTTTTTGGAACCACTTTTGCGCAATTTCCCAATTCGTTAGTCAAAATCACATTTTCATCGGTTCTTGAAGATAAAGGCCTTAAACCACCGAAAAACATGGGCTCTTGCAAAACAGTCTCTGTAGGCGTGTTGAAGTTTTGCAAAAGTATCCTTTGCCCTGTGCCCAACTCTGAAGCAAAACCTGATAACAAACGCACTAGAAAAAAACGGTTTACGAAAACAGTCACAAAAAACAAACAAATGACTCTAACAAGTTCAAACTTGTACTGAAGGTGCATTACATGTTAATCTATCGCCCTTCCAAGTCCCGTCTGCGCAGTGTTGCTAGATCGGGCGCTATGTTGTCAGTATCATTAATTAATTTACGCATCTCGTACCTGTATCAATTCAAAGTGTGGTAGAAAATAAAAAAATACAACTTAACAGCACTAAATGTAATTGCTCTACCATTATTAGTCCCTCAATACTCTGGTTAGTATAACAACATTGGCTCTGGAATCACAATAATGCCACTTAATAAAAGACAAAATAAATGGCTACGATACAATACAGGTGTCTTAATTCCGACGACGTTTGTCTATTTAATATAATTTAAAATTAATGTGAATAGGCTGAAAAGGAATAAGCTGTCAATTCAAACACATTAATGAAGTTGATGAAGCATTTTTAACGAGAACTCATCAATGAGGTAATCAGCATTGGTTACATCGTGTTGAGAAATAGCCACTTTGTACTTCTCACCAACAGAAAAATTGACTGGAAATCCCCCTGACGCATATTGCAATGTCTTTCATAGAAGAAATATACTTAACATGATTGACTTTGTATTGAAAAAAAAACCTACTAGACTAATGTGTTTCGCAAGATTGATTATTTCGATCCGAGAGGTCACTACTATTCGAAAACACCTAAAAATTCAATCTTCGAGTTTTGACAATTTCTACAAATATTCCCTCTCTTTATAACTGACAACGTTGTCACATTTTCTCCTTTGTAAATTTTATTTTTGGTGCATAACAAGCTGCATAACTGTTAGACGACATTAAACATCATAGCACACTAGGAATGTATCTGTCCTTTAAATTTTTAATTCCAGGAAAAAGGTGAATGTTTATTAACTATTTTAACAATAACAATGCTGTCTTCGAATTTTTTTACTGATGAGGCTTGGTTCTATCTTTCGGGTGTTAACTCTCAGAATATGAGATTTTCGAGTGCAAACAACCCTCTGTAGAAATGTTGCACGACAACGACTTGTTACAAGGTTATTTTTAACAAGATGGAGCTCATGCACATACTACTATGGAAATAATTAATTATATAGGCGACTTTTTCGAAGATCGTATAATTAGTTTGAACATGTAGACCATAATACTCCCTGGATCTTGCGATTCAGTTCCTCATCTACAAAATTCAGTTTTGAAACTCCCGTTGGCTATATGGCGAAATATTGCAGCACGTTGTTGCATGTTAAAATAAGAGCTCAAGTATACATAATATGGGCGATTGCCATTTTCTTTAATAGTGTCTTATTTTTTGTTAAAGTTTTTTATTCCTATTTTTTATAAGTCTGGTAAAAAGTATCCATCACATAATGTGACAGTCTTGACAATTCAGTAAGATTATAAACTTACGATTGAGAATAGAAATTCAATTTTTTTGCTCAGCTAACTTGGATGACGTTTTTTTTTTTTTGAATAACTCGTTACTTACTCGAAGACCTTAGGTTATGGAATTATGAGTTTTGTGGTGATGGAGTTGGGCTTATTGGTTATTTAAATTTGAAGTAATCTGCTCATCGATAGAATCTACGAGATATGTGGTTTTCAGTGCTCAGATCGACACATCCCAGGGGTATGCGGTTATTGCGGTAGAGCTTATGGGGTTATAAAGTCTGAGTATGTCCCTCCTAAGACTTTCATACTAGAGGGTTATAGGGCTTGAAGTTGACTGGTCACGAATTTTCCCGTCCGCTACATATACCTGCATGTTACCGGGTTTTCTAAGAATTTTTTCGCACCTAGGGGAAAACCAGAGGCGATGGGGTTAAACTAAGCTCAGATTCGCGTTTAGGAGATCCATTTGAATCGGACAATCATAGACGCACCGCTCACTCGTCTTTTTTTGTGGTCTTATGTTATTTGGCTTAGTTAGTTAACAAACAATTTAAACTGACATTTACTAAAAGTTGAACTGGAAATAGACTCTGATATCGTCTCTAAAGGACCCCGCAATAATCTTCTCAATGGGCACAAAGCTAGAAAATCAATACTTTGGCTGCTACGGAGCTTGAAAACTCCAGAGCTCCACCACAGATTTATTTATTCGTGCAGTCTTTATAGATTTTTAAATAACTTATTTTTTCGATTTTAATGTCTAGGTTTATGTTTTTTGAGGTTGGTGAATTCAAATCCGATGTCAAATTGTCCAAATTGACATCGGATTTGAATTTAGCTCAGTAAACCACTTTTTAACCATTGAAATGGACGGTGCAGAGCCCCATAGTATTATCAAGCCTCTCCTTGGTTTCGGTAATGTTTTTTTTTGCACAAAAAGTAATGAACGAAATTCACTTTTTTTCCATTTTTATGGAAATTAACGAGGTTAGCTGCTTTCAATGGCTGTCAAACATAAACTAAATGACGTAGCTTGCTCAAAATTTTACATTAGTCTACCGATAGATGGCAGTTGACGGGAGCAGTGTTGCCATTAAACTCACTGCGCGGGAAATTAAAAAGTCTCGGACTTATCAAACCACCCTAGTATAATTTAGTTTACATATGGTATATCTCATTCAGAGCTATTTAACCGACGTTTCGTCCATTTTTGCTCAAATCATTTAAATCCTAAAATGACGAGATGGGAAGTGATTTTTTGTAGAGCATTGTATAACCACAATAATCCCGAGCACCCGAGCCGCGTAGCACCTATACGGCTCAACGCAAGAAAGTCATCCACCGTGACGCGTCAAACGCTTTTTTTGCCCGAAACTTGTCGCGATACACGGTCACCGTTCCCCGAGGAAGAAAATTGAAATGGAACGTCCGAGTGTGCCGTGACTTGTCACTTTAATAGACCGAATTACCGTACCGTTATAGATCGGCGATCGTCCCAATGAACCGATCCGTCTTGGAGCGCTTTCCGAATTAACAAACCGGAGTACTTACGTGTACGCCAGGCGCGCTGCCCATATCAGATAAGATACTAATGATACAGAAATTTGGGTACGTCTTCCTAATATGGAGGAGTTAACGAACGCACTGCTTACGGAATCGCTTTAATTCGAACGCATCAATTTAAAGACTCGTTAGGCAGAAATGTTTAAGTGTTCTTGAAACATATAGGGGCTAGTTTTGACGGTTCCCTATGTATTTTTTTTGCGTAGAACACAATGCGATAACACACAATAAATTAACAATTTGTGAAAAAAAAAACGTCTTTTCTCATATTTTCGCTTATATTTCCGTTCCTTGGCATATTTTATATAGCATATGCATGTAAAAGAAGTTGTAGCCTATTGAATTTCCAAAATTTTAAGCCCAACCCGAAGTCTCCAAGTGGTATTGTTAACTTTATTTTACTTCGAAAGTAGGGCGACTATATACATATATGAAATTATGTATGAAATGAATATCATGACATTTCTTGGTGAGACTGCTATTTGTAGTATGAAGTTACAAAAAAAGTTAGCTCGATCCGTTAATCACTTTTCGAGTAATTAACGATCGAATTTTTTTGCAAGCCTTAATTAACAATGACGCCATTTCTTTGTTTATTTTCTACGCGACTACCTACCTTTTTCGACGCGACGTATATATCGTTTTAGCGTTCCCGCTTCGCAATTCTCGAAATTTTTATATTTTATCAATTTCAACAATATATACGTCGCGTCAAAAAAAGGTTGTCGCGTAGAAAATGTTATAAAACAGGCCCAAATTAATATTTTTCAAAATATTAATGGAATAAAGGGTATAATGGCATAAAGGGTATAATGGCAAAAAATCTTCATGGAAAACTTGCGAAATTTTGTTTACAAAAATGGCTGTCTGGGCAGATCTTGGAAACGGCTTGGAAAATATTTGCGAAATATTTTTTTCATAACCACCGAGAAAATACAGTCTTTTTATACTTGTAATTTTCTTGACATTTTGAGATCTGTAAAAGTTATGGTAATTTTAATTTTTATTTCATCCCAACATTTCGTCTGAGATAGTTATATCTTTACACAAAATAAGAATTTTGCAAAAAGCAAAAGTATAAAAAAAGTTATTAGGTGATTATGAAAAAAATATTTCCCAAATATTTTGCAGGCCGTTTCCAAGACCTGCACGGAGGCAGCCATTTTTGAAATAAACATTTCCCTTAAGATATTTTGCCATTATAACCTTCTATTTAGGTCTAGTAACCACCCCCCTAAAGTTTCGCAAGTTTTCCCTTAAGATTTTTTGCCATTACAGCCTTCTACTTAGGTCTAGTAACCACCCTCTAAAATATGGTGTAGGTTACATGCCTCCTTACGGAAATATAGAGACATCCAAAAAAAACGTCATCAACTCTGGCTATGAACGAGTGAGATGGAAATAGCGGTCATGTCTAAGCTTTTCGGTTATGTCAAACTTTTGACAAGTGACTGTCACAATTTGTAAAATAGACAAAGCTGTCATATGATATTACAGTCTTGACAAATAAATAAGGTTATAAATTCGATTAAGAATAGAAATACCTCTTTTTTTCTTCGGCCAACTTTGATGACGTTTTTTTTGGATGGCTCTATACGAGCATGTCCAATTCCATCGGCCGCCATTGCTACGTACATATGTAGAAACTGACCAAATGACATAATGTACTTTTGTCAAAACTGTCACACTGAAATATATATTTTTTTTGTTACCTCTAACTTTGTGATTAAGAAGGGTGTAAAAATGTGTCAATTGCTTTCGATCTATCTTACATATAACCACTAGGTAATTTTAAATGCCAAGTGTTACATCACAGTACTTGGAATAAAATGGGGCTGTCCAAATTTTGGTGTTTAGTGACAAAGAGTGCTATTTGGAAAAAAAATACTTAGGGGTGGCTTCTTAAAGGTTGAAAGACAAAAATATTAATTACTACTACATATATATTATTAATAGGCTTCGAACCGTTTGCGTGTCCGCGTGTAAAACTGCATAAGAGTATCCCGCGTTTCCGGGACGGCGGGAATGGGGATAGTGTACTACTGCGCATACTTAGGCTCTGGAGCGTTTTTCGGGAAGGGGTCAATGCAGTATGTAGCACGTAGTACAAAAGTAAATGTAGTACAAAAACACGACGATAACCAAAAAAATAAAAAATAAATTAATAATATTTTTTTAACAAGCTTATTTTTATTTAAATGCTCTAAAAAGAAGAAAATAAACTTTAAATTGAATCAAATCCATCAATTTATTACATTACACAATTTATATGATATAAAAGCTTGTCATGAGATTTACTTGTGTAGATAAACAAGAATGTAATAATTATGTAACTTGATCTTGACATAAGAAAATCTAAAAAAAAGAAGTATGTATTTTATAAAATGAGCGTTTTACTGAAAACTATGAATGCCCCCGCATTGATACCGTGCAGGCAAGTCAGTTCGGTCCGAATGAGGTGATCTACAACCATAAGTTCGTTAAGGAAACGATAGGACGAACGGGGTAGTCGACTTTCGTTAAAAAATTGTATTAGACAAATTTTTGATCTAATGCGAGGGTTTTACTGAAAACTATGAATGCCCCCCGCAGAGCATTTAAATAAAAGCTTGTTTTAAAAAAAAATATTATTAATTTATTTTTATCATAGAGTTGTACAGTGCTGATCCCTGCGTTGCCGCACATATTGACGTTTACAGGCGATATCTCCATTATTTGAAAAATACGTTAATTAAAAATTTAATGTTATTTGTTTTTTTTTATCGTGTTCGTATCTTTCCAATAGTGGAGGCATCGCCTGTAAACGTCATTCTAGAACACCCGGTATACCTAAAGAGGAAAACTGATACTTTTGCTCGATGCTTTTTTTCGAAGACTCGCGGTGCAACTCTTGGCCAAAGACAATAACCGCCTGAAGTGGTAATGAGTGAAAGTGAGCGATTATTATAATGCAACAGCGATAAAAAGAGCGCCTCACCAGCGATTTCGATCACCTCCTCATTTTTTATGTTCTACTGCGGGGTCAAAAAACCCGAAACGACACATTGTGATGTATCTCTTGCGTTCGAAGGCGCAGGAAGGAAAGGTGCCCACATTTTTTGTAGGTACGTATTTTACATTTGGTTAAGAAGACGTCTCCCGTCAAAAATAATTGTACGGCCGTGATTTGTAACTGACGGGCGTCTTTTTTTTCTGATCGCCTGAGGGTGCAAACAAATATGTAAAATACACGGTTCCAAGTTTATTCTAACTAATGCTCGTATTCATCTTTATGATTAGAGTTGACCGAAATGTGCCGCGTGACATAGGCGTACGCAAAATATAATCATGTGATAAATTAAATAATATTAAATGAGGCCGTTATTTGCAAAAGTCTCTAATCGACAAAATAATCATAATTCACTTTTTTCGCCAAGTTGAACTGGTTTTTAATAAGGAATGTATTACTATCGTTAATACCTTTCATAACATAAGTTGGTACAAACTTATCGGTTATTTGCAAAACTTTTTCTTTGATTTGATAGTTTATTTGCAAAACTGCTTGTTTGCTCATCAGCGAATAAGCACGCTGTTCTTCTGCCTACGTGACTAACGCGATGCTCTGTTTACATGCAGTGAATTTAATGTTTTTTTAGTTTAGAATGTTCTTTGTTTTTTGATAAGACGCTTAGAACTTAATTTTGTTATTTTAAATTTTTTTTATGAATGTTTGTAACAAGTTATTTGTTGTTAATGTAATACAATTTTAATGAGGTTCTGTTTTTTTTTGCAAGTCTCTCTTTGCGAAAAACATTTTTTTTTTTTCGAAAACTGGAAGAGATTCAGATTTACGATCATCATACTTATTATTAATGCGTATTAATGTATTGATAACAAAATATAATAATTTGAAAATATAATTTACTTGAAAGCTGAAATATTTTTTTGTTGCTCCTGAAAAGTAAATCAAATAGCAAAGGGTATGTAAAGCCGCGTACTGATTTGAATGTACATGCGTTGAGTCGAGGCGCATGTACATGCACATTCAAATCTGGACGTGTCATTCGCAACGACTCAGCGCATGCTTAACTTCTCGCGAGTCACCGCGAATGCACATGGTCTGAGCCGTCTCAGTGTAAACGGGTTTTTGTAAGTCTACACTTGTCTGCGTGCATGCGTCGCGCGATTGACAGTGTTCACAAAAATGGAGTGGTCTAACGAAGACTGCTTGCAGTTAATTGATATGTATGAACAACATCCCGTTTTGTGGGATGCAAAGCATTGCTTCCTTCCACTTCTCTAAAAATAAAAAAGATAGATGCTTGGGATGAAATAGCGGAAAAGTTATAGTTTTGGAACTGTTCAGAATGCAACTGCCGTAAAAGTTTCGAGCCCCCCAAACATCCTCGGGTTCTGTATATTTCGTGGATCCAATATCGCTTTGGTTTTTTGATTTTCTTTTTTTTTTTTTTATATATATATATTTAAAATCACTATATACGCAGCACCAGCAATAATAACTTCTGCCATTATTTCAACACACGAATGACTGGAAAGGACTGGAGCAACACACATGCGTGCGGGGAAATATATTTAAACAAATACCGGTGTGAAAACAGCCACGGTCGTCCATCCACAGATTTAAAAATACAATTATTTCACAATTTTATCATTCCAGAAATTATTTTCCACGACGGTTTGCTATTTTACGACATTTAGTAATGCTGGCAGTCCCACAAAAAAATGGGAGGGTGGAAACTACCCTTAAAATTTTAAAAGCCACATCTTATACAAATGCAGATGTCGATTAAATTTTTTCACGTAAATTGCTTAATTATGATGTTGTAAAATCCGCCCACATATTGAAATCATTTCCCGGGCCGTAATAAGGGTGCATCAACCCCTAAGTATTAAACCCGTTGTACTCTATCAGACTTGCTCGGATTTTCTCTATTGGGAAGGTTTTTTGATGGAACAGCTTCTTTCTTAAAATATCTAAATCTTCGTCAACAAAAGTGATTTGAACAAATTCTGGCTTTATTAACATTGAATGTATCTTCGCGTTTACACAGATGCCTCCACTTTGCTTTTGATTTCTCGTCTTTGGGAAAGCCAAAAAACTTGAAATTGTTTTTTAGAACGATTGTTCGTATTATAACCGTATACAGCACATCTCATTTTAACAAATTTTTGCTGTCAAAAATATAAAAACTAGCACAAACTTATCAAGATGCCTTCAAGAACAAACTCCTCGGATGACAAAAGTGGGCACAAGCTGACGTCACAGTCATGGCGCCCGGCTGCGCGATATCATACCTTATCATATCATACGTGACCAGTCACGGTATACAAATAGAAGGTATGATATCGCGCAGCCGGGCGCCATGACTGTGACGTCAGCTTGTGCCCACTTTTGTCATCCGAGGAGTTTGTTCTGAAGGCATCTTGATAAGTTTGTGCTAGTTTTTATATTTTTGACAGCAAAAGTTTGTTAAAATGAGGTGTGCTGTATACGGTTATAATACGAACAATCGTTCTAAAAACAATTTCAAGTTTTTTTGGCTTTCCCAAAGACGAGAAATCAAAAGCAAAGTGGAGGCATCTGTGTAAACGCGAAGATACATTCAATGTTAATAATGACAGAATTTGTTCAAATCACTTTGTTGACGAAGATTTAGATCTTTTAAGAAAGAAGCTGTTCCATCAAAAAACCTTCCCAATAGAGAAAAAAATCCGAGCAAGTCTGATAGAGTACAACGGGTTTAATACTTCTAGGGGTTGATGCACCCTTATTACGGCCCGGAAATGATTTGAGTCCACAGGCTGGTTAGCTAACTGTAAAATAAAGCCATTTACGTGAAAAAATTTACCCGACATCTTCAAATGTGGCTGGAGTAATGTTGAGTAACGTCGTGCGACTCACGGTTTTCGGTCTAGCGCCGTCGAGAGTGTCAAGTCGGCGGACACACAGCTCTTTCCGATTTTCCCACGGACCACCGTCGACACGGAAGACGCCGTGCCGCACGTGGATAGATGCGTCTTTAAACGAGGAATCGAATGGTGGGTCGCTCGTTTTTCTACGACGACGGGCAGAGGAGATATACGCGACAGACTGGAGGGATGTTGTTTTCGCGAGTGTCGACAGAACCTCGTACGGCATTGCGGTTATTCGGCGGCGATTTTCACACCGAAGACGATCGATTTTTCGGAAAAACGCTCGTGTCCGACCCTAAGTTTGACGCGAAAACTTAGTGCGAAACGTCGTGCGACTCACGGTTTTCGGTCTAGCGCCGTCGAGAGTGTCAAGTCGGCGGACACACAGCTCTTTCCGATTTTCCCACGGACCACCGTCGACACGGAAGACGCCGTGCCGCACGTGGATAGATGCGTCTTTAAACGAGGAATCGAATGGTGGGTCGCTCGTTTTTCTACGACGACGGGCAGCGGAGATATACGCGACGGACTGGAGGGATGTTGTTTTCGCGAGTGTCGACAGAACCGCGTACGGCATTGCGGTTATTCAGCGGCGATTTTCACACCGAAGACGATCGATTTTTTCGGAAAAACGCTCGTGCCCGACCCTAAGTTTGGCGCGAAAATCGAATGGCGTCGTCGTCAACGTCGTGCGACTCACGGTTTTCGGTCTAGCGCCGTCGAGAGTGTCAAGTCGGCGGACACACAGCTCTTTCCGATTTTCCCACGGACCACCGTCGACACGGAAGACGCCGTGCCGCACGTGGATAGATGCGTCTTTAAACGAGGAATCGAATGGTGGGTCGCTCGTTTTTCTACGACGACGGGCAGAGGAGATATACGCGACAGACTGGAGGGATGTTGTTTTCGCGAGTGTCGACAGAACCTCGTACGGCATTGCGGTTATTCGGCGGCGATTTTCACACCGAAGACGAACGATTTTTCGGAAAAACGCTCGTGCCCGACCCTAAGTTTGGCGCGAAAAATCGAATGGCGTCGTCGTCAACGTCGTGCGACTCACGGTTTTCGGTCTAGCGCCGTCGAGAGTGTCAAGTCGGCGGACACACAGCTCTTTCCGATTTTCCCACGGACCACCGTCGACACGGAAGACGCCGTGCCGCACGTGGATAGATGCGTCTTTAAACGAGGAATCGAATGGTGGGTCGCTCGTTTTTCTACGACGACGGGCAGCGGAGATATACGCGACGGACTGGAGGGATGTTGTTTTCGCGAGTGTCGACAGAACCGCGTACGGCATTGCGGTTATTCGGCGGCGATTTTCACACCGAAGACGATCGATTTTTCGGAAAACGCTCGTGCCCGACCCTTTGAGTTTGGCGCGAAAAATCGAATGGCGTCGTCGTCAACGTCGTGCGACTCACGGTTTTCGGTCTAGCGCCGTCGAGAGTGTCAAGTCGGCGGACACACAGCTCTTTCCGATTTTCCCACGGACCACCGTCGACACGGAAGACGCCGTGCCGCACGTGGATAGATGCGTCTTTAAACGAGGAATCGAATGGTGGGTCGCTCGTTTTTCTACGACGACGGGCAGAGGAGATATACGCGACAGACTGGAGGGATGTTGTTTTCGCGAGTGTCGACAGAACCTCGTACGGCATTGCGGTTATTCGGCGGCGATTTTCACACCGAAGACGATCGATTTTTCGGAAAAACGCTCGTGCCCGACCCTAAGTTTGGCGCGAAAAATCGAATGGCGTCGTCGTCAACGTCGTGCGACTCACGGTTTTCGGTCTAGCGCCGTCGAGAGTGTCAAGTCGGCGGACACACAGCTCTTTCCGATTTTCCCACGGACCACCGTCGACACGGAAGACGCCGTGCCGCACGTGGATAGATGCGTCTTTAAACGAGGAATCGAATGGTGGGTCGCTCGTTTTTCTACGACGACGGGCAGCGAAGATATACGCGACGGACTGGAGGGATGTTGTTTTCGCGAGTGTCGACAGAACCGCGTACGGCATTGCGGTTATTCGGCGGCGATTTTCACACCGAAGACGATCGATTTTTCGGAAAAACGCTCGTGCCCGACCCTAAGTTTGGCGCGAAAAATCGAATGGCGTCGTCGTCAACGTCGTGCGACTCACGGTTTTCGGTCTAGCGCCGTCGAGAGTGTCAAGTCGGCGGACACACAGCTCTTTCCGATTTTCCCACGGACCACCGTCGACACGGAAGACGCCGTGCCGCACGTGGATAGATGCGTCTTTACACGAGGAATCGAATGGTGGGTCGCTCGTTTTTCTACGACGACGGGCAGCGGAGATATACGCGACGGACTGGAGGGATGTTGTTTTCGCGAGTGTCGACATAACCTCGTACGGCATTGCGGTTATTCGGCGGCGATTTTCACACCGAAGACGATCGATTTTTTCGGAAAAACGCTCGTGCCCGACCCTAAGTTTGGCGCGAAAAATCGAATGGCGTCGTCGTCAACGTCGTGCGACTCACGGTTTTCGGTCTAGCGCCGTCGAGAGTGTCAAGTCGGCGGACACACAGCTCTTTCCGATTTTCCCACGGACCACCGTCGACACGGAAGACGCCGTGCCGCACGTGGATAGATGCGTCTTTAAACGAGGAATCGAATGGTGGGTCGCTCGTTTTTCTACGACGACGGGCAGCGAAGATATACGCGACGGACTGGAGGGATGTTGTTTTCGCGAGTGTCGACAGAACCGCGTACGGCATTGCGGTTATTCGGCGGCGATTTTCACACCGAAGACGATCGATTTTTCGGAAAAACGCTCGTGCCCGACCCTAAGTTTAGCGCGAAAAATCGAATGGCGTCGTCGTCAACGTCGTGCGACTCACGGTTTTCGGTCTAGCGCCGTCGAGAGGTCAAGTCGGCGGACACACAGCTCTTTCCGATTTTCCCACGGACCACCGTCGACACGGAAGACGCCGTGCCGCACGTGGATAGATGCGTCTTTACACGAGGAATCGAATGGTGGGTCGCTCGTTTTTCTACGACGACGGGCAGCGGAGATATACGCGACGGACTGGAGGGATGTTGTTTTCGCGAGTGTCGACATAACCTCGTACGGCATTGCGGTTATTCGGCGGCGATTTTCACACCGAAGACGATCGATTTTTCGGAAAAACGCTCGTGCCCGACCCTAAGTTTGGCGCGAAAAATCGAATGGCGTCGTCGTCAACGTCGTGCGACTCACGGTTTTCGGTCTAGCGCCGTCGAGAGTGTCAAGTCGGCGGACACACAGCTCTTTCCGATTTTCCCACGGACCACCGTCGACACGGAAGACGCCGTGCCGCACGTGGATAGATGCGTCTTTAAACGAGGAATCGAATGGTGGGTCGCTCGTTTTTCTACGACGACGGGCAGCGGAGATATACGCGACGGACTGGAGGGATGTTGTTTTCGCGAGTGTCGACAGAACCGCGTACGGCATTGCGGTTATTCGGCGGCGATTTTCACACCGAAGACGATCGATTTTTCGGAAAAACGCTCGTGCCCGACCCTAAGTTTGGCGCGAAAAATCGAATGGCGTCGTCGTCAACGTCGTGCGACTCACGGTTTTCGGTCTAGCGCCGTCGAGAGTGTCAAGTCGGCGGACACACAGCTCTTTCCGATTTTCCCACGGACCACCGTCGACACGGAAGACGCCGTGCCGCACGTGGATAGATGCGTCTTTACACGAGGAATCGAATGGTGGGTCGCTCGTTTTTCTACGACGGGCAGCGGAGATATACGCGACGGACTGGAGGGATGTTGTTTTTCGCGAGGGTCGACAGAACCTCGTACGGCATTGCGGTTATTCGGCGGCGATTTTCACACCGAAGACGATCGATTTTTCGGAAAAACGCTCGTGCCCGACCCTAAGTTTGGCGCGAAAAATCGAATGGCGTCGTCGTCAACGTCGTGCGACTCACGGTTTTCGGTCTAGCGCCGTCGAGAGTGTCAAGTCGGCGGACACACAGCTCTTTCCGATTTTCCCACGGACCACCGTCGACACGGAAGACGCCGTGCCGCACGTGGATAGATGCGTCTTTACACGAGGAATCGAATGGTGGGTCGCTCGTTTTTCTACGACGACGGGCAGCGGAGATATACGCGACGGACTGGAGGGATGTTGTTTTCGCGAGTGTCGACAGAACCGCGTACGGCATTGCGGTTATTCGGCGGCGATTTTCACACCGAAGACGATCGATTTTTCGGAAAAACGCTCGTGCCCGACCCTAAGTTTGGCGCGAAAAATCGAATGGGGTCGTCGTCAACGTCGTGCGACTCACGGTTTTCGGTCTAGCGCCGTCGAGAGTGTCAAGTCGGCGGACACACAGCTCTTTCCGATTTTCCCACGGACCACCGTCGACACGGAAGACGCCGTGCCGCACGTGGATAGATGCGTCTTTACACGAAGAATCGTGTGTCGACAGAACCTCGTACGGCATTGCGGTTATTCGGCGGCGATTTTCACACCGAAGACGATCGATTTTTCGGAAAAACGCTCGTGCCCGACAGAACCTCGTCGGGAGTGTCAAGTCGGCGGACACACAGCTCTTTCCGATTTTCCCACGGACCACCGTCGACACGGAAGACGCCGTGCCGCACGTGAATAGATGCGTCTTTAAACGAGGAATCGAATGGTGGGTCGCTCGTTTTTCCACGACGACGGGCAGAGGAGATATACGCAACAGACTGGAGGGATGTTGTTTTCGCGAGTGTCGACAGAACCTCGTACGGCATTGCGGTTATTCGGCGGCGATTTTCACACCGAAGACGATCGATTTTTCGGAAAAACGCTCGTGCCCGACCCTAAGTTTGGCGCGAAAAATCGAATGGCGTCGTCGTCAACGTAGTGCGACTCACGGTTTTCGGTCTAGCGCCGTCGAGAGTGTCAAGTCGGCGGACACACAGCTCTTTCCGATTTTCCCACGGACCACCGTCCACACGGAAGACGCCGTGCCGCACGTGGATAGATGCGTCTTTACACGAAGAATCGAATGGTGGGTCGCTCGTTTTTCTACGACGACGGGCAGAGGAGATATACGCGACAGACTGGAGGGATGTTGTTTTCGCGAGTGTCGACAGAACCTCGTACGGCATTGCGGTTATTCGGCGGCGATTTTCACACCGAAGACGATCGATTTTTCGGAAAAACGCTCGTGCCCGACAGAACCTCGTCGAGAGTGTCAAGTCGGCGGACACACAGCTCTTTCCGATTTTCCCACGGACCACCGTCGACACGGAAGACGCCGTGCCGCACGTGGATAGATGCGTCTTTAAACGAGGAATCGAATGGTGGGTCGCTCGTTTTTCCAGGCGCCCGGCTGCGCGATATCATACCTTATCATATCATACGTGACCAGTCACGGTATACAAATAGAAGGTATGATATCGCGCAGCCGGGCGCCATGACTGTGACGTCAGCTTGTGCCCACTTTTGTCATCCGAGGAGTTTGTTCTGAAGGCATCTTGATAAGTTTGTGCTAGTTTTTATATTTTTTGACAGCAAAAGTTTGTTAAAATGAGGTGTGCTGTATACGGTTATAATACGAACAATCGTTCTAAAAACAATTTCAAGTTTTTTGGCTTTCCCAAAGACGAGAAATCAAAAAGCAAAGTGGAGGCATCTGTGTAAACGCGAAGATACATTCAATGTTAATAATGACAGAATTTGTTCAAATCACTTTGTTGACGAAGATTTAGATCTTTTTAAGAAAGAAGCTGTTCCATCAAAAAACCTTCCCAATAGAGAAAAAATCCGAGCAAGTCTGATAGAGTACAACGGGTTTAATACTTCTAGGGGTTGATGCACCCTTATTACGGCCCGGGAAATGATTTCAGCCCACAGGCTGGTTAGCTAACTGTAAAATAAAGCCATTTACGTGAAAAAATTTACCCGACATCTTCAAAAGTGGCTGGAGTAATTTTAATACTTCTAGGGGTTGATGCACCCTTATTACGGCCCGGAAAATGATTTGAGCCCGCAGGCTGGTTAGCTAACTGTAAAATAAAGCCATTTACGCCAAAAAAATTTACCCGACATCTTCAAATGTGGCTGAAGTAATTTTAATACGTCTAGGGGTTGATGCACCCTTATTACGGCCCGGGAAATGATTTCAGCCTATAGGCTGGTTAGCTAATTGTAAAATAAAGCCATTTACGTGAAAAAATTTACCCGACATCTTCAAATGTGGCTGGGGTAATTTTAATACTTCTAGGGGTTGATGCACCCTTATTACGGCCCGGGAAATGATTTAAACCTACAGGCTGGTTAGCTAATTGTAAAATAAAGCCATTTACGTGAAAAAAATTACCCGACATCTTCAAATGTGGCTGGAGTAATTTTATTACTTCTAGGGGTTGATGCACCCTTATTACGGCCCGGGAAATGATTTCAGCCTATACGCTGGTTAGCTAACTGTAAAATAAAGCCATTTACGTGAAAAAATTTACCCGATATCTTCAGATGTGGCTGGAGTAATTTCATTACTTCTAGGGGTTGATGCACCCTTATTACGACCCGGGAAATGATTTCAGCCAGTAGGCTGGTTAGCTAACTGTAAAATAAAGCCATTTACGTGAAAAAAATTACCCGACATCTTCAAATGTGGCTGGAGTAATTTTATTACTTCTAGGGGTTGATGCACCCTTATTACGGCCCGGGAAATGATTTCAACCTACAGGCTGGTTAGCTAATTTTAAAATAAAGCCATTTACGGGAAAAAATTTAACCGACATCTTCAAATATGGCTGGAGTAATTTTATTACTTCTAGGAGTTGATGCACCCTTATTACGGCCCGGGAAATGATTTCAGCCTATACGCTGGTTAGCTAACTGTAAAAATAAAGCCATTTACGTGAAAAAATTTACCCGACATCTTCAGATGAGGCTGGAGTAATTTCAATACTTCTAGGGGTTGATGCACCCTTATTACGACCCGGGAAATGATTTCAGCCAATAGGCTGGTTAGCTAACTATAAAATAAAGCCATTTACGTGAAAAAATTTACCCGATATCTTCAAATGTGGCTGGAGTAATTTTATTACTTCTAGGGGTTGATGCACCCCTTATTACGGCCCGGGAAATGATTTCAACCTACAGGCTAGTTAGCTAACTGTAAAATAAAGCCATTTACGTGAAAAAATTTACCCGACATCTTCAAATGTGGCTGGAGTAATTTTATTACTTCTAGGGGTTGATGCACCCTTATTACGGCCCGGGAAATGATTTCAACCTACGGGCTGGTTAGTTAATTGTAAAATAAAGCCTTTTACGTGAAAAAAATTTACCCGACATCTTCAAATGTGGCTGGAGTAATTTTATTACTTCTAGGGGTTGATGCACCCTTATTACGGCCCGGGAAATGATTTTAATGGGTGGGCGGGTTTTACAACATCATAATTAAGCAATTTGCGTGAAAAAATTTAATCGACATCTGCATTTGTATAAGATGTGGATTTTAAAATTTTAAGGGTAGTTTCCACCCTCCCATTTTTTGTGTGTAATTGCCAGCATTACTAAATGTCATAAAATAGCACACCGTCGTGGAAAATAATTTTTTGGAATGATAAAATTGTGAGATAATTGTATTATTAAATCTGTGGATGGACGACCGTGGCTGTTTTCACACCGGTTAAACAAATGTACTTAAAGGACCCCGCAATAGTCTTATGCGGAAAGGAGAGCCAGACTAAAGTTTAGTCTGGCTCTCCTTAACAGCTACAGCTTCGGCAGGATTGAATTGTAAAATAAGAGCTTTTATTTGCTGGATATCTGTCGTCAACACATAACAATAGTCGTATATTTTTTAATCCACTTTAGTAAGTCACTGTGTACAGTTGGTAGATAGCCACATAACGTTCTATGACCTGGTAACGGCATCTCTGGAACGTATTTATTCAAGAATTCACGAAATGGTTGTTTATCGAATACATTCAGGCGTACATCACAGGAACTTAGCATTAAAAATAATTAAAGATAAACTGAGTTCTCAGTGGGCATATGCTCTTTTTTATTTTTATGTTTCACACTATTTATGTGGAGGCTACAACTGCGTTTGTCCCTACACAGCAGTTTTTCCTTACAGACTCTACACGTCACACGTCTACACTTTGTCAGCAAATGGTAGTTTAGTAATACCGATGCCGATGACACAAACACCTCGAACACACTAATAAAAATGCTAGAGTCTGCCAGACGGTCAGGCGAAACGACTAAAGTCAATGACCCGCCCGCAACGCGCCGTTGAATTGCGGCCCGATCTGCCAACCCTCCTTATGATAAATGTACTTACTTTAATAAAAAATAATAGTAACGCACAAACAACAGTTCTTCAAGGATCGGTTACAGAAATGACAGGAAGGAATTTGATATTTTTGAGACAACAAATTCAAAACATCAACGTTGTCTAGGGCGTCCGGTTTTAGAATAATTTTAAGTGGTCGAAACTGTTCGAAAAAAAATCAGCTCAATAACATCGCATAGTATGTACTGTCATTGTGTATGTATAGTATATCCAATCTCAGTTTAAAGCGATATAAACATCAAGAACGCGGCCTTTAGTTTGTAAACACAGCTGCACCAACCTCGAACGCGTTGCATCCATAGGCGCGCGCGTAACTTACTTTCCAAGCTAATATAAATGTCAATATAAATGCAATATTTTAAATATAATTTATGTATTAGGAATTAATGTAACATGTAACACTGTTTTGCAGACTTATTAACTAATACATTATGACTGAAATTAAAAAATATTTTGCTTACCCACATAACAAACTTCACCAATGACAGGAAGGAATTTGATATTTGTGAGACTAACAACAAATTCAAAACATCGCCGTTCCACAGGGCGTCCGGTTTTAGAGTAATTTTAAGTGGTCGAAACTATTCGAAAAAAAATCAGCTCAATAACATCGTATACTATGTACTGCCATTGTGTATGTATAGTATATCCAATCTCAGTTTAAAACGATATAAAAACCAAGAACGCGGCCTTTAGTTTGTAAACACAACTGTACCAAACTCAAAAGCGTTGCATCCATAGGCGCGCGCGTAACTTACTTTCCAAGCTAATGTAAATGTCAATATAAATGCAATATTTTAAATATAATTTATGTATTAGCAATTAATGTAACATTTAACACTGTTTTGCAGACTTATTAACTAATACATTGTGACTGAAATAAAAAAATATTTTGCTTACCCACATAACAAACTTCACCAATAACAGGAAGGAATTTTATAGTTTTGAGACTAACAACAAATTCAAGACATCGCCGTTCCCTAGGGCGTCCGGTTTTAGAGTAATTTTAAGTGGTCGAAACTATTCGAAAAAAAATCAGCTCAATAACATCGTATACTATGTACTGCCATTGTGTATGTATAGTATATCCAATCTCAGTTTAAAACGATATAAAAACCAAAAACGCGGCCTTTAGTTTGTAAACACAGCTGCACCAACCTCGAACGCGTTGCATCCATAGGCGCGCGCGTAACTTGCTTTCCAAGCTAATGTAAATGTCAATATAAATGCAATATTTTAAATATAATTTATGTATTAGCAATTAATGTAACATTTAACACTGTTTTGCAGACTTATTAACTAATACATTGTGACTGAAATAAAAAAATATTTTGCTTACCCACATAACAAACTTCACCAATAACAGGAAGGAATTTTATAGTTTTGAGACTAACAACAAATTCAAAACATCGCCGTTCCCTAGGGCGTCCGGTTTTAGAGTAATTTTAAGTGGTCGAAACTATTCGAAAAAAAATCAGCTCAATAACATCGTATACTATGTACTGCCATTGTGTATGTATAGTATATCCAATCTCAGTTTAAAACGATATAAAAACCAAAAACGCGGCCTTTAGTTTGTAAACACAGCTGCACCAACCTCGAACGCGTTGCATCCATAGGCGCGCGGTAACTTGCTTTCCAAGCTAATGTAAATGTCAATATAAATGCAATATTTTAAATATAATTTATGTATTAGCATTTAATGTAACATGTAACACTGTTTTGCAGACTTATTAACTAATACATTATGACTGAAATTAAAAAATATTTTGCTTACCACATAACAAACTTCGCCTCTGATTTCTAGAATCTGGCGAAATTAAATTAAAATTAATAAAAGATAATAGCTGTTCAACGAACCATTTTTCATATATAAATCTGTCATGTCTTCATGATAGTCGTTCAGAAGATTGTTATATTTTTGTGACAAGAACGGTATGTTTTGAGTGCAATCATTTTCAATTCCGGTATGCAGAATTATATGTTTTCCCCTTGAACAAGATTTATTTAAAGTACAGTTTTGAGTCATGTCTACCCAACCGTAATTAACCAGTATCATGCGTATCAAAACAACCTCTCGTCAAGATATACTACCATTATATTTAATTCACGGTACTCTTTAATATTACCCAAATATTCCTGTCGAATTTCCACAATACGCCGTGATTCCATTATTATGACTATACGGTTATTATTATTTTATCAATAATTATTTAATTATACCTACTATTACAATTAATTAGGGTATTCGCTCAATTTGTTTGAAATAATTTCTAAATTAGGGACTCTTCTTGATTCTTGTGAAGCAGCGTCATTTTTTTTGTTTTCTTGTTTTCATTTAACAAAGTTCCACAACAACCCCTTCAGTAAAAACAAGATAATAATACAAATCAGAACTTAGTTAATTCAGACTATTTTAATAGCACCTGTATTTGACTACACACACTAATTTTTACTTGCATAAACGTATGGCGCTGCCGGGTTCCATAAAAATAATTTTCGGACAACTACTGTTCTACAACTGGTCATTTCGAAGATCAGCTGGTATTCTTTATCGGCCACCTATACCGAGGTAGTTGTACACTCGGTCGACTATGTCTCATATACGAGGAGATAAAGTACTCCTATATAAAGACAACACAGGCACTACCTATGTTGTGCCATTGTAGACTGTGTTTAAACTGAAATTGGAAATACTATACTTACTAATATTCAGCTTTAAAATCCCTTTTGATGTTTCTGCTCATCATCGTCTTTGAAGTTGCTTTCACAGGCAGAATGATGCCTCAATCTTGTCTTCACTTGTTTGATCATAACCAATCTGATCCTGCCTTCATTAACTGAATGAGTTTAGTTAGAGTTTATCATGTCAGACCCGCCATTTTGAATTTTAATAAGGTCTCTCGAGAACTTTGTATGATGTGAAGCCAATCAATTGTTGCACGACTGATTAGCAATGGCTCATTTAATCCTTAAGGTGTATGGCCAGTATTATAAGTTCACACCTGCATATCTAAGCAAAAAAAATCTTGCCTGAGCAAACAATAGGTTTTAAAGCTATGTATATACTATACGATGTTATTGTTATTATAGAAGTACGTTCCGCACAAAACACACATTCATAAAGACCAAAATAGTTATTTTTTGACCACTTAACCTAACATTATATATATACGCCACAAAAAATATAAAGACTCGCATGTCATTTTTGTAATTGGAATTTAAACATTTTGCAGGCCTGTGTTAATTCATAATAACACCTCAGATTTGATGGGAGAAAATGCCTTCAATTTTGAGCCTAATTTTGGACACCAGATTCCCTCTAATAATTTCCCTAAGATTTCTTTGAAATTTTCCCTGGCATTCCTTCAAGTCTCTCTCTAAACTCCCCAAGGTTTCTCCCAACACCCGGACATCAAACATCCTACGATTTACCCTTCGTTATAGGATATCTTTTTTAAAAGAAAAAAAAGAGAGGATCCTGAATTTAGAAGTTTATCTGTTATGTTTTTATGTTATGTTTTTTAGTCCCTAGTATATAACGAAATATTTGGGGTTCTGTTTGAACACCGAGGACTTTGGTAAAATATAAAGACTTGCAACTTATAGTGTGCAAGATGTTGAATCTTTTCAGCAGATTCATAGTAAGGTAAGATAAAGAAGAACCCATAATAAGTAGAAATATTACTATGTATTTGGTTTTATACATATCTATATATTGTGACATTTGTAAAAGTGACAGCTGACATTTATTAAGTTTTACAGTTTACATATTAAGTCAGTTATATAGACAGAGTTAAGATCAAAGAATTGTATACCAAAGTATCAATAAACGTGTTTTGAAGTGAAGTAAATTATTTAAAGAGAAATACGTAACAATATATACAAGTATATGTATTAGTATTATGTACTATCAAAATATTGCAAATTTATTTTGTTTTCCTTATTACAGAAATACTTTTTTGAAACACAAACCAAAATCGTTAAATATGACTCAACTTGTTCAACATTCACGTTTTTTTCGGACAAAAATGCACTTTTCTTATTAACTTTAGATATAATGAAATGAAACCAATTTTGTTTTGTTGATAAAGAGTAAGCACCTACCCTCATTATATCAAATAGAACAAATAGTTCTTAAAAAGATTTAATAACCGACAAGAAAAAAATTCAAGGTCAAAAAAAAAAAAGTTAAATAAATAATGGTGCACATTTGAAGGCCCCTCCATATTAACGTGATAGGGACGGAATAATCTACGAGAATTTCTTATAACTACAGTCTCAGACTCATTTCACTTCCAGCAGCGTCGACTAGCTCGCCAGTTTTATATCTCTCACGACGCCATTTTGAAAGTTTTAAAATCATAAAATCATTTGTTATATCAGACTTTCTCTCCAATATTTGGTAATTCAGTATAAAGACCCATTAGAAAACGAGCTCGTGAAAATCTAACGAAGGTACTCCAAATCACATTACCTAAACTACCCATTAGCCAGGTCGTCAGAGAAAACGAGGAAATGACTACTTCATTGCCGATTCACTAGAAAGAGGAAAGGAAGCAACAATTTACAAATTTATGACCAGCCATTTAAAACTTAATGGCTTCCTGATCTTAATCAATCAGAACAAATGAAACATAGGTTAGGTATAACCTCGTGCAGATGACTATAAACATACCAGTTTTTAAACTAAAAAAAAAAAAAAAAAAAAATTGATACCTCATTAGGAAAAGCGAGACTATGAAAATACGTGATAGAATCCGGTGTTGAGTTACGCCTGAGAATACAACACCTGTATGCAGAAGAAATAAGGAAGGAATTGGATGTATCCAATTAGCTGGAATTTTTGTAAAATAACGTAATAGAAAGGAAACATAAATCCGAAATTTTAATTTTCACATGGGAATCGGTTTTAACACATTTCAAAAATGAATGCTAGAATAACTAATTATATGTACCTAAATATTTAGGCTGTTCGTATAAAAAAAAAAAAGAATAATAACCGTATTTACTCTTTTTGTAATTTGAGGCCCCTTCTGAAAGATAAAAATATCTGCTAATTCAAGAAATACTTATGTTTTTGTCACAAAAAAACTCCAAGAATTTTTTTATTTCAATAAAATTTAGTTAAAAACAATAATTTAAATTAGACAGAAAATTAAAGTATGTAGCAAAAAAATCCGCATTAAAACTTAATAATTTTCAGTCATCTCGTCACGATGCCAACGCAGCTAACGAAATGTGCTTCGTGTTTAGAGGTTAATAGAAAGTGTTCGGGTTTTTGATGTGTACATACATGAAAACCACTATAGATTTCTTTCAATTCGTCCAATGTTTTAGCAAAACAGTGGCTCTCAAATTACGTCATAACAGTATCTGTCCTTTCGCATTCCATTTTTTTAGTTATGTAAAACAACAAGAGATAGTTATCTAGATGAAAATAATTACATAAATTATCAACGTATTGAAGACATGATTTTTTGCTGTTCAGAAAATACAACAGAAAATGTGTCGCAAGAATTAAATTTAAAAAAATTAATGATACAAATATTTAAATAAATGACTAAATGTAGTAGGGATTATATGTGAATGTGCGTCGAAATGTGCCGCGGAATATAGGCGTACGCATCACATTAGAAATTTAGTCTGGTTCTCCTTATAGCTGCAGCTTCGGCAGGATTGAATTGTAAAATAACAGCTTTTATTTTCTTCTGATTGACATAATAAAAAGCGGCTTTCAACCATCTCTCCCAACAAATAAGAATCGACTGTGGCGGTTCGAGAATTTGGTCCAGGACATTTGCTCTGAAACTTTTAACGAAGACGTTTAAAACATGGGTCTTTCATTAAGCGCTTCCTATCTTTAAATTTGAATAAAACAAAGTGTGTGTAGATATCATCGAAATTTTTTATTCGCGTGAAAGGCCTATCGATGCCATTATGTATGGAATATAGCATCGTGTAAATGTCCGCCAATTTTCCATGACTCTGGCGCATAAATCAGGCTGAATTTGACCGAGGCATGGGTTATGTTGGCTTTAAGGGCCTGTGGTTTGTGCTTATTCGCATAGACCTGCGACTTAAGAAAACCCCACAAGAAAAGTCTAACGGGGTCAAATCGCACGATCTCGGTGGCCAGTTCACATCACCTCCACGTGAGATGACCATGCTCTCAAATCGCTCGTGCAGAAAGTCCAATGTGTCATGGGCTGTGTGGCACGTAGCGCCGTCCTGTTGAAACCACATATCATTGGTGTCCATATCATCCAATTTAGGCCAAAAGAAGTAGGTAATCATCGACCTATAGCGCTCGCCGTTGACGGTGATAGCCTGGCCAACGTCGTTCTGAAAGAAATATGAACCGATGACGCCGCCAGTCCAAAATCCACACCAAACAGTGACTTTTTCGGGATGCATTGGACGCTCTTGCTCATGTGGATTGGTATCGTCCCAAATTCGACAATTTTGTTTGTTGACGTACCCATTCATCCAGAAATGGGCCTCATCGCTGAAGATTTTTTCAATGAAAATTAGGGTCAGTTTCCAACTGCTCCAGAGCCCATTCAGCGAACACGCTCGTGCTAGGTCGTTTACCTTCAGCTCCTGGGTCAGTTGAATTTTGTACGGGTGCAGGCCCAAGTCACGACGCAAAATTCGCCGTTGTGGTCTGCGAAAGGCCGAGTTCTTGTGAGCGATCGAAATCGACTGCCTCGGATTCTCCTACACATCTCACGGACAGCGGCGATGTTTTCGGCAGATCTTGCGTTGTTGTCGTACGGGTGTTGGTTATTGTTTACTGAACCAGTGGACTCAAATTTATCCACCACACTACGAATGTCCTCTGGTAGGACGATTATGGCGACCGTAAAATGGGCGAAGCGCGCGGAACGTTGCCCGAACAGAACACCCATTTTGATAAAACAATTTTATCATTTGCACGTGTTGTTGAACGCTATATCCGTCCATGGTGATTTGGCAAAAGAGACTGAATAAAGACAGCCAACTCGACAGATGTAACTTCAACAATATGGCGGCTATCAACTGTCAAAGTTCGGAAGTCCCTATTGGAAGACCGTTTACGTTTAGTTTCTGCCACAACATGTAGAACATACACATAACGTGCAAAAACCTGCAACCGCATCCTGAAAGCAACGTGGGGATCGGTCATAAACATCAAAACCTGACTTGTTACAGTTCAAACTGTTCTGTTAGTCAGAAAATAGCTAGTAACAGTGGGTTGTATATTTTCGAGGTAGTCCATACTATAAGATTTAGAATAGATGTGTTTTACAACTGTTCTTTTTACACACACATTATGGTTGCGCCATCATAAAATAATCGATCGACGAAGAATTTATTCACTTTGCAGTGTAGATTTGATCATTAATGTAATGGTCGTAATAGCGCCAACGACATAAACATGTCGAACACAGTAATAACAATGCTAAAGTCTGCCCGATGTCGGAAACGACTGAAATCAATGACCCGCTATGATTGTTGAGGTAAACTATGTATATTGTAGTACCACGTTCATCATGTTAATTCTAAAGTTATACTTTGTTTTATTTAAATTTAGGTGGTTTTTTAATTCTTTTAATTAGCCATCCAGTTCGCCACACATACACATACATATTTAAAAAAATTAAAAAAGTACGACTTAATGGCTGGTGAGTTTTAACGTTTGTGGCCTAAGGGACTGATCAACAATCATCCCCCATTACAGGAGAAACCATCTCTGTGGTTACCTTAGGCTACCTAATTTAAAGGCCCCGCAGGGGTCCTTTCAAGACAGACTAAAAACGTGTAACCGTTTCAGCCCCTATAATTTCACTTTTACTTAGGCACCTTGACGTCGCCGCTCATTCTTATCTTAAATTCTTTAATAACATTTTTTACTTGATTTCTTACCCACCGTCCTGTTTTTAAATATGCCTTTGCTTGAAGGTAATTTCGTATCATAACTTTCACGAAAAAAAAATAATAATAACAACTGATAAATACAGATTGAGACAATTAATTACAGGAATTACAACCTAAGTTGTCCGAAAAGACAAATACGCAATAAAAATGTAAAACTTATTAACAAAAAATTTAAGGTGATTAACTTATGACATGATTTTTATATCGAGTTAAGTAGTTATGTACAGGGTGTCCCGGTTCTCGGTTCAACTGCCGATATTTTGTATTATTTTTGAACTAGAAAGAATATTCGAAAGGTGAAAATATGCAGAATTTTCCAAGGAATGTGAATTTGGCCTCGGGATATTATACACGGTGTTGTTGATACTGTTGTTGAAGATACTCCCAAAAAAATTCAAAATTTCAAAAAAAATCAAATTTTAGTGCAAGATTACATTAAAGAACTTGTACTCAAAAAGTGTCTGTTGTCACATCCGACTACCGGTTTCGCCGGAAGTAGGCTATAATTCGATGATTTCCTGAGACATCCTAATATGCACTTCGAGATTCATTTATTTGTATCCTCTCGTGTTCTCGAACCCAGCGATAACAAATTTTGAGTTGTATTTCAAAAACTGGTTTATTAACGGATAGCTTCAGAAATAGAATAAAATACATCCCTGTTATTTATAAACATAATACTACAAAACTGTATATCTGCAGATTCAGGAAGACGAAATTATACATTTTTATTTCTTTTTTTCCTGAATGAGTTTTGGAAAAATTATTAAAATTTTCCAACTCATTTTTTTTAGAAGTATTTTTAACAATACCCTGTATAATAATCCCGAAGCCAAATTCAGATTCCTTGGCAAATTCTGCGGTTCCATTTTCGTTCTAGCTCAAAGTAACCCAAATATCAGCAGTTAGAGGTTTATTTGTGACAACCTATAGTTACATACCTATAATCATATTATGGATAATAACAAAGAATTACACCGCTCATCCACAACGTCCCGTTGCCGCGCCTTAATTTGTCACACTGTTTTAAAGGAGTTTGGGCTGAGTAATTCAGGTTCGATTCGGGTCTCTTGTTGAGGCTCTTTTGTGGTGTTTTTATGCAATTTTTTATGTCTAGTAGAAGTTTGTAGTCTATTATACCTACCGGTTCCGTAGTGGTGCATATGTGGTCTCTATTTCTATTACTACAGTTACGACCCACAATCCAAAACTTCTTTAACGCATCGCAAAAAAAATACAACAAGCATTACCGTTATGCTTGTCAAACCAATGCGATAACTTGCAATTAATACTACGTGCGATCACGTGAACCTTGTCTCTAATACTAGAGCATGGATTAAATAATTCAGATACAATAGTGTGATATATACATACATAATATTCCTGAACATCTATTTTAAGATTACGATTACTTGCTGTATGAAATGATTTTAGATAAAAAGACCAACAAGCGCAAAGTATTTAAATAGCTTGTATTATAAATAACATTACAGTTAGTCCCCACTACTATCTAAACTGAGGTCAATAACTATGTTATACAAAAAATAGTTTACCTTTTTTAGGTCTTAGTGGTAAAAAAAACATTAGATAGGCAAGCTTACATAGCTTTTAGACTAGTTTATAAGTTGAATGTTAAGCGAATAACAGACGTTCTAATTCACTAAATGTCCGTTAAAACAAGACCCAGGCCTACAATAAATTATCTTACCAAAGACTGGTTTCGTCCGGGCGGTTGGTTGGTATCCACGAAATTTTAATCCAAAACAAAACCCACTGTGAATCATAAATCCGTCAACTAAATATATTCGTTAAATACACACACTAGACGTACGCCAGAGAGTGTCCCTTCGGGGGCACGGGGCCCAGTCCACAAAAAAATCCGATACAATATCGCCTCGCCACTAACATAACCTACAAATCGTCGGTCACAAAATTCTTCTCCTTCCCGATCCGAAACGGTTATACGCGGCGAAGAGAAACCGCTTACGCGTCCGTTTCTGCGACTACTCGGTCCACACACGCACACGACTGTCGGCTACCTCGGGATCTTTCGCTGGCCAACTGAAGAATCGCGGCAGGCCGGGCCGCGACAACAGGTAGTCGCCGAGGTTGCCGCGGCAATTTTACACCTAGTCGGGCGGCACCGCCATCGCGTCGCACGTCGCTGTTGTTTCGCCGGCGCGCGTCTGTTGGACGCGGATCTGGCGTTTCGCATGTCATTTTGACGGCTGATTTTTAGTATTGAAAATAGTTCTGGGCGCGTATACGGGAGCTGTCTCCTAAAATATTAACGCTGAAGCGACATGCGAAATGCGAGCGACCTTGACATGGTCACGTGTTCATGGAACGACCTAGCTGTTTAAGCAGCAGTCTATGTTTATGTTTGGGTTACATGTGTAGTCATCCACAATTTTGATGACTGCTCAAGGGGTCCAAGGCCACCGTCCGATGCCCGAGATTTGCTGATTTGCTGAAATGGCAAAACGACATCCGAACGGCAGGGCGCTTATAATTCGAGCACGTTGAATAAAATACGTCCCAGTACACCGTTTAGTGAAAATTTGCCTGCGTATTTTATGAACTGATGTCGAATGTAAAATTAACATTTGGTATTTACTGATCGTTGTAATAGGATGAGCAGATTTGTTATTTTATTAATTTACACTAACATATATACAGGGTGATTCATTAAGAATAAGTAATCTAGATATATCAAATGAAAGGTTTTGGTATCACACCCTGTATAAATATAATGGACTATGAAATGTATAAAGTGCATAACAAAAATAGTATTAGGATGACGCGACATTTGAGAAATTATGGAGGAAATAATGTTGCCATTAAAGAAACGAAAATGCTACGTTTTAGAAAATGAAAAGGAAGCTATTTATCTTACGTTAAGACATATTTGTAAACAATTTTGAAATCATCTGGCTCACGTTCGAATTCAAGGTTGCTGAGTGGATAGATTCTTAGAATCCAAGACTAATAATTATTATTATTATTAATATTTTGCTGAATTTTGACAAGGTCCATTAAAATTTTGTTAAAGTTGTTGGATTACAGTTGTTTACAATTGTTAAAATTACAGTTAATTGTCTTTTTTACCGAGATACATACTTATATTTTACAGACAGCTTTTCAACAACTAGAGGGTCCACTTCTGTTGCCGAGACGTCGAAGAATGGTGCAAGAGATGTGATCTGTGCTCTGCCAAAAAGGGACCAAAAACAAGAAGCCGTTGTAAAATGGTGCAGTACTTATCCGGAGCACCATTCGAGAGGGTGGTGCAGTGGTAGCAGTGGTCATTCTTGGACCATTACCTGTAACCGACCGTGGCAACAAGTATTTGATGGTGGTAATGGACTTCTCGAAATGGCCTGAAGCAGTACCCCTCCCCAATCAAGAAGCAGAAACTGTAGCCGAAGCGTTTATGGAGAATGTCATAGATAGACACGGAGTACCCCTCGAACTGCATTCTGATCAAGGAAGAAACTTTGAATCAGAGCTGTGGCAAGAAGTAATGAAAATACTGGGCATCAAAAAAACCCGAACTACTGCGCTTCATCCCCAGTCGAACGACATGGTTGAACGCCACAATAGAACCAAATGCCAGTACCTGTCTAAATTCGTCTCTGAAAATCAAAGGGACTGGGACAAATTGGTGCCTCTGTTCTTGCTGTCGTATCGAAGTTCCCAGCATGAGTCAACTACCTACACTCCATCTATGCTGACCTCTGGAAGAGAAATGAAGCTGCCTACTGACCCCATACTTGGCCATCCAGTAGAAGAAAATCAGGAACGATCTCTGCCAGAATTTGTGGACGACTTGCGAAAGAGAATGGACTGGATCCACCGATTTGCCAGTGAGAAGCTAAAAATTCACAGCGACAAAATGAAGCAGTGTCTCGACACTACATCAACAGAGACTGCATTTAAGCCTGGTGATGCAGTATGGTTGTACGCCCCAAAAAGGACGAAAGGAAAAAGACCAAAGTTTTGGGCCAAAGAGCAACTGGGAAGACCCGTACACCATAATAAAGAAAATCAACGACCTGGTCTACCGCATCCAACTATCTCCAAGAAGCAAGCCGAAGGGGGTCCATCTGGAAAGACTCGCAAGATATACAGGACATATTCCACCCGATTGGTTTGTCGTCGAGGATCCACCGCCTAGGACTGAAGACAGTATTATTCGGGACGAATAACCTTAAAGAGGGGAGCAATGTAACATTTGTAAAAGTCCTGGAGTGGGTACTGGAACCTTCGGCGTAGAAACAAAAGCAGTAAAAGTAAATCATTTGTAAAAGTGACATTTGTGACAGCTAACATTTATTAAGTTTTATAGTTTACATACTTAGTCTATTTAGTTTATACACTAGCTGTTAGTAAAGAATTGTATGGAATGACATATTTAATATTCTATATGTCAAATGAATTTTCTAGAAAATGTAAAAACTATAAATAGTGGTGTTGTTGCTAGGATAGAGTTAGTTATGTTTTGGATGTTATACAGTTAAGATCGACGAATTGTAAAGTGTTAATAAACGTGTTTTGAATCGAAGAAGCGAGTTATTTTAATGAGAAATTCGTAGTCCCGTCTCTGCAGTGTTACTAGATCGTGCACTATGTTGCCAGTCTCATTACTTAATTTACACATCTCGTATATTTTAGAATACTTCGGTAATACTTAAATGTACATATACATTGTTTATTGTCGTTCTAATTAAAACAAGACAGTTTACAACAACAAAAATTGCTTGGCGAAAAAAAAAAGGCGGAGAAAAAAAAAATACATATTTTTATTCTTAATATTAAATTTATAACCTTATTTATACCTATTATATTATGTAACATATTGGATATAACCAGATTTGATGACTTTTTTTGTATAGCTCATTATTACGGTGTCATTATCACGTATATATAATTTTACAAGGTGCTTAAAAAATACCGTTTATAATTTTTCACATTATTTTGCGACCACTTCCACTTTATTTATTACCAGACCCTTACTCTTATAAAATAATTTCAAATGGTATCATAAAATAAATTATAAATTGTAATGTAAATATTGTAATACATGTGTATCTATTTGAGTTATATCCACTTGTACATTTCTTTATCCTAATACAAATGAACATATTAGTCTGTACAAGTACCACAAAAAAACAAAGGGGGCGGGGTAAAACCACCAAAGCAATCTCACTGCTCACTGCTAGTTGACTCATGTTACCAGAGTCAAACATGACAGTGTTGCTAATGTCAACTGATGTGTAAGGATGAAGTTCTCATATGTCGCCGAAGTATTTTTGTTGATTTATCGTTTTTAGTTAATATGGCTAGAGGTAAACTGAATAATACCTAGTACAGAATATTAATTTTTTAATAATGACAATTCTCTGCATAATACTGTAATATATAAAACATGTAATAGTTACTATACCTATTTCTTCGTTAGCAAAATATATCCGAAAATAACAGACACAGATAAAAATTATACTATATCTTCCATTTCAACACAACAAAATAAAATATCTTACAAAATTCATAATAGCATATCCAAACATATGAAAAACGCAAAAGGCAAACTATTGTTTATAAATAAGTTAGGAGTCTACAGGCTGACTTGTGGTACGTATCATAATGTAACGTATACAGAACAGAAAAAAAATGCACAAGACTAGCAGAACATAAAAGAAGTCACAATAAGAAGAAAATGTATTCGACATAAGCAACCCATTCGAAGAAAATTGCGTGTCCAAAAAACTTAAACTTAAAACAAGAAGTTAAACTTACAGGATACTTTAAATAATAAGAGAAAACTAATATTTTCTTAAAATAACTAAAAAACTACTATTTTTCTTAGTGATCAAACTTAAAGCAATTAATTCATCTATTTTGTAAATTTATTTAAAAGCATATCGGTTTTTAGGGGCAAGCACAGGATAATGATATTCTTTCATTGTACCTGCTATGTAGAGTTATGCCTAGCCTAGTGTTCTGGATAATATACATAAAATACATATAAACAAGTCTTGCATTGTAAAAATTGATCATAATATAAACTATCTAAAGAAGCCACTTTTTGGCGAAACGATCTTGGTATTGACGACAGTAGCGGCTGGTGTAATTTGACATACTCGTATTTTCGTAAGGAGGCATAGGACACACATCATATTTTAGTGGGTGATTATTGACCTAAGAAAAAAACTACAATAGCAAAAAAAAATGTCAAATAAAAATTTCGAAAAAGATTTTTTTTTCCAAAAATGTCTGCCTCCCCAGAAGATCTTGGAAACGCCCAATTTGCATTTCCGAAGGTCCCCAGAAGGTCTTTTACAACTGTGACAACTTTCCAATACCTACTAGAATAATATTCATCTTAAGAATTAGAATTTAGAGAAAATGACGAATATAAAAAGACTCGGCAATTATGAAAAAAAATGCAAATATTTTGCACCACTGATTGACGAAATAAACGTAAAAATTTAAATTGCTTCTCAACCTCAATTGAGTTATGATTTACGATCATTTGCAAGTCTATCAATATTAGTCAATCTATTAAACATACAATCTACGCCTCATTTATTAATGTTTTTCGATACTCAGATTTTTTATAAATCAGCGAAGACCAAACTAAAAAATACGGCTTCACTCTTATCTATATCTTCTGGGGCAGGCTACGGCGACGATTGCGGACAACATCGGACGTTAAAAAAACTGCAGCAGGCGTCATAAATCATTAATTAACATTTTTTTACAGATCACTGATACCGATACACTTTGATAGCTGTATAACTTAATTATATGCGCCTTATTTAAAATTATATTCACGCTCAATCAGGCAATTTTAATAAATAATTACCATCGTACGCCATACACAACTGTGAAGAAACGGTCTGTAGTCCAGTAACTATTGTTACTTGAATAAATATGACTTAATATTGGAGTGAGATTGAAACTTTCGACATAGAACATATTTTCCGCTGACACCATATTACTACATTTTTTTCTCAACGCACATGTTTCGCCAACTCCGTTAGCATCAATGGGGGATGATGATTGAAATAACGCGCATAACAAATTTAAGCACGTTTTCAAAGTGTATAATACAAAAAATATGGTGTTTGATTAGCACACTTAATCCGTCAGATTTAAAGGGCTGCATTACAAATATTTATATTCCTCTTAATAAAATATTTCAAATGTGTAATCGACAGTAACAGTGTTATACAGACAGAGGCAAAATTACTAAACCGCACAATTTCATATCACTTTTAGATCGTCAACTACTGTTTTCGATAGATGACGTCATCCTATTTTTTTTTTCAAATGGCTATACATAAAAATTGTACTATAGTGTATATTAGAAGATTTTAGAGAACATTCAGAATGAAAATGATGAGATAAATTTGAAGACAAACGTCTAAAACAACAGATTACAAAATTTTGAGAATTTGAAAATTTTAAAGATTCGAAATTAGACAAACTACGGAAGATGTCCTTCACGATATATTTAGTGAATGTGTAGATAGACTTGCGAGAAATGTTATCATACGAGGTGTGTAAATTAAGTAATGAGACTGGCGTAGCGCCCGATCTAGCAACACTCCGGAGACGGGACTCGGTAGGTTAACATGTAATGCACCTTTAGTACAAGTTTTAACTTGTTAATCATTTGTTTGTTCTTTGTGACTGTTTTCGTAAACCGTTTTTTTTTTCTAGTGCGTTTTAAAAATGAGTGACATACATTTGGAGCAACAGTGTGCTATCAGGATTTGCTTCAGACTTGGGCCAGCGCAACGGATACTTTTGCAAAACTTCAACATGATTCAACTTCAACATCTTGTGAGTTCAGATCGTCGGTTGACGACAAGAATGATCGGGGAAGGGTTACATTTGAATCACACCACTGTTCATCAGATTTTGACTAACGAATTGGGGATGAAAAAATCTTCGCAAAAATTGATCCAAAAAACCTTTCGTAGGAACAAAAGGAGTTCAGGAGAGAAAGGTGTCTTGACTTTTTGTAATCGATTGAAAATGTTCCCCATTCTATGAAACCTGTCATTACTCGTGATGAGACGTGGGTGTTTGAGTACGACCCGAAAACTAAGCGCCAAACCTTGAATGGCACACTTCAAGCTCTTCAAGACCCAAAAAAGCAAGAATGAGCAAATCGAAGATCAAATGCATGCTGATCTGCTTCTTTGATAGCCAGGGAATTGTCCACAAAGAGTTTGTGCCTCAGGTCAAACAGTAAATCAACACTTTTACAGAAAGGTTCTTGAAAAACTTCGAAAAGGGGTCATGCGTGTGAGATCAAACATCAAGAACAACTGAATGTTACATCCCGACAATGCGCCTTGTCTCACAGCCATTTCAATAAACGAGTTTTTAGTAAAAACATTCCTGTGGCTCCTTAACCTCCTTATTCGCTTGACTTGAGTCCTTGTGACTTTTTTCTCTTCCCGAGATTTTAAAATCACTTCAAGGGGCGTCATTTTGTTTGCTATTCCAGTATATGGGTTCCAGCACTGTTGTGAGGAATGGAATAACCGTCTGTAGCGCTGTGTGGCTTCCCAAGAAAGTTATTTTGAAGGAGGCAATACTGAATTGTAATTCTATTCGAATAAAAAAAATTAAGAAATCAGTCTCATTACTTAATTTACACACCTCGTATGAGCATGCTACTGTGAAACGTCCGTTTATTAGCTATTGCGATCGTGAGGGCTTACAGAACAAGCGTGGACTGGGCTATTGAAAATAACTCAGAATTAATTACGCTTTTCTCGTGTACATGTTGTGTTACTTCTTTGACAAATTAATTGACAATAAAGCGACGATATCTCGTGCGTGTAAGGTCAATTTGTTTAAGTACCGAATGTAAGAGCTTTCACCTGGAAAACAGGAAGAGACGGTAGATATTTTTACGCGCACGAGGAACGTCGGAAATTGTTTTTCATTTAATTCTTTATCGATTTTTTCCATTAACGTGAATATACATATTCGAGTAGTGTCGATATCGTAAGTTGAAATAGTCTTAAAAAGCTGAGAGTCTTAAAAAACAACTAAATTTGATATTTTTAATGTAGTATTTTAATACGAGGTGTGTAAATTAAGTAATGAGGCCGGCAATGTAACGCCCGATCTAGCAACGCTGCGGAGACGGGACTTAGAAAGGTGGTAGGTTAACATGTAATGCACTTTCAGTACAAGTTTGAACGTGTTAGAGTCAGTCATTTGTTTGTTCTTTGTGACTGTTTTTGTAAACCGGTTATTTCTAGTGCGTTTTAAAAATGAGTGACATTAATTTTGAGCAACGGTGTGCTATCAGGTTTTGCTTCAGACTTGGACACAGCGCAACGGATACTTTTGCAAAACATCAACACGCCTACGGATACAGTGTTTTTTCAAGAGCCCAGGTTTTTCAGTGGTTTAAGGCATTCTCAGAAGAGAGTCGATTGAAGATGAACCACGCATTGGAAGGCCTTCATCTCAAGAACCGATCAAAATGTCGATAAAATACGGGATCTTGTGCGTTCAGATCGTCGGTTGATGACAATAATGATAAAGGAAGAGTTAAATTTGAATCACACCACTGTTCATCAGATTTTGACTAACGAATTGGGGATGACAAAAATCTGCGCAAAAATGGTTTCATAAAAACCTTTCGCAGGAACAAAAGGACATCAGGAGAGAAAGGTGTCTCGACTTTTTTGAATCGATTGAAAATGATCCCCATTTTATGGAACGTGTCACTACTGGTGATAAGACTTGGGTGTTTGAGTACGACCCAGAAACCAAGCGCCAAAGCATGGAATAGCACACTTCAAATTATCCAAGAACCAACAAAGCAAGAATAAGCAAGTCGAAGATCAAGTGCATGCTGATTTACTTTTTTGATAGCCAGGGAATTGCCCACAAAGAGTTTATGGCTCCAGGCCAAACAGTAAATGAACACTTTTACAGAGAGGTTCTTGAAAAGGGGTCATGCGTGTGAGACAAACATCAAGAACAACTGTATGTTGCGTCACGACAATGCACTTTGTCACACAGCCATTTCAATAAACTAGTTTTTAGCCAGTAAAAACATTCCTGTGGCTCATCAGCCTCTTTATTCGCCTGACTTGAGTCCTTGTGACTTTTTTCTCTTCCCGGGATTGAAAAATCACCTCAAGGGACGTCATTTTGGGGACCATACAAAAAAATACAAACGGCTGTAACCGAAGGTTATTCCAGTATATGAGTTTCAGGAATGCTGCTGCTATGAGGAATGGACAAAAAAACTATCAATGTGACTCCATATTACGGTAATCAAAACTGATTTTCGTTGAGTGTCCTTTACGTATTAGAATAAAAAGAAAAAGATAAAAAAGTTAATAAACAGACCGTGCTGTATCGTGGATTTTATGTTACTTTTGACAAATAACCCACATAAAAGTTATGACTCAAATTGACACAAAATGACACAAAATAGGGGTTGTTAATTTCAACCCCATGCGGAGTGAAAATAAAAATGTTACTCCAAGATGTCCTGAGATCCCGTTCAAAATTACCTGTAGAATACACCCTTCAAACGTTGTAACATAATTATAGGACATCGTGCATATTTTTTTATATTGTTGAATTTGTCTTGACTGAAATTAAAAAAAAAAGCTGGAGTCTCGGTTGTACGTAAAATGTTGGAATTCTTTGTACTTTGTGAAGATGTAATGATATATTATTAGGTATTCAGCTAAGGCGTTTTAAAAAATCACAAAACATTTATATGACTTGAAGCTCTTTGATTATAGTCTTAAGTAATACATACAAGAAAATTTCTGCACTCCTAGAAACTATAAACTGTATTTAGTCATCAAAATTATTGACAACAATGAAATGCGACCGAACAATGCATGCCATCAAACATTTATTTTTTAAAACTTTATTAATATCAAGTGTGCAACTTTTTTTACTCGATATGCTTATGGAAAATTATGAGATAATCCTTGATATTTAGTCAGATACAACTAGACTGCTCCACAGTTTCTAAAAAAGGTTATTATAATTAAATTATACAAAACTGAACCACTGCTTTAAACTGCTTGTCACTAATGAACGCCTTTTAAGTGGGTAGCCAAAGCAGTCAAGCCATTTGTTGACGCATAAGTTTTGAATTCTTTAATATAATGTGAACAAGTTCCTCCAACCAGCGCTCATTTATTTAACTGAAATTAATGATGATGGTATACCCCTGACGGTATTGTATCAGTCAAAAGATATCATTACTGTTTCCGAATCTATAATCCTTGTATTCGAGACGATGATTTTTCTTTGGAATACCATTAGTTGTTATTAAACGTAATATGAAAGGATAGGGTTGAAAAATGTGTATAGACAGATTCTATTCCATGATAAGTACGGTAATATGAAAAGAATTCCTTTCTATTTTAGACACTGTCCTAATGCTAGGTATATAAGGGAATGGTATATCAGAGGGTATTTATTTAATTTATTATTAATTACTGAATGTCATAATGTTAATGTTTCTACAATCATAATATGCATGGCATCCATTAATTCTTTTACCTTATATTACAATCAAGAATTTATAGAAAAAATACATACATATACATTAGGGTGCTTCGTTTGAGGTGACTTTTTTTAACTTCATTGACGAAATATCATTCTAGACATATAAAAAAAAATCCCACCAACTTGCTGAATGAATTTGAAAATTTCTCATTTAATTAACCAGTAAAAATATTTTTCTTCAATTATCTATAGCATCGCGACATTTCATGCTATTTAATTGACCATGGGCGAAAGTTATAGAGAAATCCTTCCTCTTTAAAAGTCCTACAGCTAGTTTACAATTTATGAACTATCTCGCCAATAAAAAATTGTAGTCGTTTTTTTGCTCAAAAATCAAAGTTTTTTGGATTTTTCTCCTAAACTACTAATTTTACAGTAAAATTGCATAGGACCTTTTTGTAGAGAATTTAATTTCCTACAAAAAACCGTAGAACTAATACTTTCCGAGATAAATTCAATTAACCATATGAAAACATAAATTATTATAAGATTATAATTATTATAAGAAAATTATAAATTAATCTTAATAATAAAAATAATAATGATATCAATAGTTTAAAAAGTCATTATAACTGATGTTTAATGCATATTATTACATTTTTTGTGTTGCTGATTACGATTCTGAAATAAAAAATGAAATATGTCAAAAATCATTTTTGACTTCAGAATCGTAATCAGCAACCCAAAAAACTTATAATATGGATTTAATATCAACTTTTTACTTTTTAGTGAAATTTGACAGCTTGTTGACAGTGTCATTAAGTCGAAATTTATTTTTGACTTCAGATTCGTGATCCGCGACCCAAAAAACCAAAATAATATTTTTTTAAATTCCTCTATAAGAGTTTATAGGGGTTATATGGGGGTGGAGAGAAAAAAATGATGCGGTAGAATTTTTTTTGCCAAATTTGGTTTCAGTGCATCAAAATACATAGGAAAAGTGGGGTGCGTTATAGCCAATTTGAAAACCGGGACCCACTTCATTTTAGTACCCACGAAATAAGTGAAAAAATCGTCACAATTTGCGAATCACTGAGCACTCTTTACCCTTGGGAATTTTCAGTATTTTTTTTTTCGTAACTAGAAACAAGTATAAGAGACGTTTTGGAATTTTTTTTCAAAAAGTATGGCCATTTTAATTTTAATTTTATAGGAACATTTTTTTCCCAAAATAAAATGGCCATATTTTTGAAACAAATATTGTAAAACGAATAAAAAAATACTGTTCAGATGAGAAAGGGATCTATTTTTGAATTTTCCAAACTACATTTTTTCACTATAAACCTTTGTAGAGGTTAATCATAGAGGGGTTTTTAATTGAAAATGATGGGTCTGATCGCAGACAGAACTTTTTTTTGTAGACCTGTGTAATTTTTGCGATGATTTTGGACAACCTGTAATAATTACTGTTTTACAATTTTTTATTGGCGAGATAGTTGTAAACTAGCTGTAGGACCTTTTAAAGAGGAAGGATTTCTCTACAACTTCCGCCCATGGTCAATTAAATAGCATGAAATGTTGCGATGCTATAGATAATTAAAAAAAAATATATGTTTACGGGTTAATTAAATGGGAAATTTTCAAATTCATTCAGCCAGTACTTAAAATTAAAATAAAGAGCTCATCTTTGGTGGGATTTATTTTATATGTCTAGAATGATTTATTTCGTCAATGAAGTTTAAAAAAAATGGTCACCTCAAACGAAGCACCCTAATGTATGTACATATTATGTACTAGGAAATAAGGAAGTGGTAATATTGTATATGTTGCATCTACAAATACCAAAAATATTATGTACCAGTACCACATCCAACTACTCGTATACAGTGTGTAAATTAAGTGTGAAATGAAGTCGATACCTCGAAAAATACATGATTCGATATGATATCCTCGAACAGATCAATTTTCATTTTTTGTTTTAAACTTTTTGTTATGTAAGCAGATACTATGGCTAAGGATACACTAGCATAGCCAGACACTATGGTGATCAGGAAATAACGTCTTCAATATTTTTTAAATCTCAACCCAAAATTTTTCTAGCTTAAGTAGTTCTAGTAGTAAATCTATATAGATCATCATTTAGTACAACAACAACTGATACTAAAAATTATCAACAAAAAAGTATGTTAGGTAAAGAAGAACGCATAAAATATAAATTAAACGTCCAAATTTTAAGGTATTTTCTCTTAAAGACTGCCTAAAACGTTCAAAAGTTTCTCTCTGTTTAGGTAGCTCTTAACCCTTTTTTAGGTAGCTCACTGAAAAAGAAGTTTATTGAGACTGATGTTTGATACCGAGGTGGCCATCCAATGGAACCTCTTCTTCCGATTCTTGAGTAGTAAAGATTTTTACAAAATAATTTTTAAGAGAGTCGTCTGCCCAAACGGTTTAAAAATCAAAAATTTTCTTGCATTTTCTAATGTATATAGTCTCGAGAATGTATCCCCAAACGAATTTTTTGGAATTCATCTTTACAAAGCCGAAAATAAGTCCGCATGACGTCAACGCGTATCAACCGTTCAATGTGTGAAGTAAGTGATGTAATGAAGCCAGGCTTGAAGATATACATGGTAAAGTAGCTCAAGTGGAGTAACTTCAAGACGAGTAAGGGATGCTCTATAGCCTTTCCATAGCAGATTAATCGTAAGTACAATTGTTCTCAAAAATCCAGGTTACAAACTTTAAATGCTTTTTTCTCGAAACTATGCGAACTTTGAGGAAGCTCAAAAGACTGCTATTTTTAGGGTTTTTAATATTTATAAAATAATGCGTGTCTTCTGAAACTGCCGTAAAAATTTCAGCTCGATTGGTTAATGTGTATTGAAAAAAAAAACGTGGCCGCAGACAAAGTTTGTTCCGTTCTTTTATTATTATTATTGATTTATGTAAACATAATATAATTAAATAAATATGCTGCGCAATTCATTTATTACTATTATGTAATTGTATATATATATACATTTATTACTTAGCCTATTACTAAGTGTAATACACGAAAGTAATTAGTAGCCTTCCGCACGTTTGCCATAGTTTATTATGAAATTGTATTACACTATTCAACACATTACATATAGCGAATGTTACACAATAGCACCTGCTATCACAGGACTACTGAAATAAAAAAGAATTGAGGCGACCCCCATCACATGCTACGCGAGCTGCCTATGTGTTGCGTTGACATATGCCAACTTTATTTATTACTTTTTATGACTCCAAAATAAAACACAATGGGGTAGTTTCTTGCGAAAAACTCCCGCCAGTTCGTTAACAAAAACTAACATTCCGAAGAACTAATATACTCTTCGAGAGTTAAGATATGTGTGTGTGTTCAAATGCATTTTTATCCACTATTTTTCGCTATAATACTATGCTATACTCTACTTTACAGGTTATAGCTATACAACTCTATTGTGTAATCATCCCGCTTTTTGTGACTACTCCTTGGTAGTTCGTGCTTCTTCTTAGCAGACCGAGGGTAATCATCTGGGACCAAGGGTAAGTCGTCTTATAAACACCTCGTTGTCGAATTATTATTATTTTCTATTTTCTTGGAGTGGATACTACAACCTTCGGCGTAGAAACAAAAAACTAGACGTTTTCCACGAAACACCGACCTACTACACTTTTCTCGACGCGCGTTTAATTTCTCTTAAAATAAATACAGTTCATTAAGTTCATTTAAACATTTTAAATTTGATCAAAACCACAAGAGCATTTAAAGTTTAGAACCAGGATTTTTGGAAACAATTGTAGGTACTTACAATTAATCGCTATGCCGGGGTCATAGAGCATCCCTCCTTCATCTTGAAAATACTTCAGCTGAGCTGTCTCACCGCTCTATCTATGTTTAATTATGGTCATCTTCGCTATGTCACTTTATGCTTCATCATTTTTACAAATATTATAATTTCAAACAATCAATTTGGGGGCACACTCTCTAGACTATAAACATTAGGTAACTGTAAGAAAAAAAAAGATAGAAATTTCATTAAACCGTTTGGGTAGCCCCTCTTAATGATAGGCAACAGGTTTTATGAACTGCCAGCAAAGCCTGCTTCGGTTTTCTGCCTGAAAATTATAGAGTTGCTATTAAAAAATAATGCTGTCGTATCTGGATTGGACCATCTTTGTATGCTGGTATATCAAAAACGCATACTTTAAATATTTTAATAAAACTATCTATAGCATCAGTACTACTTAATTTATCACAAAAATCTACATGTTTTAATGAAGCTCTCTAGATGTACCCCGACGGGTAGGCTCTTAAAGTCTTAAATCACAGCCACCGCGGACGGTCCACCCGTCGTAATTTTTGTCGGCGCATTATGTATGTGGGGCCGCACGGGCAATTACACATTCGAGAACGATTAGAATCCCTTTCGAGTGCCTTCTCGAGAGGGCACTAATTATTTTAAATGTTCGACGCCAAGGCGAGGCATAAAATATGGGTATGTGGAATGCCGCATTTTCTAAACGAACACAAATGGAACGGCGTAGAGGAAGAACTGGGTAACGACGATGACGAAAATAGAGGAAACAGATATCGGTCAGTACGAGGTGACACATTATCAATATATGTAAAAAATATAATGTAACAAGACATGTTCCAAGCCATGATAGCGGTCAAATCACTATATTTCTCTATGATGTCACGGAAGCCTGGGAGGACGTTGGCAAGTGACATTACATTCCATAATCTGAATGAATGAATGATTGAAGTAACACTACGTAATTTTCTCGAAAAATAAATGGACCGAAACTTACCTTATCGGAACTATTAAACAAGTACATTTTACACATTTCAAAGGATGCACCGCAACAAATTCGTGACGATATTGCAGACTATCGTGTGCAAACACCCTCAAACTTGCTATATCCGTTAAAACCACAAACCCTATGGCTCCGAAACCTTATAATCCTTTAATACAATAACCACCTGACCCCACAACATAATAACTCCATAGCCACATAACCACATAACTCCATAATCACATAACCCTAAAACCAGGTAAAAAAAAGTTTCTGACATGGGGGTCTGACTATATGTACTGTATGTTTTTGGGGTCTCTGAATCTGCATCCGGGGTCAGTTTTATCCCAGCACGTTAGAGTTCGGCCATAACCTCAAAAAAATACTCTGAAATTCACCTTATCCGTAAAACCACAAACCCTATGGCTTTAATCCTCATGATACAATAACCCAATAAACCTACAGCCACATAACCCCACAGCCACATAACCACATAGCCACATTACTACATAAATTTATTTATTTATAGATTTCTTTATGATGTATTTTTTGCTTGAGAACTGTAAAATCAGTTTCATTGTGAGAGATTGCGTTACATAATTACAGCATCGAGTTGTAGGGTTATGTAGTTATGTGGCTATGTGGTTATGTGGCTGTGGGGTTATTGGGTTATTGTATCATGCGGATTAAGAGCCAAAGGGCTTGTGGTTTTTGAGGTTATGGCCGAACTCTAACGTGCTGGGATGAAACTGACTCCGGATGCAGATTCAGCAACCCCAAAAACATACAGTACACATGACAGACCCCCACGTTAGAAAATTTTTTTACCGGGTTTTAGGGTTATGGGGTTAGTGATTATGGAGTTATGTGGTTATGTGGCTATGGGGTTATGGAGTTATTAGGTTGTGGGGTCAGTTGGTTATTGTATTATAGGATTATGAGGTTTCGGAGCCATAGGGTTTGTGGTTTTAACGGATATAGCAAATTTGAGGGTGTTTTTTGAGGTTATGGCCGAACCCAGACGTGCTGGGATGAAACTGACCCCGGATTCGGATTCAGCGACGCCAAAAACATATGGTACACATAGTGAGACCTCCGGGTCAGAAATTTTTTGTGTGGCTGTGTTATCGGATGGAGTCAAGCACTTTACCAGATTGACTACCTATTGGCTGTTTTTTTTAGTTCATTGTGAATTTCGTTCATCATTTTTATGTTCATTTGAATATATGTCATTGTATGACACCTACTTTGTGTGAATCGACAGTCGCGAAATTCGTAGAGATGCTTGGTACGCGCGGTTAGTGTTCATTGTGACTTCATGAACTCTCGACTGGGTTAGCGCCTGCAAGGTAGGCCACCCAAACATGCTTTCGCTCGTAAAATTAAAAGAAACAGATGTCTGGAAAAGTGTTGAAGGGATGGGCCAGCAACCAAACACTTAAGGCTTGTTGTGAAGATATGTCCCTACTTTGTGTGCACATACTGGTGGGTTGTAATAAAAATATGGATACGGTCCTCTTATAAAAAAGGTCATTTTTTATACAGATACTGAAAAAGTCATAAATCATAAAAAGCGTAGAATATATCGATAACACATGTTAATTGTTAGTAAAAGATACCTGATGTAACTGTACACTAGATTTTACAGTTCAATGTTGTGCGGATCCTTCTCTGTGCTGTCCTGCTATGAAGACTGCGTACGTAATAATAAATACCACCATTCCTTATGTAATAAACAGATACGGAATTGCGACATTGTAATAGCCGCGCTGGATATATACGTCCGTCTCTTTTTTTTTCAAAAGCAGACAGGTACGCGGACGTTATTAATTTATCTGCATTTCGTCGTTTTGCGTTCACCCTCAATGATCACTTACGCGTTCACACAAGATTACACACGCAGCGTTCTATTCATACCAGCGGTCTGCAGTCATTGGAGATACTTTTGTGAGAAATGAGGTTAGGTTCAACGGAACATAATAAATATTGTACACTCGAGTAAATGACTATACGGCGTAATGATATGTAAGATTTACAACGTGGTGTTAATTCTTGTACTGAAACGTCATCATTACCAGTAATAGTACCAGCTGGTACACAGAGTTATAGAGAATCAGAAACAAATTTAGAAACATTTTTCTAGGGTTTAGATTATTATATCCTTTCAATAATCGCTTTGTAGATGAATTACAAAGTGTTAACTAGAAGTTATAGACTAGATTAGACGATTATATTGACGGAACTGTAAATAAACAGAGATGAGGTAAGAATTACGACTAACTTCTCAAAATATTAAACTGGTTGTTATTACCAGAAGAAGCAACTTATCTCATTTTTAGAGGAAATGAAAAAAGCCAAGACACTAAAACAAAACAGCTACAAAGGCTAAGGAAACCATTAGTCATCGTCATAGTTAGCATCCAATTCAAGATTCAAAAACTACTAAACTACAAAAGTTAGTAAATCTACAATGACACTTTTCTTTTCAGAATGGTCCAAAAATTTTGGAGAGAGAGACTACGACAGAGATAAACCCTTAGTGAACAAGTAAAAACTGTGGTGAACGTAATGAGTTCATCGGTAAAAGACAGTAAGAGAATTGAAGGGCAGTCGAGAGAAAAGAAAAACTACCAACCCCAGAAAATATTATTATTCTCAGAATGCTAGAAACGCTTAGCTATTTTCTAAGCCTAAAAATCTAGGGGTAATTATAGATAAAACAGAAAAACAACCTGACTTTCCAAATACTGTGACAACCGGGAAACGTAAGGTAACACAAAAAACCTATCCAAAAACTTGTCTAATAAAGGTAGGGGCTAACTATATACTTTTTTTTATTAATTGTGGCTGGATATCCATTATTCCATTAGCAACGAATGGAATTAACTTAGCGAATCACTATTGAAACATGAACCTTTCAAAGAGAGAATAGTAACGCCCCTGGTAATGGTTTCCATGGAGTCTAGAATATTAATCAAACTATTAAGATTACACAGTTTACTAGTTACTTTAATCAATTGTATACTGTGATTTTTTTACCCAAAATGTAACAAACCGTAAGTATTACTTCTAGAAGATTAATATGAGCTCTGTTTGCAGAAGTATTTCTGATAGTTTCCAACCGTTACAATATTGGACCAGTTGCATTTTTTAACGCCTTCGTTTTTTAACTCCGAACAGAGCTATGAGAAATTTTTAGTTTTGATGATTGTACCTGAGTATGGACGTCTTTTTAAAGAACTGAAAATACAATCATTAAGGACACGTATATATGTATAAGTACATTCTTCTCATATTAAACATTCGGTTGTTGATTTTGAGGCAAAATTTGTATAATGTCAAAGTATTATCGAGCCATCCAAAAAAAACGTCATCAAAGTTGGCTTATCTTAAATGTATTACCTTATTTAATTGTCACATTATAGGACAGTCATTACTCATTATTTATTTTACAGTTATCTCAGTTATCTCTTTCGCTCATAGCCAGATTTCATGACTTTTTTTGTGGACGTCTCTTTATGTCGTGGACTTCAAATGCGTAGCATTACATATGATAATAATCTACAGATAGACTCCAAGTGACCAATAATAACTGTGTTTGCCAATCAGCCTCTTTGTTTGCTTCAGATTTGAAGATATTTTTTCTTCTCAAATCACACTTTAATTATGAGAGGTAGAAATAACTACGATTCTTGATGGATCTACGTAACTCTCAAACTAACAGCAATTATCAGGTCTATCTGCCTATCTGACTTCAAAGGAACATTTTGTTGGTTTATGGAATATGGAAAATTATTTATGGAAACAATCGCAGTATCAAAGTTTTTATAGACACTTAACCTTTTATAGACCTTATAGTATGCAAAATAGACGGTATTATTTTTCTTCATTGCATTTTTCCGATTGTGACCCCTTTGAAGTCCTCATCAACATGCAAATCCGTCGTAGGAATTCTAGTGCAACAAATGGAGTTAGCTAGGCAATACTTCCATGTTACATCCAGTTTTCCTGGATTAAAATTCTTATGCAAAGTCCACCATTCAAATTTACTCAAAAACGAATAAAAAGAAAAAACGTTCTTCTATGTACGATAACGATAAAAGCAGAAATACTTTGGCATTAATGAATTTACAGTATTACCTTAATAAGCATGAGGAGAAAGACCACAATAAAACAAAACCCATTCTATGCAAACAGAGTTCAGAGAAAAACTTCATATGCATATCAGTATTTCGTTACAAAAATCTTTATTACCTTACATGCATTCCTCTCGCCTTGCACTTTTGCAAACAAACGAAGATCAACATCCACATAAATTATTTGAGACCCATTATGCCGTATTGTGCACCACAACAACCCATATACTATCATCGCGCGGCAGTAAAAATATTTTCTTTTTCCTTCACAATGGGGGCTGATGAAAATTACAGCGATATTTTCGTCCGGACAAAAAATCGTCTGTCATTTGGCGAAAAGAAAAAAATCTATAAATCTATTAATCGCGGAGGTCCATGAATCATCAAGTCTTCATTTCTGAATTGAAAGGAATACCTTACCTACTCTTCGTACCACTTTACATCCTTTTTATGGCTCTGAGTAATCGTACAGGCATTATTCCTTGTTAAAATATGTTCCGAAATTAACACAGTGTAAATCACAATGTCCGCTGATTTTTTCTGGTGCTTCTGGTGGTTGACTGATTTTGTGTACTTCAAAGCCATTTTTTGCTTCTCAGATAAACTAGTTACATAACATCTGATCGCCATATTTTTGAATAGATCTTATTGCAGGATAATTGACAGTTTATGAAGTAATTACAAAATAAGGAATTATTTATATTTTTCTATATCCACAAAATACAAATTATTCTACCCATATAATGTGGTAGAAGTCATCATATTCAAAAAAATAAAAATCAGAAAAGCTCAAACAACTTAAACAGCTTAAAACGTACAAAAATGTTGAGAGTTTTAAGACTGATTCTACTTCTGACTGGTATCGTTTCTATATGTACCCGTATGTGATTTAACGTTTTAATATTTTTAGGAAATCAAATTTAGATTTGGTTCACATTTAGATTTGAACAAAACAATTTAATAATATGTTGGACACGTTGACTACCAACGACTAGTTAACCAGACCATATTTTTTGCTCTGTATATATCCCACGACTAGTATACTAGTCCTGTTTTGTAATGATATAAATTTGAGTGTCACTGGAGTATTTTGAGGTGAGATGTTTTCGCAAAAATGGTACCATACAGATACAGGGCTCGGTAACAACTCTTTTGGAGTCTGAGTTTTAGTACCTACATTTATCCATTGACATATGTCGATGAACTAATTTCTTGATTTCTGTATGGGTCTCAAACTGTTGATCTGTTGTTGTCTGCGCCTGGATAGGTGTATCCGTATATCAGTCTTATATGTCACTGTTCACCAAAGGATTCCATGCTTTAGGTGCAGTGAGGATTTAGAATTAACCTTAGGAACCTCTAAAAAGCAAAGTAAGTTTCTAATGCAAGGTGCATCGAAATACATAGCTTGCAGAAAATCCAGAGGAAATTGAAGATATAGATGATCCCTATTGATGATTCGGATATGAATGATCTGACAAGGATGAATGGACAAGCGAAAAAGAAGATCAATAGATATACTATTTGAGAAAGGTCCTAAGTTTAACATCAGCCTTTCAGATGACTCAAAAGCGATATATTTTTTATTCACTGTTTCCAGAGGAGCTTTTCAGTTGTGAGTAAAATATTCAACATTGCAGAGCCCACGAAAGAAATGCTGATATTCACACCAGGTCTAAAATCAAGAAAATCAATGGTAGCGAATCCACCATTTTTAAGAAAATGTATTAATGAAAGTTCCCTCTTTCTAGGTGTATAAAATTACACAATTAAGTAATTATCTCAATTTTGCATCGCTTTTGCATGAATTAGTATTTTTACATCAACATGTTTTAATTGCGTAAAGAATTAAAAAAATCTTAAAATTGTTTTTAAGTATTTTCGTTTAAACCTGGAGATACCTACAACTGTCAATATGCCTGAATCTACTAGGAATCTAGACTATTCTGACCTACTACCTTATTATGAAAATTTTCAGATTGAAACTCCTATATGTTAAATTCAAAACGGTACATTAATTTATGGTATTGTTCTTAATAAGGCCTTATAAATCACGTTACTATTTAGTACGCTAGTTAAGACCCAAACACACCCGGCAAATTACTCGTAATGGATAAAGAAACTACAAAACGCTAATTATTAGACCGCAATTATGCCAAGTATCTTTTGTTCGAAGCCATAAATTTACACGGTGTGTCAAAAAAATAACTTGATTATTAGTACTAATACCTCTACATTCACAAATGAATATGTACTCGTAAATTCATCCTAATCATCTTGATTTTGCTTCCTCAAAATTAAGGTTTTTAAAGACTGTACGAGTTTAAAGCAAAGTAGGTGAATATTTAACACTGTAATTCTTAACTGTAATTTAATTAAAATATTTTTTTAATTCTAATCTGTTTTATTTATTTACTACGCTATCTAAAGGCACGTCAGTCCAGATTATAGAACAGAAAAACTACAAAAGGTATAATACAAAGATGACACAATTAGATGCATGGACAAGGTGGACCATTTAAGTTCATAATGCTAAATATCTCTCACGCTAAACGTTTTACACAAATTCCTTCCTATAAAAGTTATAGCATAGTTATAACTAGTGTTCGGAATATTTGCCGTCTCGCGTGTTAAACAGCCTTAGAATATCTTGCTCTCCCGCGACGAGATGGCGTACTACTGTGCATACGCGAGTTCTAGAGCGTTATTGGGAAGGGTCAATGCTGTAAGTAGCAAAGGTAAAAAATACATTCGCGTATATGATATACAAGGCGCTTAAAAAAATACGGTTTATACTTTCATTATCATTGAGTTTTGTAGTACCGAGCATTGCATTGCAGCACACATTTCCGGACCTTAGTTATCACTAGAGTTCATGCGAGCACGGAGTATAACAGGACCGTAGTCAGTTAACGAATGAAAATATTAATATGTTTACATAAATTATGTAGCAACATAGACTATTTTTACCAAATAGTACGGTTAAGTCCAGATAAAATACCTATATAAATTAAGATAACACGTAACAATGGCAACACTTACTCGACAAACGTCAGTGTTGAGACAAGGTTCCCATGGCCGGTTGGCGGTGGTTAAAACATATTATTATGTGCTTTTCTAAGTGTTCTGGAGTGAAACGGCGACGTTTATCACTTAATATTAACTTGTGTATAGAAAAGGAAAACGCCCGCAAGCATCGGTAGCTTGGTCTATAATAAAATACACGAAATTGTCCGCAATGTCTTCGCGAATTGATGTCACTACATTGTTGTAAACCCGATCGACATATGCAAGTCTTAACGTACTTTATATTTTTCTAAAGACGTACGTAACTTGGGATTCTCTAGTTTGTTTAATGGAATATTGCTTGCAACGAAGGCTTCTGTAAGTTCATAGAAAAATACGGAATCGTCAGCGCTGGACGAGGCATGGCTTTTCAGATGTCTTGTTACTTTAGTTTTATCTGAAGAATTTATAATGCGTTCACACACAGTACAAAAAAGGTCATTTCCTTGAATACGTATGTCCCTAAAACCCTCGGGATCACTGTCAAACCACGTTTGAAATACTTCCCGTCTATTTCTTTTCACCTTTAGCATCGTACCTCACTTTATTCACTTCTCCCCTCAACTAATAATTATTAATATATATAAAGTTATTTAAACACACGGCGAATGCGTAAAAATGAAACGTATCAACGCGATGCAATACCGGCGACTGTCTGTTACAGCGTGCCATAAATTACTAAAATTGCTAGCACAGTTTTCGTAATGCAAGTCAGCTGTGAGCTGTGAAGGCCAACGAGTCAAGGGCAGGACATGCACGGTGTCGGCCCTGTGACATTCGCGCTTGGTAATAAGTAATAATAATATTTAATAATGTACTATGATGCAACATAGTTTCTGTGAACATATTAACATTTTCATTCGTAAACTGACTACGATCATTCTACACTCCATGTTCGCACGAACTCTAGTTATAACACAATATATTCTAGTAGGTCCCATACTCCCCTACAGAATTAAGAGAATTTTAAATTCTACCAACCGCCGCTTGTAAGACTAGGTACTAAGAAGAACTGCAATTTTAGTATAATTCCTTTAATCTACTCGTATAAGCAAGATTTAAAACACATTACCAGGGTTCGGAAAATTTGCTCTCACGCATGTTAAACTGCATTTAACTATCCTACGCGCATACGTTAGTCCTGGCGCGGTGGCAGGAACGGTCAGTGCCGCAAGCAATACACACCTATATAAATTAAAAGCCTCTTAAAAAATACGGTTTATATTATACTTTAATTATCATAGAGTTTTGTAGTCCCAAACCCAGGTTATGGCACCCATTTGCGGACACTACATATCACATGCTTTAAGTTCTGGATTCTCTTATGTGCATTTATCGCGAAATTTACCATTATCCACATATTTTAGAGTCTGTAATGAAGTATAATTAGGTAAATGAATTGATTTTATTTACGTACACTTAAAGCGTAGATAATTTATAATTGTAGTTTGATATAACTTTTAAATTACTGTAACAGGTACCAGTGCATGTACAGAAATGAATAGAATTTCCACGTTCCACGTAACACAAACAGCTCAAATTACTATTATTAATAAATTCATTGTAAACAATAAAATTATTATCCACCGTGTGAAATTCTTACAAATACCGGCAAACCAACGACTTCTTACGTAACTAACGTGGTAACGAACGTGGAAAATCCGTACTTGGAAATATGCCTTTATAGACCTCACCTCAAGGACGTATTACTGCGCAACAATGGTCTAAAAAGAAAACTATTAGCCCAGTAAAATTAGCTTACAAAATTCCCGACCCTGGCGAACCAAAAAAAACTTGGATTCCTTTCAAACGTTACAATTTTTGGGAAGAGTAGTTGTTACTTGGGTTGAATTTCGCTACAACTTTTGTTTAAACATTTTTTTGATGCGGCAAATATTTATAAATTTTGCCAAAACCATAGTGCACCAAAATTAGCCTTGCCCCTGGCCGCAGAAGGCAAAATCTGAAATTATGCTCATTTCTTTTACAGGTGCTGCCGTGAACGCTTCGAAAGCAGTCTATTATTGGTCGTTTGTGGATATTTCATACATCTCTCGCGTATGGTCGGTCGTTCTGCCTTATATTACGTTCATTGTGCGCAATGCGCGGGCAAAGCTATTTTTGATTTGGCTACAACCTACTATCAAGTAGCCTACAGCTGGCCGCGTGTGGAAGGTGATGTCGTTCATACTATTATGTTTTAATTTACATGAATTAATTCACTTTAGTTGCATGTAGAAAACAGCCTGCGCTCGAATCGAGTGATGATTGTACACAATGGGTAAGTGTGCATGTAATAAATATACTTGTACCAGGAGCTTCCAAAAGAAAAAGTACAAAGTAAAAATTTCTTTTTTCTCACTACCATTGCCTGCAGTTCGGATAACAGAACTTTTAGAGTTCAAAAAGCATATACTTTTCACTAGAGGTGTTTAAATTACATAAAATACGTTTTACGTAAATTATAATTACTTTAAATAAAATTATTTAAATAAATTAAATTTTATATTACGTTTTCAAAATTGTATTAACTTGTTTACGCGAAAAGCACGAGAAAAAACTTTTGGTTATGTAGAACTAGGTTATGTTGGTAGGTATCACCCTGTATAAAAAACTAATGTCATATTCAATTCAGTGCACTCGAAAACATACCCCTAGGCCTTAAAATATTTATAGATTAAAGCTAAGAAAATTGTTAGATACTGAGAACTGTTAGATTTTTTTTAGTTTCGTCTAGATCACCGATAATATATTTGGAGCTAAAAATCTATTGGTTTTTAGGCTATGGACACTTTTTCTTAGTGACCTTTAAACTATAAAATAAAACCATTTTCGAGCAATTTAACCGAGAACCAAATCCCATAAGGTTTGTGCGGGATCTTTAAACATATGTATGTTGTAAAAAAAAATTAAAAACGAATTTATAGAAACATTATTCCAGATTACTTTTTTCAGTAAAATACCAGTTAAACAGATAATTTACCAGTTGACCACCTCTACTTTTTCCTGTTGTATCATATCACACACCATCAGATTCGGCGACGTATTGAACACCAATATAAAAATCTTTACAAAAGGCCAGCCAACATACATTTACATCCCACAACAAGAAAATGTTCAACAGTAATTCTTAAGAATTACTTAACTTCAAATTCATACGGCAAAACGATTAATGCGACCATAATTTCGGATTCTACAAGGTCCGGCAGGTAGGTATGGAATTTTTAAAGGACTGTCACACTCTTATTTTTCAACGAAATTTTTTAACACGTAGTTGAAATGTTGCCATTAAATGATGCATAGTGGAAAATAAGAAAAAAGTAATCAGGTTCGAAAAATTACGTCAGTTAGCTGGTGCCCGTTTTTGGTCTAGGCATTCCTGTAGACGACGCGAGAAATTGTCCATACTCCTTTGAGGCGTTTCACGCGGAACCCTTCGAATTTTCCGGGTGATGGTTTCTGAAAGGGCTTCAAGTGTACGTGGTTTGTTTATGTATACTCGAGATTTAAGGTAACCCCATAAAAAATAGTCACATGGTGACAGGTTTGGGAACCGGGAGGCCACTTCACATCTCTGCGCAACGAATCAAACATCCCGGGAAATGTTCCCTTAAAAAAGCCATTGCTGCTCTTGATGCAAGTTGCTCCATCTTGTTGAAACCATACAGTGTTCAGGTTAATACGTCGTCTTCTCAATTGCGGCAGAAAAAAATCATGTAACATCGCTAGGTAGCGACCTGTGTTTACGCGTCCGTTTTCACGAAAAAAGTAGGGGTCAGTAATAAAGTTTCGGCTAATCACAGCTGTTTGAATCACAGAATGGCCCGTTTCAATGAACGTCTTGTAAACAACCACGCGATGAGCTGTAGTCCACGGCTCCATGGTAACTGACATGGCATCTGCCAACGAGTATATACTCTCTATTCGGAAAATATTAGGTTCACCCCACCTCACATGACACGCTCTTCAAAAATTCCATACCTCCCTGCCGAACCCTCTGTACATCGTGGATTATACCTAGTGGAGAGGCCATGTAAAAAACGCACCTACAGCTCTACCGCCATGGTGGAGCGGAAACGACTTCACTGTGTATCGTAGCAAATTGAATAAAGTAAATTTATTATTTAGACACCAGTGGCGGTTGGTGATAAAGGGCACAGGGGCACGTGCCCAGCCCAAATTTCAATATAAAAGATTTCTTTTGTGTTAATTTACTATAAATTACTGTTACAATAATATCAATTAATTGTATACGACAAACTATTCATATTCTAATTATTATTCCTTTTATACCACAAATAATGATTTTTATCACATATATATGACAGACTATCGATCGAGCACCGAGCCACCGTAGTCTGAATTCGCATCGAGACACCGTAGTCGCATTTCGCGCGCGTGGCCGAGGGCACACAGTATCCCAGCCCTCGTTTTTAATCGGGCTTTTTCGGTGACGGTTAATATTTGGAGACCATTGCAGCAGACAGACGTCGTTAAATCGTTCGAAAATCAGCTGAACGGGCCACACTTGTTGACTGACCTGTTTTAGTGATTGTTTATTTTTTCGCTGAGAAGTGTGTTTTTACTGGTTTTGATTGTGAAACGTTTCAAAATGAATTCGGTGGACTTTTTATTGACTAATAAAGATATTACATACGAGATCCGAACGGAAATTAAACGGTTAGGAAGGTCGATACCCGATTTGATTATTTCCAAAACAGATGTAGGAAAATCGCGAAATTATTCACGAAATTTTAATAGTAGTGTCTACGACAGATTTAAGTGGTTATGTGGGTGTCCTATAAGAAACAAACTGTTTTGTTTTATTTGTTTAGTGATGGGTGGCAACCAAAGTGCATGGACACAAGAAGGGGTGAGTGATTTAAAACATTTAAATGAACGAGCTAAGAAACATGCTAGCTACAATGAAAAACATTTACATACCATCTTAGATTTTAGTGTGTTGGGAAAGGTAGACATAAGGCAACAGCTTGATAGTGCTTATCGTGAAAATATAAGACGTCACAATGAGAATGTGGATAAAAACAGACATATTTTAAACCAAATAATTAATTGTATTAAATTTTGTGAAACAAATCCGGGACTTTAATGAAAAGGCGATTACCATTTTTGTGAACAATAAGGACAGGCGAGCTGAATTCCTCTACAAATAACGGTAAGATACCTATATCAATTTTTTTTCACATGTTGCCACCCATTATTTTAATATATTTAAGCCCTCAATATTCGTGATTAAATATTATTTCAAAAAGCTACCAAATCCCAAAAATTATTCTTGTCAAAGTCTATATTTTTGTATAATAGAATTTTTCATTGAAATTCTGAAGTCAGTAAAACGCATGACCTTGAAAATTTTAAAAATTTTCACTGCGGCGCCATTGGTAGCTAATGAGTAAACCTACTGACACACCCTGTGCCCACCCATGTAACACACCCACGAGCCGCCACTGTTAGACACTTGCACACTGCGTATAATCATTACATCATTACTCATATTGCGTGCTGGCTGTTTTCCTACATGTAACAAATAAATTCGTATAAATCGTAATCGTTCAAACGTAAGAGTTTGAACGACATCGCCTTCCACACGCGCGGAAAAGTTGAGTAGATCGTAACTTGCGAAATATTGTTCGTAGAAAAATTTTACTCTCATAGGGTTGTGGAGAATTTCAAGATCTGCAAAAATGTACATATATGGGGGCATTCTTTGTGAAAAAGTCCACCACCTCTGTCCAAAATTGAGAACAACCTACAAACTTCTACTTGGACTTATTTTTTAGTTTATCACCTGTGTTTTTATTAAGCTTTGGCCTTTTCGGAAAATCAAGATGGCTGACATGAAAATTACCGTCACAAGGTGAGTCAATTTTTTTTAAAAGCCTATATCTTTTTAAAGTAAATGTTAAAATCAAATAATTCTCGTTCTTATGCAATTTAGAGTCAATAAAGAATACAGAAGAATTAATACAGAACTCTTAAAATGAAATTCTAACCTAGAATTTTTTAAAAATTCCTCTTTTTCGTAAATCAGCCATAAAACTTTTCACACCCATGCCGCTGCATATCTAATCATCTTAATTAATGATGCGTTCGCAGACAATGCAGTATACTCAATACCATGGTAAATCCAATATGGCGGCCATAAAAAATGGCGGACTACCTGTTTTAGTACAACCCCAATATCAAATGAAAGGGCATGATGAGTAGAATACAGTAAGCTATGTAACATTATTCAAAATTTAATATGGTGGTAGACACAAAATGTCGGATTGCCATTTCTTTTACAACCCCCTTGACATGGGTATCAAATGAAAAGGTGTGACAATTAGAATACAATAAGCTATAGAGACATCCAAAAAAAACTTCATCAACTCTGGCTATGAACGAGAGAGATAGAAATAGGGGTCATGTCGAAGCTTTTTGGTTATGTCAAATTTTTGACAAGTGACTGTCACAATTTGTAAAATAAACAATGGCTGTCATATGATGTGACAGTCTTGACAAGTAAATAAGGTTATAAATTCGATTAAGAATAGAAATACGTCTTTTTTTTCTTGGCCAACTTTGATGACGTTTTTTTTTGGATGTCTCTATATATAAGATCATTTAAAATCAAATATGGCAGCTCACATGGCGGATTGCCTTTTTCTCTACTAAAAATTGACTCACTTACCTTGTGACGGTAATTTTCATGTCAGCCATCTTGATTTTCCCAAAAAAGGCCAAAGCTTAATAAAAACTACAGGTGATAAACTAAAAAATAAGTCCAAGTAGAAGTTTGTAGGTTGTTCTCAATTTTGGACAGAGGGGGTGGCCTTTTTCACAAAGAATGCCCCATGGGTAAAATGACTGAAATAGTTTACCAGTTTTTGGCAAAATTGATTTTTGTCACTGCATCAAAAAATGTTTAAACGAAAATGTAGGGGATCTTAAAATTCGTAATTTTTGTAATGAATAGCATGCCCCTCAACCACCCCAACGCCACATGTCGACTGAAGTGTTTAGTTCAAGGTCGAAGTGCATTTTTACTGGACTATATTCACCTCTGGTAATGAGCACTTACGATTATGGCAAGTCAGTTGGCATTATCTTAGACGCAGTATCAATTAGCAAATATGAATTCCCGTGTAGGGCAAGACATTCATCACGCGAGCGGCTTTTTTTTTCAAATCTCGCGGCGTTGGAATTCAATTATCTACTGGAATTAATGCCTTATTCGAGGTATTTCGATCGCATTGCAGTTCACATTCGCTCGTCGTAAATATTAGTACGCATTCTGTGGTGAGAAATAATACACCCCTATTGGTGATTAATGTTCGGTCGTTTTGTCTTGCATTTTGTTGCGAAGCACTGAAACGCAGCCAGGCAAAGCGCACGCAATACATGCCGCTCCCAATTTTTTTAAAATAGTTTTTGACACGAAGTTGCAAGACCTAGCGTGAAATTCCGCAGATGCCTTCCTCGTATCTGAAACGCCCCGTAAGGTTATGATTAGAGCTGGTAGGTTAATAATAGATTCCAGGACCGGGCTTCACGCGACTAGACTATTGTCATATTTGCCACATTCATAAAGTACATCGTCAACTCCTTATATACATATGTACATTAGAATGACTCAAAAAAAAGTTTATTAATTTTTTGTTTGCTCTTACCTTCTCAAATGTTTTTATTTGATGTAAAAAAAATCCTCACCAAAGATGAGCGCTGTAGCTCAACTCTAAGAGGGCGCTTTTTTTATTTTAGTTTCCCATTTATTTAACATGGAAAAATTTTGATTTTTATTCAAATTGAAATTACATGTAATCAACTCAATTTTTTTTAAATAACCATAATATATTCTTGCTGACTTTTTAAGCTTTCCAAAACTGTATAATAACGTATTATTATCACAATTAGAAGACCAGTTAAAGCCATCTGAAACATACTATATTTCTTACTACGAGTTACTAAATACTTACTAAATTGTTTTCAGTAATTTTTTATTTACGTAATTTATTATAAGTTTCATTGTTATTGGTGGTTTAGGGTGTATTTTTATGTTTTGAAGGTTTTAAAAATGGCTGTCGGAAACTAATTTAGGTGACAGCACTTATGATAATTGAAGCATATGTAAGATTACAGTAAAAACTCTGTAAAGTTTACTATCTGTGTCTCAATTTTTTCATAAGTCACTAACGAGAGCAAAAAAGACAACCTGGATATACAATATTACAATATTCAGCTTTAAGACTATATTATGGTTATTTAAAAAAATTGAGTTGATTACATGTAATTTCAATTTGAATAAAAATCAAATTTTTTCCATGTTAATTAAATGGGAAACTAAAATAAAAAAGCCGACCTCTTAGAGTTGAGTTACAGCGCTCATCTTTGGTGAGGATTTTTTTTACATCAAATAAAAACATTTGAGAGGGTAAGAGCAAAGAAAAATAAATAAAAAAAATTTTTGAACCACCTAATGTACATAGTACAATCATAGTTCAATCAAATAACGCCATTATATGTATTCCAGAATACAACCCGTCTGCAGTGTTGTGCACCTCACTTCAACCAAGGTCGAGTCGCAAAGGCGAATGTAATTTATATTTGTTTATTTAGTATTATTTACTCTACGGTGGTCGATGCATCATCATTCGTGTGCATGAAACGTCAAATAAATGTGTAGAAATGTTGGGACAGCGTCTGTCGTATGTTATGGCGCGTAAAAACAACTGTTTTGCGGCATGCTGCTACAGACAAACATAAAGTTCGTGTAAGTGGTGGTGTGAATGCGCGAGGTAGACAGAGACAATTTAACGTGGATTTAGGCAAAATGACGGTAGCTTATAATATTCCATTCGTAAAATTAGATCATCCCGAATTCAGGCAATGTGTCCAGAACGCTGCGAGTGGAAAGTACGGCGAAGTTAGTCTACCTGCAGTAACAACTCAGACGATTATACATAGCACAACTGTGTGAGGACATAAAAAAAATCGGGACTGCACGATAAATATATATGGCTTAGTATTGACGAAACAAGGGATGTTACTAATATTGACTTTCCCACGTTGTGTAATATTGTAGATTTATTTACAGGTAAAGGAGTGGATATCTCTGAACAAGATATAAATGTGCCCGTATAAAACTTTACTTATTTTAAATATGCCTCAGTTACGTCTGTAGACGTTGAACGCTCTATTTCATCTTATAAATGGATTTTAAGTGACAGGCGCCAGAGTTTGCCTCCTGAACATATGGAACAGTTATTAATAGTTTACGGACACGTCTCGTCGCGCGTCTGTGTTATAGTGTCGTTTACGTCGAGTATGCAAGTTCTGTGTCTTGCGACTATGGTTCGTTTGCCGATCAGTTGGGCTACAACAATCACCCCACATGTATAAGAGTATGACCTGTTTAATATTTCGTAACATTACTGATAGATATCCTGGAGCCGCCCCTGGTAAAGTAGGCATCTATTATTAACCTCCGAGCGCTAGTTATGATTTTATGAAATCAGTTCGTGTCGTTATGTCGATTTAATCCAGTGGCGTACCAAGGGGGGGCAGGGGGGCAAGCCCCGCCCCCCTCCCAGAGGAATTGTAAATTTGTGTTTTGGTTTTACTGACAACGAAATGAATTCAGCTCTATCAGCTGAATTTTATTTTCATTATATTCTAAATTATAAATTGCAATTTTCATTAGGGAATATAATTGTTATCCAATCCGTGTTAGTACTAGTTCAGATGTCGTGTCGATGTCGCATAACATCGACCGATTAATAAACATTGACACTATTCTTGCAACTTATGACACTAGAGACTCTGTTCTAGTAGCAAAGTTCAAGTTGTGGAGAAGATCCCTTGAAATCCAGCGACTCAACACTTGATTGGAATTTATATTAATATTATTTAAAATGCTGAGACAATTTTATTGACAGTCAGTTCTTAGTCGGTTCGTTTGGACTTTTATTTTGACGTATAGGTACAAAAAATGTAGTAAATTTTATTTTTAATTTTTACATTATTTTTAGTTGTTGATTGTTTTTTTTGTAATTTGCAAATTGTTGCCACAGGAAGCAACATGTTTTTCTAGCATTATAATACATCGTTGAAGAATACATTTTAACCACTATTTATCCACATAAAATGGCGTCTATCATAAAGATCAGAGTTAATAGTATTAACTCAGATACAAATGACAACAGAAATATTTTGGCGTCAGTGAAAGTTACTTAAAAACGTGTCCTCACAATGTACTCGCTAAAATATCACAAGCCAAAGGACAATTTCACATTTAAAAAAAATCACATTTAATCACAATTAAAAGAATAATTTTCTCAAAAAAATTAAAACGAATTTGAAAATAACTCGAAGAGGTAATAAAATCTTCTAAAACTTTCCTTATTGAACCATCCTTCTATTTCCAACAATAGCCGAGATACCAATGCATACATAACCAATTATAAATCGGTGTTTAATCCTGGATTTTAATTATTTGCAGAAAACATATCTAATAGTTTGTTAAACATAATGTGTTAAAAATATTGTTTGTAGTAGCTTGTCGTTGGGTACTAATGAAAACTTTAACAGGCTGCAGTGTTCAAGGTGAGCATGCACTCGGTGATTATTATTAAATACATCACTGAGAAATCTACAACAGCATTTTTTGAGGAGAAATCAAAAACTAAACGCCCCACATGAAAGTCTCGGCAAAGACAAAGGTGCAAACGAGAAAAATCTCAAATCATACCATAAAATTACCACTAAACGTAATCAACTCTAAAGCAATTAATATTTTTTAGTAAATTAATTGTATTTCGAGGTTTACGTCATTAAGAACGCGAACACCCCGCAATTATTTATAATTTCATTCCGCAACGGTTGCTACACCTGTTTAGCCGCTTGCACTAGACTGAAAAAAGCTATTATGGAATCTATCAGAGATTATCATCGGAATTGTTTAATTCTCGCCACTATCGGAGAGTTGTTATTAAATTTTTGTTATTTACCGGTTATGGAATGGGCGTGCGATCTTAGAGGCGCAAGAAAAGAATGGAAAAAAATAGTGGGAAAGAAACTGCGCAAAATATCTACAGTGTATCCAAAAACTCTTCTGATAGACAGAAACCTCAGATACTAGACGTGATTTTACGTTTTATTTAATATTTATGTGATTCATGTTGTTTTATTTTATCTAATTTATTTCGATCCAAAAATGCTTCCTAAATGAGCAAGAGTTCTTTGAAAATGGAGCAATCAAGACAATATTTTTTTAAATACAAGGAATTTCTAAAATGGGTGATCAAAATATAGGCGACATATACGAGGTGTGTAAATTAAGTAATGAGACTGGCAACATAGCGCCCGATCTAGCAACACTGTGGAGACGGGACTTGGAAGGGCGGTAGGATAACATGTAATGCACCTTCAATACAAGTTTGAACTTGTTAGGTCATGTGTTTGTTCTTTGTGACTGTAAAAATGAGTGACATTAATTTTGAGCAACGATGTGCTATCAGGTTTTGCTTCAGACTTGGACACAGCGCAACGGATACTTTTGCAAAACTTCAACATGCCCACGGAGACAGCGTTTTTTTAAGAGCCCAGGTTTTTCGGTGGTTTAAGGCATTCTCAGAAGAAAGAGAGTCGATTGCAAATGAACCACGCAGCGGAAGGCTTTCATCTTCAAGAATCTATGAAAATGTCGATAGAATGCGAATCTTGTGCGTTCAGATTCGGTTGACGACAAGAATATCGGGAAAGAGTTAAATTTGAATACACCACTGTTCATCATTGTGACTACAATTAGGGATGAGAAAAATCAAAAGCAAAAATCAACCTTTCGCAGAACAAAAGACATCAGGAAGTAGCTTTTGATCGATTGGAAATGATTCCATAGAGTCGACTGTAGGCTTTGTGTTGGTAAACCCTAAGTAAGTAACTAAGCGCCAGCATGTAATGGCCATTCAAACTCTCCAAACCCAAAAAAAAAACAAAATGAAGTGAGATCAAATTCATTATTCTTTTTGATAGCCAGGAATTGTTCACAAAGGTTTGTCCTCCAGCCAAACACTTTTAAAGGTTCTTGAAAAACTTCGAAAAAGGGTCACACGGCCATTTCAGTAAACGAGTTTTTGCCGTAAAAACATTTGTCCTCAGCCTCCTAATTCCCTCTGTCTTTGTCTTTTTTTCTCCCAATTGAAAAATCACCTCAGTGCGGTGCGTGATATTTGTTGCCATATCTCCAAAACGACGCATGGACCCCTTCACTTTTTGTATGACCATACACCTCTTACAGAAAAGATTTATAGTGAAAACCGCAAGTTTGCGAAAAATTTTCAAAAATGGTCCTTTCTGTACCTCTGTGGAATATTTGAGTATATATTTTCATAATCTAAAACAAATATGGGTTTTTTGTTACAAAAATTTTTAAACAAAAGTTCCTATAAAATTAAAATTGAAAGGCCATAACTTTTGAAAAAAATATTTTGCAACAAATCGAAAAACATCTCCTTATAATGTTTCTAGATTATGAAAAAATATACAAAGTACTGAACCCAGGGTGCTCAGTGTTGTAAAAAAATTTTCGCAAACTCTGATTTTTTCACTATAAATCCTTTTGTGGGTGTGTGTCTCCTAGTGTCCATGCCGTTTTCAGAATGCTAACTGAATATGTTTTCCAAGCCCCACAGTTATTGTTAAAATAAGTATATATATATGGTACCTATGGGAGAGATTTGTCCCAAGGTTATTTTGGACAAACTAATAATAAAACCCATGACGTCAAGTAAAATAATATCCTTTTTTTAAAATGCTTCCTAAACTCCCACAGCATTTTCCTAAACACAAAATCACATATCCATTTGAAAGTTATATGGTGTGTAGGGTGGGATTTGACTAAGTTGGTTTAATTTTTTACTATTTTGACAATGTAGGATTTAAAATTTTGCAATAAATAGTCTCTATCAATAAATACAACATTTGAAAAGTTGAATTTCCCTATATTTCTAATTGTAAAACAAACTAGGCTGTGGCATTGAAACTGCATATCTCTTCATAAACAAAATTTTTCACCTATACATATGATGTGGAAGAAAAAAATATCTGAATCCCAATTACGATATATTTGAATTATGGTTTTGCTCGAAAATTCTCCATCCTATACCAATTCGATAAGAGTACATACCATTTATTGTGACAATATCTAAAATTTCTAATACTTTGTCCGAAATAGTAAACACTACATAGTTAAGTTCACCCCCACTCACTAGCGTTTCACATCCCTGTAGAGGTCTATCTATTTTCAAATAACCATGTTTCCATATTATAAAACATCAAAAATTTTACGTAAGTACTAAATTGCGTGTATTGTGTCTAATAATTTTCAAGATCTTTAGGAAAACCCATCTTCAAAGGCATACTTTTGATACCTTAGGTAGCATTTTACAAAAAGCTTTATTTAGGTTTTCGACATTATTTTGATCTATTTCTATATATTGCGTTTCTATATTGTCGCCTATATTTTGACCACCCTTTTTTAGAAAGACCTTGTACCTTGTGTATAAAAAAGTCACTACTTAAGGAGTGGTTCAAACTTGACACCGTGACTAAGCTTCCAATAACAGATCGGCCCTGTAAAAAATAATCATCTTTTGGATCAACAGAATGAATTATATTTTTGTATCTTCGAATGTTTGGCGTCTATTACTTCAGATTTGAAAACTTAAAGGTATTTTATAACAACAATGTGCTCTTGTTTGAAATCGCTACCGATGCACCGTTCTTGACAATTTTTTTTTGTGTTTCTTGCATAAAATCTCGTTCCATTGCTAAAAGTTGGGTATTATTATTATTACGTAAAGTTGGCTCTGAAAGATAAAACCTTTTTAACTTAAGAAAAATAAACAAAAAGTGAAAAATGTATCCCTACATTGATATTTAGCACCAACTATAATTTCAATCATTCGGAGCACTATGAAAGAAAAACCGCAACGCTTTGAAACTATCAGGATTTCTTTGGGGTACTTTAAGGTTGAAACGTTACAATATCCTTAGTCCATCTGCAACGCCGAACTCCTTCCATTTGTGTATTCTTTTCTTTGTACACAATAAATTTATTATTTATTTATTTTATTTATATGCAAAGTTATGCCAAGTTATGCAAATATCCCTAATTATGCAACAATTCTCTTGAAATTGAAAACTCTTTTTCAGTCAACATATTACTTGTAAAGGATACTTTGCAGTTTTCAAAACCCTACTTGAATTTTCTGTACATTCATTATTTCCCGAGTAATTGATTATCAAAGTCAGCAATGACATTTTTGGTTTGAACGGCGATAACTCAACGAAAAATCATCTTACAGGGCTCAATTATAGATCAAATTAAAGATAATTAGATTGATGAACATATAGAAAAAAAATTATTGTGGTCCGTGCACCTTTTAAACGGCAAGCAAAAATTTCGAAAACAATTTTTTTCGATGGTTTTCTTATGATTACTCGAAAACTGGTTGATGCTAAAAAAATTAAACTCAAGGTCCAGAAACCAAAAACTTGGAGCTTCATAGGGCAAATTCGTGAGAATTTCCACCCCCATTTTCTCCGTTATTTTTAAAGCTAGGAACAACATTTTTTACAGGGGTAACCCATTTTTTCTAAAATTTCAGAATATACTACCACAGGAACAATTGCAAGAAAAATGTAGAATCTGTTTAATTAACATAACACCCTGCATTTTTTTGTGTTTGTTGAATTCCGCTTGTACGCCCGGGGTACACCCATATAACATATATATACATTCTGAGTACAACCATATAACATATATATGTCGTACTTTCTTATACAGGTTTTTGTTCAGGGTGTTCCATTAAAAAAAAAATAATATTATTTAAACAGCTGCTACATTTTTTTTCAATTGTTTTTCTGACAGCATATTCTGAGATTTCAGAAAAAACAAGTTTCCCCCTGTAGAAAACTTCTTTCGTAACTCTAAAAATAACGGAGAAAAATGGGTGGTAATCCTCACGAACTCACCCTGTACATAGTCATTATGTGTCACCCTGAAACCTCTACCTTTAAAACGTTCCACTCTATCCCAACGTATATAACGTTTCTCCCAATTGTTTGACAATAAAGCGTCAATTATAAACGATAAAAGTTGAGAGTTAGAAGGGCTTAGCAGTTAGTTTGAAGTTGTGTGGCGATAAACCTGCACTTGTTGCCTTGCGAGTCGTTTTTGGAAAGCGACTCGCGAGAATTATATTATCAGCGAAAGGGAGACGCCATTTTTTCATACCCGGGGCATATTCGAGAGTTTTCTGCAGACCACTTCTTACAAGAGCAATTCCAAATGCCCCAGTCGAATTTCATGAGGATGACTAACGGCCAAAAACTTAAATTTTGCATAAAGTTTCCCCCAGTTCGGCCTGTATTGGAGTTGGAAGAGAGTGGAATATAGGACGATGATAGGAGGAGTTTTTCAATTTACTACATATCAGAACAACTTCGATAAATATATATCATGTGCGATTTACATATTGAATCGAAATTTCTTCTTTGACCAAAACTTATTGAGTACTTTTTGTATTCTAAAAATGTGAAAATGGTCACATCCTTTAGACACTTTATGCATCCATATAGATTCCTATCAGATTTTTTCTATATGAAACTTTAAACTAAAAAGGAGAATTGAAATGAGATTGACCTCCGAATTGAACTAGAATTAATATAAAGCCAATGTATCCTATACGTGTCAAAATTACATGATGTTGGACAAAACTAACTTTTGACTAAATTGATTGCACAAACTCCTTAAAAATTTGTAGCTATATTATAGATGCATGAAACTACACTCTCCAAATACATGAAACACTGGCACTTTCTAATTTCCTACTCGTGGGGTTACTGCAAAAATTCATTAAGTCTCAGAATGTATTTGTCGAGATATCGAACATTAACATTTTTGTTAAACAAAAAAAAATGTTTTTTTCATCAAACTATTTTGTTAAGGAAAAACTACAACTCTCATTTGTATTGTAATTATTCTTATTATTCTATTAGTTTTTGTCTTAATGGTTCAAGAATCTCTAGTTTTGATCAAATAAGGACTTAGAGTGTTTTTGCTGTAAGCCCATGATATGTAGCATAAGTACAGTCGTTGGTCCTATTTCATTTTACCCAAAATTTTTGATATATCACTTTTACCCAGTTTGACCCTACAATTATTCTTTTTTTTTTTGGCTTACTTTATATTGCATTAACGAGGACAAAATACATATTCGTTCTTATCTCGCATTATCCTCAGTTTCAACTAAATGTAAGTATGTAACTATTGTTTCCAAAAATTATTAGTCTACCCTTCGCTAACAGTATAACAATTTGCAACACACACATTAAACACAATACATAGTCGTAAAACAGTTTCCAGATACGACTCGCCTTGTTGCTCTCAAGTTTTATTACCCCCAATAGAATCTGCGGCTTCCGATAAACTTTCGTCTGGAAGCGGCAGAAATGCAAAACTCCCATAAAATAAGCTGCTGACGTCCCGTCGAAAGTTTGATTGCGGGAAAAAGCCACCTATGTAGTTGCTGTACCAGTATGCACAGTAGACGGACCGAAAACAGTAAGGCTTTAGGTGTGCATTTAGCGAGGTAACTTCAAAGGATAGGCTTGAGATACAAAGGCAACGTTGCAAATTATGAGAGGGTGGCATTAAGAGACTCCTAAATCAGTTGGAAACTCGAAAGGATTTTAAATTTCCTTTTTTTTTTTTTTTTCCCTGCGACCATTTTTCCCCAAGTTACACTTTGAAAATCACCTAAAAATTTGGGAATTTTATTTCATATCCCTTAATTTCTGCGCCTAGTGTATATAATACCAACATTTAGAAATGACACTTGGAACCACTGTTGTCACCACGTAATTCCAGAATGTGACTTTCGTCGTGCCGTCTTTTCCAGTTGAACCGTCAACTCGACACCAAACTAAACGATCACTATGAAATTCAGGGACTCCAGAATGGCTCACGCGCTAGTGAGGAGCAGAGCGGACCAGGCCCGTCTGAACGCTGAACTGAAAAGAATCGAAAAAGAGCACCAGGCAGACATGAGATTAATGGACAGGAAAATGCAGAAGTTTAGGTCGAAATATTGCAAACAGACACCAGTCACTCAGGTAAGTTATGTTTAGTATATCAAAAGGACGTCTTGTATTATGTCCAAGGATTTTTCCAAAATATTTTTAATTTGGAAAATATTGAATTTATGCAAACCTGTACGTCCTCACTGTATATGTTACATATGTACTTAATATCAATGGAGGTTTTTATCTATCCTCATGAAGGTCTATATGATGGTTTTCTATGGAATACTTACAATATGAATTACCTTGTATCATGAATAAAATATTTAATACCGCCGAAAAAACACCCCACGAAAAAAAAAAAAAAAAGGGGGAAAAGGTTGGGTTTGGTGACTTTTGTGAAAATGGCCAAAATTATATCGGATTTTTGCTAAAATTGTTGCTTTTGTTATAAAAACATTTAAACCGGGGGAAAGCTTTCGGCAAGGGGGAAAAAAAAGGGGAAAGGGGGGTTTCTCCAATGGAATACTTATTAGAAAAGACCAATACCTTTTGCATATATTTGTAATAATTTTTTTATTGCCGCTATTCGTTACACATTCCAAGTTGAATTTATTTCCTAAAATGAAACATTTTTTTATTGATTTAACTATTTTTACAAAATAATTATAAAAATAGTCATTTTACCAATAATTTTCAAAAAAATAATTTTAGACGGTATGAAAATTTGCTTCATACACGGGTGCTAATCAACACGTGAACCTCAAAATTTTATTTAAATAAGCTTTTCTCCCAAAAACGTGTTTTTCCTTCTGTTCTTTCAACTCCTTTCCCTCATCCTCCTAATTTTTTTAAAGAAATAAAAACTTAGTTTATTATTTCGGAAAATCCCTTTTCAATCAGTTTAAATATCAATAATCCTTCTTTTTTTCAACCTTAACTTTTTAAAAACATTTTTTACAAAAAAATTTTTAAAGTCATTTTAAAGTCACACAACTTTAAAAAGTTCTGTATTTGCAATCAATCCCATAATTTCCTATGTATTTTAATGCACTGAAACCAAATTTGGCAAAACATTTTTCTACAGCCTCACAACATATAACCTTCTAAAAATTTTTCGAAAAAATTTCTTTAACTATTTTTTATGACCTTTATTTTGTTTTTTTGGATCGCTAATCACGAATCTGAAGTCAAGAATTTCGACTTAATGACAGCTGTCAAATTTCACTAAAAAAGTAAAAAAGTTGATATTAAATGCATATTCCTACGTTTTTTAGGATGCTCATTACTATTTTGTTGTAGATGTTGTTATATTTGTGAAAGAGCTACTTAGATCTTTTTATTTATATCTATTTTGTTCTTTTTCTTGTTTTGGTTTTTGTAACTGTTATACCGGGTAGACCATTTTAACCTTTAATAGAAAATAACTCGGCCGGTAAGCGAAAAAAAATAAAAAATGTTGTATACAGAAGTTGTTGGGCAAGGAGGGGGAAGTACGACCGTAACCCGTTTGACCTCGACGTTGACCTTGAGGGTTATTTGAAGGTCAAAACAACTTCTTCAAATGCGGCAACTTTTACGTCCAAAATTGTCAACAAGGTCATGGCAAGGTCGAATAAAAAGTAAAATTTTCGAAAATTGTTAAAAAACGAGGGCTAGCTCGGGATAGAGATTGAAAACAGTAACATTTTTCTGATTAAAGTTGTCAGGGTCGAATAAGGTCACTTCCTGATACCAATGTCCTTGACGTTAAACATTTCAAATCAGAGGTCAAAAGTAGGATTTCACGCTTGATAAATCACTTTTACCTTGAAATTGAAACCTTAAAAACCGACAAATTTTACTGTTTCCAATCTCTATCCCGAGCTAGCCCCTCGTTATTTAACAATTTTCGAAAATTTTACTTTTATTCGACCTTGCCATGACATTGTTGACAAGTACCATTTTGGATGTAAAATTTGCCGCTCTTTTCAAATCCGTGGTCTAAAATAGTTGTTTCCATTTGAAAAAAGTTGTTTTGACCTTCAAATAACCCTCAAGGTCAACGTCAAGGTCAAAAAGATCACGGTCGTACTTCCCCCTCCTTGCCCAACTTCTGTATCAAAACTTTTTTTTTTTTTTCGCTTACCGGCCGAGTTATTTCCTATTAAAGGTTAAAATGGTCCACCCGGTATAACAGTTACAAAAACCAAAACATGAAAAAGAACAAAATAGATATAAATAAAAAAGATTTAAGTAGCTCCTTCACAAATATGACATATACAACAAAATAGTAATGAGCATCCTAAAAAACGTAGGAATATGCATTTAATATCAACTTTTTACTTTTTTAGTGAAATTTGACAGCTGTCATTATGTCGAAATTTATTCTTGACTTCAGATTTGTGATCAACGACCCAAAAAACCAAAATAAAGGTCATAAAAGTAGTTAAAGAAATTTTTTCGAAAAATTTCCTCTATTAGAATTTATGAGGGTTATATGGGGGTGTAGAAAAAAAAACGGATGCGGTAGAAAATTTTTTTTGCCAAATTTGGTTTCAGTGCATCAAAATACATAGGAAATGATGGGTCTGACTGCAAAGACAGAACTTTTTTTTATTTTGTAGACCTGTGTAATTAATGATCTATGTTAAAACATCATTTCTGAGGACTTTCCCATCAAATAAATATTATTGAAGAATGAAGTTAAGAGACAAATTTTAACAAAAACTTTAAGTAAAAAAGTTTTCCGGAAATATGCACGTTTTATACGCAAATATATCTAACTCTAACAGATACAAAAAAAAAATAACATAATTTCACGAAGTTGCGTTGAGAGACGAAGAAAATTATTGCACTAACCTTTTAACCAGTGGAAGATAAAATATTGATTGAATTATTACAAAAATTAATTTCACAGGCACACAAAATAAAAAAGTTGTTTGTGTGGCGGATGCGACAATACTTTTCCTAGGTATTGTGAGCTGCTGAATCGATATCCTATGTTAGGATTCAAGTTCCATGTACCAATTTTTTGTTAATATCAAAAAATTATGCAAAATCGCATTTATTCTGGTTTAGCGTCTAATAGATTACTCTGGGAGGATCCGTTGGCCCCTTAATACTTAAATAATCGTGTCCCCACATCAGGTTGGAAGTATTAATCCTGCAGAAACAGGAAATCACTGATCCAGGACCTACAAACTGTAAAAAAATGAGTTTTGCCCTCATTTTTTAACGGTAACATTCCAAAATATTCCCAAAAATGTAACATACTTAGTATCTGTAAATTCTATCACCCACCTATTTTATACTTTCAAATGTCAATACTAATAAACCCACAGTAGTCTAAAATATCTGAAAACAGCTTAAAAATATCTACCGCCTTCTGCTATAACGCACTTTTTTCTTCGAACGGCATGCGTAATGGGTTTGTTTTACAATTTATTCCTCTTCTTGATGTTTCTCCATCATGTTAATACCCCAAAGTCCTTGATATAGACGTTCCATTTCTTTGAAAATTTAATGGAAACTGAATCCAAGTGACAATGTAGGAAGGGGAGCTTAAGACCATTAAATCCGTAATATCGTGCATTTCCCTCACGATTTCTTCGTAATTCGGGCTTTTGTTATTGCCTAAAAAGTTCCCAACGACTTCTTTCAAACTGCACCACGCAGGAAATGTCCAGAGGAGGAATGGACTGGTGTGGGTGTACTAATATTGGCTTTTGAAAGTATAAAATATGTGTTGTAGTTGAAAATTGAGAGCAAAAATTCGTATCTCCCAAAATAACAATAATGAAAGTGGGAAAGTTTGCAAAAAAAAAAAACGTGAGACAAAAAACAATGAGAAATATCAAGTTTCAAGAAATAAGTGAAAGGCCAAAAGCCGAGACTTTCTTCGTGCCCTCTTGCATGACTCTCACCACCTAAGTCTGAGGACTTTTGATATATTTACCTCCCAACCAGTCCAAACACAGCCCTTACCTCAAAAAATGGGATCTCGGCATTTCCCTCTAGATCCACTTCATTGACAGGCCTACCAATAAGTTGCCACATCGATACCCATCTTCATAAATTGTCGAGGATATTCCGCAAGTGAAATGTCACACGCGAACAGCCTAATTCAAAGCAATCGCTAACTGCATCTACAAGCAATTATCTTTTATTAGAAAGTCCCTTCAGAATCTCGAGTTCGTCGAGGCGAGGCGGATTTATTATGGAAATAAAATGCGCCTTCGTTAATAAATTGGTAAGAACAGTCGTTAACGTATACCTAAGATATTTTTTCTACTCGAGATGGCACGGGCTGTTGCAATCGTGTTCGCTGCAAACGCACTAAAATGTCAAGATAATCAACGTCGCCAGCGTGCAGGTGAAATCAGTGTTGTCGTCAGATCACATAATTATTAAAATTGCAGGTTATAATCCACTAATAATATTTTATATTCAACGATGTGCATTTTTGCCGATCGTCAGGAACGTTACAATAAAGGGCAGACCTGCTGACGGGGGCTAAGATGATGGACGATTATATAGGGTGATTGATCGAAACCATTCATTAAAAATATTAGGGCTTGTAAAAGCTTGTGATTTTTAAAGATTTGGACTTAAACTAATAGGCACAGGATGAACTTGATGAAAATATTTTACAGCTGCACTTCCGGTTATACCGAAAGTCGGCATCTACTTCCTTATTTCAAATGCAATGGTGCCTTTTTTATTGCAAATTCAGATTCTACACATTATTTTAGGTTAACATTCTTGAGGTTTCCCTATGTCTTGCCTTCGTTTTTTTTTTAATTTTGGTCATTAGTACCATAACATTTGAAATCATCTATAGTTGTCATTTTAGAAAATAAATTATCGGCACTGTGGTTAATATATTCATTAGGCTTTGCAAGTATTGCTTTTATTATTGCTTAATTATCTACAGGATCTTTTGAATAGTATTTTGTTATTATGTTTTTTTAATTTGCATAGAAATAACGTAAAATCGTTATACTCTTCAATAGTATGCCATGGAAATGACAGTCAATGTTGCTACTTTGGCATATTTTTTTCTGTATCCAAGATAACACTACCGTATGCTTTCCTGGTCAGGATATAGCCTACACGCCCATTCTTAGTCACGTGTGTCACAGTGATGAGAGATCGGAATCTGCATATGTGTTGGCGTGCATGGGAATGCCGATGAATCTGGTAGTTGCCGCTTTTTTGGCTTGTCATAACATGTCAAATCCGTCCCATGGACGTTCTAAATCAGATTATGCACTGGTAAGAAAATACACTTTGTCGGCTTAATCGACCCTCTTTTTCTTTTTCTTTTTTTTTGTCGTTTTTACTTCTATCTTCTCAGAGGATTAATAGAAAATATAATTTTTAGCCGTCAGAAGTAAGAATGTTTGAGACCCACCAGCCAGGGTTTTGCTACAGAAGTAATGGGGAGCCAAGAAATATGCAACAAATACCAGCCACTTCTGCGTCCATTAATTTCAAGGTAAGAAAAAAATCACTTATCGTCAATCCCACCTATTACAAGTTATAATTAGAGTAAGCCCTAATTATGCCGTGGGACACAGGCGTACGCATCATAATATAATACATCTAAATCAAGAAAGTAACTGATACTAAATATAGGCAAGGTTTGTACGGAAAGTAATGACATTGATTTATTTTTTACAATGTTTATTGATCCGACAAGTACAACAGCTTAATATTCTTCGAAGTAGGACCCTTCCGCATCAATACACCTTTACCAGCGTGATATCCATGCTGCATAAGCTCCCTGGAACTCCTCGGCCGGAATGCTGTTTAGTAGGGTCGTCGTAGTAGCTTGCACGTTCTCCAGGGTGCCCAGATGATATCCTTTGGGTTCCCTTTTGAGCCGAGGAAACAAAAAAAGTCCGCCGGGGCTAGGTCGGGCCTGTAGGGTGGCTGGGGTATTGCTTCAGCACCGATCCGGGTCAGGTAGGAGGTGACAACAAAGACGGTGTGAGAAGGCGCATTGTAGTGGTGCAGTTTCCATAACGTACGGATCTCTTTTCGGACGCGGGCGACCCTGTGATTCAGCCTTTTAAGCACTTCCTTGTAAAACTGATTGTCAACTGGCATTGACGGTCTGGCCAAGGGAAACAAACTCGTGGTGCACCATCCCCAAAAGAAAACAATGACCATCGACTTCACGTGGGACTTGCTCATTCGGGCTTTCTTCTGGCGCGGTGACGCCGTTGTATGCCATTCCGCACTCTGCCGCTTTGACTCCCGATCGTACTCAAAGACCCATGACTCATCTCCAGTGATAATGTTGTCCAGGAAACTGGGATCGTCCGCACACAGTTCTTTCAGCTCTTTGCGCACTTCCACGCGATGGTCTTTTTGAGCGTCGGTCAAAACTTTGGGCACAAATTTCCGCATGGCCAAATCTTCCGATACAATCTCATGGACAATAGTTTTCAGCAAGTTCAACTGTTCAGATATCATACGAACACTCATTCGTCGGTCTGTATTCAGGAATTCGAGCACTTGCGTGACGTGTTCGTCCGTTCGCAATGTTGATGGGCGTCCAGAACGGGCTTCGTCGTTGACATCTTCTCGACCTTCCCTCAACGACTTGTCGTGCCACTTCTTTGCGTGCGAATACGACATGCAAACATCCACGAAGGCATCTTTAAGCATGTCATAAGTATCCTTGGGCGTCTTGTTGAGCTTAACGCAAAACTTCACCGTTTATAACGTTGTTCCAAAGTTTTTTCCATCGTAACTTCGACGAGGTCACTGCACAGAGGTTCAGAAGATAGCACGTCCTAACCCTCCAAGAGCTTGGAGGCAACTAACCCAGGTATCGCTGGAAAGGTAAAGGTATCCCCCACCCTTTCCAACCGTTTGCCCCGCTCCAGGTGGCATAGTCGCTTCGCAAAAAAATGAGGCTCATTACTTTCCGGACAAACCCTTATAGTAACAAAATCAGTAAATTCACACTTTATAACCATATGTGTACGTACATAAAAGTTACCCTCTTGATTAGCTTGACACCGTAGCTTGGTTTTGATTCGTAAAAACTTTGTAGCATCAGATAAGTTTCTACAGTTGTCTCCAAGAGTCTCCTTCGCTGTGGTCAAAATATATGCTTGTATTTGGAGAACGACCGTTCGACTAGTGCAATACTTACGTTCTACTGGTGTAATACAGGCATAATTAAAATACTCTTTGCACTCACTTAACGATTCTACAGATGCACTATAATATATTTTCTTAGCTTAATAAAACCGGTGTCTTTATTTAATACACTTTCGAACTCATCTTTAACTGGCTCGTTGATTGCGTCACATGTGGCTTGTATCAGCGAATTTACTTCGTCCACTATTTGTAGTGAGTCCACTAACGACAAGCACTGTTCTCTAATATTTGTATGGCGTCATTCAAACCTTTATATTTATTATGAATAGCTTTTAAAGCTGTTTCAACGGACATATCTTGAAATTTGGTCTGGTTCTCCTTAATAGTTGCAAATTTGGCAGGACTGATTGAATAAGTAAAATAAGAGCTATTATTTGCTGTTGTAATCTACTTTAGTTACTGCGTACAGTTGATATATATTTACGTAACGTTGTGCGACCTGGTAACGGCATCTCTGGAACGTATTTGTTCCAGAACTCACGAAATGGTTGTTTATCGAGGACATCAGGAGTACATAACGGGCACTTAGAATTAAAAATAAGTCGAACAAAAATTGATTCTCAAGAGCATAAAATAGATCTACGAAATCACCGATGAATTTATTCACTTTGTCACCAAATGGTAGTTTTTAGACGTTTGCTCGGGTGACATTTTTAATGTAATATAATACCAATGCCGACGACATAAACATCTCGAATACGCTAATAATAATGCTAGAGTATTCCAGATGGTCGGGCAAAACGACTGAACCCAATGCATGTATTATATAACAAATTAATTAATTAAAGTAAAAATCTAAGACCAGAGAGGAAGACCGTGGTTAGTTTATTTTTCTTTTTTTAGTCTAGTATTACACAATAAACTAAAATATATGAAAACTGACTATACTATCAGTGAAACAGATTTAAAAGAGGTTTAACGTAAGATGTTCCCAGTGCAATGTATTTAAATATAGAGACATACAAAAAGAACGTGTGTCTCCATATTATTAGCATGTGTATTGGGACCGAAAAGGTTAACTATTAAACTTTTTTTCTGGGGCAGGTTAAATTAAATTCAGAAAAAAACCGTGTAACTAAAAAACGAAAGTAATAAAACATTTCAATCCTACGTTACAGTTAAAAATCTCTTGATAGAATATTAAACCAACACAGCAAAAAATATTCTACATGCAATTACAAGGATGTTTTCCTTATAGTAAACAATTGAAAACAGTTTAATAATTTAAACATAGTTAACCCTGATTTCCCCTACGTCATTAATTATTTTCAGCACATCCACTGCTTGATTTTCACCGACGGAGAAGTGGATGTGGAGAAGATCTTGTGCTTGCATTTGCTGTCAGCGCATAGAGCGGAAACTCTGACTCCTCCCAAGAGAAAGAAGTATATGTGCAAAGAACACTCTCCGACGGAACGACTCGTAGAACGATCGAAAAATGGCTTTAATAATTACGAGACGTTGTCGCACCTGTTCCCATTGTATACGTTGGGTACGTAACATACAACCTCTTCTTACTTTTTTATCTAAATACAGAGGGGGTATAAAAAGGTAAAGTAAATGAAACGCCCTGTAGTATAGGATCTAGTATAGGATAGTATTTGTTTGGTACAATTCTGCTATTAAGAAAGATAAGCCTTCTTGCCTTGCTTTTATGTTAACTTAACAGTGATAATTATTTCGAGAACTAGTGACGTAGTTTTGACCTAGAAAAATTGTGGGTAGTTATAGCTTGGCATTTAAATTGATTAACTTATTAATATTAACTTATTAATTATTAAATTGATTAATAAACGGATTAATCCAATATCTTCTTATAGTTTATGCCGTGATTGTCGTTTTACTTTTGACTGATCACACCATTAGCTTCTTCAGAAACTTTCTAAAAACTGGCGTTGTTGGTGTCGTCTTCTGGTTCTTGTTACACACTTCAGTGTTGCTTCGCTTGCTTGCTTTTTTGAGATCGATTGAACTTGACTTTTCTGTTCAATCGTGCGCTGTTCACTGTAACTTTTCTTACGAATGAGGTACATGTATATGAATGAATGGAGTACATATATCGTGTTTGTACACTAGACATCGATCAGTTATGAAAAAGGACAAATAGGATTGAGACGACAGATAAGAAGCAACAACATATGCATCGAAGGAAATGAGGGAATAACTGGCCCTCTCACCACCTGCGTTAGTCGTTAGAACGACAAGTGAAGCAATTATCTTTTTTTCACAACCAGCTGATGTCTACTTTACACATTGGTATTGAATTGTATAAAGATGATTCTCCATGGAGCCCTGTGACGAATATATCATCACGTCAATTTTCGTTTGTATTCACTGTATGGTTCTCCCTTCAAATCCTTCCATGAATATATTAGCTATGAATAGTGAAAGTTGTTTTCCTGTAACGGCTGCATTGTTCTATTCAATTCCAATCCACAAAAAATACATTGTCGATAAACTGAGCTTGGCCAGGTCATGTCTTCTCTTAATCCTGTTGGTACAAGCTGCTGGCGAATCTGATCAATTAGTACAGTGAATAGGAAAGTCAGGTTCAACCGAGTCCGGAAGAGCAAAGAAACGAAGCAACACTGAAGTATACAACGAAGAACAGAAGACAATCACACCAGACCTTGGAATATTCTAAAGAAGCTGATAGTATGATCAGGGAAATATCAAAAGTAAATCGACAACAGCATAACTTGGCAGAAGACATTATGTTATTAGACAATGGCCGCGAAAACCTGCTACTAATTTCTGATTTTTTTTACTTGGAAATTACAAAAGGTATCTAAATTATTTGGTAATAGATAAAATCAGGAAACTCATTAATTTTTGTATGTGTCATAAAAACATAAAATTATTCTCGTCGTGACCACAAACGTGATAACTTAATTATTTTATTTCGTTTATGTTTTAACCTAAATTGGATAATCATCGTACTGTCACTGCTAAAGATACTAACAATAAAACAAACGGTATTGATGTTCCAATTACCATAAAATTTGCCACTAGCGTTTTGATGGGAAAAACTTCCACGGAATGCGTAGTGTCGGAATTCAAACGAACAACAACTAAAAAATTTCTAATGTAAGGAATCTCCTCTGTACCAGACATCATGTCACTGAATACCAGCTAGGTATCTATATAGGTAATTTTTTATCTTTCACGATTAATCATAATCCGTTCATTTTTCAAGCTAGACATTAACTGATTAGAATAAAAAAAGAGGAGTGTAATAACCCCGGTAGCAATTAGGATTAGTGTTTGTTTTAGCCTGTCTGATGTTGGGAAAGAGGTTCTTGAACTGATAACTAACGTTAAATGTCACGGTTCAAGCATGAATATGAATATAGATATAGATAATAATATTTTTACAAGAGGTGACTTCTGTTAAACGTCAGGTAAACAACACAACAAAGTCGTAAGCCTTATATTTTTCTTCTAAAAACTGACATAGAGTGTAATCCTTTAAATCCGGAGCACCTAAAAGATTTATGTATTGTCCGATTTTCAACCGGTTTTTTTTTTAAATGCAGGGATAGTAATTTTTTTATAAAATATTGTCCTAATTTCAATTAATTAATGATGTTACGGATCAATATAATATGTGCTAAATTTTATTTAATTCAGTTTAAAATATAAAATTACATTGACTTTGTACAGTTAATTCGCTACACTTAAAACGTATCCGGTTTTGAAAAATGATTTACCACTAGTCATCAAGAAATCAATATGTTATACTGAAAAACGATGGAAATATTGTTTATCAATTGCAAAATTAAATTACAATATGAAAATAATATTTTTACTTTGGCATCCTGTATCTCGACTACTCTGAACTTTTTGTACATGTCAAATATAGATAACACAGCCACACAAAAAAAAGTTTCTGACCTGGGGATCTCACTATGTATACCATATGTTTTTGGGGTCGCTGTATCCGAACGAACGAACGTGTTTCATCCCAGCACGTCTGGGGGTTCGGCCATAACCTCAAAAAACACCCTCTTTGCAATATCCGTTAAAACCACAAACCCTATGGCTCCGAAACCTCATAATCCTATAATACAATAACCAACTGACCCCACAACCTAATAACTCCATAACACCATAGCCACATAACCACATAACCCCATCATCACATAACCCCATAACCCTAAAACATGGTAAAAAAAATTCTGACGTGGGGGTCTGACTATTTGTCCTATATGTTTTTGGGGTCGCTGAATCTGCATCCGGGGTCAGTTTTATCCCAGCACGTTAGAGTTCGGCCATAACCTCAAAAAACACTCTGAAATTCACCATATCCGTAAAACCACAAACCCTATGGCTCATAATCCTCATGATACTATAATACAATAACCCAATAACCCCACAGCCACATAACCACATAGCCACATAACTACATAACGCTATAACTCGATGCTGTAATCATGTAACGCACACTCTCTACAATGAAACTGATTTTACAGTTTTCAAGCAAATATACACCATAAAGAAATCTATAAATAAATAAATCTGTAAATAAATTAATAAATCTCTGAATAAATAAATAACTCCGACTGTATATGTACATGCCGTAATCCAACGTAATGTACACCCATTGGGTTATTGCTTTATAGGATTATGAGGTTTCGGAGCCATAGTATTTGTGGTTTTAACGGATATAGTAAATTTGAGGGTGGTTTTTGAGGTTATGACCCCAAAAACATATAGTACACATAGTCAGACCCCCACGTCAGAAACGTTTTTTTTACCGGGTTTTAGGGTTGTGGGATTATCTGATTATGGGGTTATGTGGTTATGTGGCTATGGGGTTATGGAGGTTATTAGGTTGGGGGTCAGTTGGTTATTGTATTATAGGATTATGAGGTTTCGGAGCCATAGGGTTTGTGGTTTTAACGGCAAAGAGGGTGTTTTTTGAGGTTATGGCCGAACCCAGACGTGCTGGGATGAAACTGACCCCGTATTCGGATCAGCGACCCCAAAAACATACTGTACACAAAGTGAGACCCCCAGGTCAGAAACTTTTTTTGTGTGGCTGTGTAATTATTAAAATTTTTGCGGTAAGAATATGTAAGTGAAATTTAGCTCTTTACATACTGGACCATATCTACTGAATAAATTAATGAATGTAATTTATAATCTACAATATTGCATAATAATTGCATTTATAATGCAAAAACAGAACTAACATAAATATTTCTCTGTACAGGGTGATTCCTAAATTGAGTCATTTTTTAATAACGCGTGGAACTATTTAAAACAAACATTTTAAAATAAATGTTTCTCTTCACAGGGTGAGTTCTAAGTTAACTATGAGTCCTAAGAGTCCTAACTAAAAAAAACAACGGTGTGGACAAAACAAACAAATTTTTCAAATAACATATTTCAAAAAACCCAATTAAAAAATTATTACCTTATTATGGGGTCACACATATAAAGACGTATTTTATTTTTTAAATAGATACATATATCAATTTTATTTTGATTATAATCGAAACAAATATATATTGATAATTATACAAGCCCCCAAAAAAAATATTGTTTTTAAAAGTTGAGTTACCAAACGGTATGTTTTTTTGGTGTGCTAAAAAACGAATCCGAGGTCAGAATTCATCCATCACCCTTAGATTTAACCTCAGACATAACCTCAAAATCTCCCTTTACAATTACGTTAAAAAGAAGGCCCACAAAAAAAAGAATCAAAATCCAGAAGGCAGACCTTACTTATATTACATATTTAGGTGTGCTAAAACAAAAACAATTGATAAATAGGTGTGCAAAATCTGAAAACAATCGAATAAGTTTTGAGACATCGTACTCACCGGGTCGGTATGTCATCAGAAAATTTTGCGCATACTAGATCAGGACAATTGACTTCTTCTGTCGTAAACAATCTTATATTGGAAGCAACTTTTGGTCTAGGGATGAAGAGGGGATGTAATAGTAAATCTGTTCATCAGCTGCAGCTCCACGATGCGCACAGACACTAACACCATGCGAGAGCGTAGAGCGTACACTCGAGATGAAGTACTTTTAAATGCACATAACTCTCTCAATAATTCACTGATTTTTATAAATTTTGAGAAGTTGTACAAGATATTCTACTTAAAAAAAATCGAATACAAAAAAAAAAATTTTGTGGACCTACCCAACTGGGGGAACCCCTTAATGTCGAAAATAAAATAGCATGTATCCAGTCCTGCCTTTTTATAGAATGAATATTGACTGAAGAATTATTTTGTAACATATTTCTTTCCTATTTTATAGAATTATTATCCGAGCACAAGGCGATGGGGGAAGTAGCCGCCCCCCTGATCAACGACGGCAGACTCGCCGCCAGAATTCTCATAAACGACAAGGTCAGAGAGCTGCTCAGTACCGTCGTCAGAGCCCTGGAAGAGTGCAACCAGCTTAAGATGAAACAACTAGTGACTTTGGCCAAAGACACCAGCGCGTTAAAGAAAATGATGGGAAAGAAAAGCGTTTCTGAGTTTTTCAATACACTCTTCGACCACTCTCTGATAAATAGGTACTAAAAGACAGATATTTCCAAGTTTGATTCAATATCTGAAGCTGCAGACACTTATATAATATATAATAAAAATATACAATAGATCAAATCAAAGTCTCAAACATTTGTTAATAGCTCTGTACGCAGAACCATTTATGATAGTTTCCAACCGTCAACAATTTTGATTGTAATTAGTGACAGTCAATAATGTCTAATGTTTAAGTTATTTATGATAACTAAAGTTCGGAAATTTGTGCTACAATGCAGGGCTCGACACTATAAAACTCTGTAATAATGAAAGTATAAACCTTATTTTTAAGCGCCTTGTAAATTATATAGGCATGTATTTCTTACCCCTGCATACCCACGCCACTGACCGATCCTTCCCGATGTCCCGTGACTCACGTCTGCGCGATAATACGTTGAGCTCATGCGGGAACGCTGGATAGGTAAATGCCGTTTTACATGCGGTAAGCCGAGATTTCCGAACTCTAATAATAACAATATTGTTATTCATGAGAGTATTAATTCAAATAATGTTTTTCTTGTTACGAAGGAACGTATTAAGCCAGGCCTCTCCAACACGAGTACTCGGTGCCTGTCCACTGCCTTCTCACTCGTCCGCAGCACAGCCGCCTTTGCGCGACAGAGACAGACAGCATCATATTCTTGCATTTAATTTCCAGTGCTTGGCTGACGCTCGGCCGGCGCGGCAATAGCACCAGAGTTGGAGAGGCCTGTATTAAGCCATTTAAACGGTGGTATTTAAAAAAATTAAAACTGCTATTCTATTATGCTATGCGTTAGGAAATAAGGAGACATCCAAAAAAAAAAACGTCATCAAAGTTGGTGACGAGAAAAAAAAACGTGTTTCTATTCTTAATCGAATTTATAACCTTATTTACTTGTCAAGACTGTCACATTATATGACAGCTATTGTTTATTTTACAAATTGTGACAGTTGCTTGTCAAAAGTTTGACATCACCGAAAAGCTTAGACATGACCGCTATTTCCATCTCTCTCGTTCATAGCCAGAGTTGATGACGTTTTTTTTTTTGGATGTCTACATAATACTAAAGCACAGTTATATAGACATCCAAAAAAAACGTCATCAACTCTGGCTATGAACGAGAGAGATGGAAATAGCGGTCATGTCTAAGCTTTTCGGTGATGTCAAACTTTTGACAAGCAACTGTCACAATTTGTAAAATAAACAATAGCTGTCATATAATGTGACAGTCTTGACAAGTAAATAAGGTTATAAATTCGATTGAGAATAGAAACACGTTTTTTTCTCGACCAACTTTGATGACGTTTTATTTTTTTTGGATGTCTCTATAGAATCCTAACATATGTGTGCGTTAGCTTTTTTTTTTCGCGCCTACTTCTTTGAATTGTTTATATGTACTTTCTTAGGGGTTGTGCGAAGGTAAAATTTTAAAACTGTGAAACGTGAGAGAATAGTAATTTAAAAAACGGGTGTAGAAAACATATTTTTCTCTTCCTTCAAATTTTAAGGTAGCTACATCTAGTTGACACTGATTTTTTTGTCTGTTTAATATACTTTTCACCAACTTTGCAATTAGTTTCATAAATTCCCGACACTTCGTTGCTACTGTAGGTCGATAAACCACAACAGGACTTTTAGTCTAAAAGGCTAAAAGGGACAGATATTCGATTTAACTTTATTTTTATTATATCCCGATGATGCCAACATGGTTGGCGAAGAGCGTTGAGTGCAAAAAAGAGTTTCGGTATTAAGTGGAAAAGCGTTCAAGTCTGAATCCAAAATTTGACTAAATTACTCCTAAAGAAATTAGAGACACAGACGCAAACCCATAGATTTAGTAAGTATCGGCTAATTTTGCCATAGTAAAATTTTGCCTCCACGTGGTGAGGATGTACAAGAATTAGAAAAAGACAAACTGTTTAGAACAGTAGTCTCATCTTCGTCTGAGTGTCCTCCACTGCTTTTTAGCCCTACTACAGCACACTCAGATAGATGAAGAGAATGCTACTGGTCTAAGCAGCCTGTCTCATCACATCAGCAGTATATTCTGACTAGTATCAGTAAATCCTACTGATTCCTCATATTTTGTAATCTTTGTAACCTTTTATTTCGTAATCTTTGTTTTTGCGTATAATTTACCACGCACGCCACCTGTCAACATGTCACCGGAAATCTCCCGTTTCCAGCTGTGAGGCCTACGTCCTAACGCCGCCTTTCCGCATCAAGACCCGCGACCTCGACATCAAGACCCCCTCCGGCAACATCGAGTCCCTGATCAAGCATCCGCCAGAACGTGTTACAACCCCCATCGGACAATCAATGGAAGGCAAAGATAAAGGCCCAAAAGGACCTCGAAACCACACAGCAGATAGGTGCCGCCTCCAGTACTACCACCAGGCCGCAGATAACCAACAGGGCGGACAAGAATCAGAGAACCAAGACAGCGTCGTCGTTGTCCAAGACTTCCTTGGCCAAGCTCGAGAAGGAGGCCAGGCTCGAAAAGCAGGCCAGGATTGAGAAACAGGAAAGGCGCAAGCTGGCGATCCCGCACAAGCGCTCGGTGGAGGAGGAGGAGAAGCTGATGGTGCCGCGCGTCCGCATCAATTTCATCGCGAGGAATATCAAGGCGGCGGCGAAGACCAAGAGGATAGAGTACGACACGGACGAGCCCGAGCTGTGGCCACCGAGGAAGATGAGCGGGAGTTTCTACATGCCGAAGAGGAGGAGCCCGGAGCCGCAGATGTGGACGCAGAACTTCATGTCGACCGTCGCGGAAGAGGAGAGACCGGATAAGAACGAAACTATTACTACATTCGACAGGTAAGACGGATTGGCAATATTAGGTAATGTAAATAAAGCATGTTTCTTTACACAGAAAATATTATATCACAAAAATGTCAATTCAGTTCATTTAAAGGTCCCAAGAGCTTTCAAACGCGTGATACAGAGGACAACGTTTCTTCAAAAGATAGGTGATTTACATAGGTATTGTACGCATAGGTACTCCATCGCTCTGGCTAGTATTGTCCACATTGCGCTAGTTATGCATAAACAAGCAGTTTTTGTAATTGACTAAGCCTTAGTTTTGTTTTGGTTTGTTGGCGTTTGGGCAACCAAACTACAGCTCCATAGGGTATCATCGGTATAGGCAATATGCATCCACATAACCACTTTGGGTTTCGCCTATACTAAGTCCCATTCTAATTAAAATAACGCAGAGCAGCAAATTGACTTCATTATTATTACTACATATTGACATATTGCATAAATAGCGACGGTACTTTCTTCTACGTTAGCATTTTTGCAATAGATTTAATTTATTTAACGACATTAATCAAACGAGAAGAAATACAAATGCCGAAAATAATAACGCTGTCAGATTGATATCGAATTTAAATCGAGGAAACAAATTTCCTGGAAAAACAACGACGGTGATGTGGCCGAGCTACGGTCATGCCGTATTTATTTCATTTAAATTCTTGTCTCAATTACTCAAACATACACACGTAGTTAGCATGTCATTTTGTATGCAAGAGTGCCTCGCATAGCTTTTACATCGTTGTAAACCGCTGCTAGATGCGAATACAAACTCTAACCAAGGAATTAATTTTAAGTACTGCCTCATAACTTAAATATTACCAGATACCGTGCGTTTAAATAAACTCTCAATTAGGCTAGAATTTTATTCTGAAGTTGGCATCATCCAATATCTAACTACAAGTCAACAGTGACACTTGGTAGCGCAGTACAGTTGTTTAACTTAATCGTGACATAAAATGGTATATAGGAAACGCGATATTCAAGAAAAATTCTTAGGGTAAATGTTCAAAATGTTGTCCTGTTGTTAACAAGCGAACTCGCTTCCTGTTATCAAATGCGTTTTCCAATTGTTTGGGGGTTATGTTAGCACATAGATCTCCTAAGCCTCACTTAGTTATTCGAAAGTGTGACCCGTGTTCCTTAAAACTGGGTTTCTGAAGTGTGAATAAATAAAACATTCCATAATTGTAAGATCTGAAGCCTTGCAGGAAAATCAACCAATTGGGTGTCAAAAAAATTCCTCCAAATAAGCAATTGTTTGCTGAGCGTTATGTGCTATAGCATTATTTTGCTGAAGATACCCTTCTGTAAGTTAATCGCCATGTACAATTGGCCAGCCATGTACATCAGTTTGGTTACAAAATATTGCTCCGATAATTCGCCTTCTCAAAAACTACGTTGTGAATGTAAATGAGTTTCCACGAATTCATCTGCACCAATGCACCACGGATATTCTGTGGTGCATGCCCTCATGTTTTGTTTATTTAAATGTCCTGAAAAACCATATCATGTCTCATCAAAAAACAATGTCATCGTCGTTCAAGTTTTCCAAAAACACTTTTAATGACCCATCCAAAAATAACGTCATCAAAGTTGGCCGAGCAAAAAAAATACGTATGTCTATTCTTAATCTTAAATTTATAACCTTATTTAATTGGCAAGGTTATATTGTGTGACAACCATTATTTATTGTAAAATTGACAGCCACCTGCCAAAAATTTGACTATAACAAAGTTTCCCTTCGAGCTTTGACATAATATTTCCATCTATCTCGTTCACAGCCAGATTTGATGACTTTTTTTAGACGGCTCTTTATAATCCGAATTAATTAGACAACTGTCTATGGAAAAGATCACAGCCTACCCTAAATGAGAATTAATTTGAGGGCACGATATTATTAATAACATTACGTGATTATTAGGGTTCAGAAAGTTTGCTCTCACGCATTTAATTATCCAGCGCTCCCGCAAGGAACCGGTGTACTACAGCGCATACGCGAGTCTCGGCGCCTTGGCAGGATCATTCAGTGGCGTACGTATGCAGGGGCAAAATATACACGCGTAAATAATTTACAAGGCTTTAAATTTATACTTTAATTATCATAAAGTTTTATAGTGACGACCCTACATTATGGCACACATTTCCGGGCTCTATTAATGAGCTACTCTCATCACTTTATGTTATCTATAAAAATGAACGTCTGAAGGAGGCTACTGAAAGATGCAAAATATCTTGATAGTTAAAAATTTTAAATAATTATCAATTTTTGCTTGAGTGATTTTTAGTAAAATGACGTTTTCTACCTAAACCATATCCTAAATCAAAAACTGTTAGATAAGTACGTTTTTTGTTAAGGACTAAATGAAGATTAAAAAAAATTATTATATTGTAAAAAAACGGAAAGATCAGTACGTATTTTTTTATTATACATGTAATATAAAGTATTATAGTGACATGGACGCCCCTGATAATGCTGGAAAAAAATTCACAGCAAAAATATGCCTTCTGTCAATATGTATAAGTGATAAAAATTTAAGAAGACATTTTTAATCTACCCCAGACATTTTCAAACAAAAAACGCTGCATCTCAAAAACTAAGCCACTTAAGAAAAACTTTATAGGGCCTTTTCATCAGAATACCTCAGATTATATAGGAAACACCCTATATTATTCAATAAATGTCACTTTCTCATCGTCTTTTGTTATTGAACTATGACATCATCAGACATTTTGTTTAAATAGCAACCCTGATTGTTTAATACATTCGGAGAGATGGCCTTTTATGCATACAATAGTGTAAAAAAATCAGTTCCTTAAATCTCATCTAAAATCTCACATTCTCGACATGTATCAAATACGTCCAAATAGTCGTCGTATCGATCTTTCATTACCACCAACATTTTAAGTTGATCCAGTATTAATTAATGGATATACAGAGGTGTTGAGATTTAAGTAGCCAACACAATATGGCGTTACCTTCACAGCATCGCCCTTTAGTGCATTTTAATTGTCAGCATATGACCGACACACAAGGAGCGTAGCGATCACATGCTGACCAGGAGAGCATACTCTAACATTTCCTTCATGGTATCCCGTCCTTCACCGTCGGACCGCCGAAGATGTCTAATTCTATTAAGATACATTAGAGGGCGACGCTTTGAAGATAACATCACATTATGCTCTCCTGGTCAGTATATAACCGACGCACCCTTTCTTCGTCATTCGCCGACAAATATGTCACACTATCGGGATCTAATGAGATCGAATTCCGGATAATAGACCAGTAGATATAGGCATCAGAACTAGGAAAAAAAAATTCGTTACAGCAATCTGACAGCGGGATATTGTTAAACAAGCTATTGTAAAACAGGGGAAAAAATCGAACCGACAGCTGCTATCCGGGATGCAATGGGGGTGGGTTTTTGTGGGTTGAAACCACTTGGGTTGAAACTGTGCATCCTATCGAAAAAAGTTACCCTAAACTCAAAATATTTCGAAAAAAATACGAAAAACCGGTTTTTTTGGTTTTTAATTTGTCTTCGACAAAAAAAATCAATCAAGCTTAAATTTTGGCAAACGATACCTTTTAGTGTCGCAAAGAGGCAGTAATTTTTTCGGACGGAAATATTCAGAGGTTTTTGTTAAATTTAATTTTTTTGAAAAAAAAAAAAAACAAAATTTTCAACTGCGATTCCTCATAAAACTACGTCTCATACAGTTTAGTTTTGGCTCACTTACTTGTTGTTACTTGTGTTGACCTCACTGTAGCTTAGAGAAAGTTTAAAGAAAGATATTATGAAAAATGGATGACAGCGTATTTATATGATGTCATGCATATCTAAGACAGCGAATTGTATTTGCCATTTCTTATCGTCGAATACAAATATGAGAAATTGAAGTAGCTGTTTGTGAAGCTAAAGACAGCATGCGAACGCATCCAGAGGCCTTCAAAGCCAATTATTGATTATCTTAATATTAATGATAATAATCTTAATTATTATAATTTCATTGGCTCCTAACCAAAATGGCTGATCTGCTAATATTCTTAAATCAGTTAAATGAAAAAAATTTAGATACATTCTTTCACAAACCATCCACCAGTACTGTCCACGATTCTTTCTATACGTTCAATAGCTTTACAGATCCACCGAAACGAAAGTATTTGGCATTCCTACATTGTTTTACTGACTGTGATATTACCTCTGGATTTGCTGGAAAAGGAAAAGTAACGACAATAAAAACAATTCTACAAAATGCAGAGTTTCCTCGATTGGCCGATACGTTTTACCAAAAAGATGCTGATAAAGGGATGATAGCTGATCATGTCAGTAAATTAATAGTATGGTCGTACAGTAGAAAGCATGACTTAACTCTGCATTATATTTGGTGTGACATGTATAAAACATCTACGTTTAAATTAACTTTTAAATTTAAAAATTACTTCCAAAAACAGGGAATATCCAACAACACAGCAGCAAAACAGCATTGTTTTAGAGCTGTTAGATATTTTCAGCTTTAAACGTGGCTTGGAAACGAGACAATCTCAACAGATTGGGGTTGGAAAAAAACAACGGAGGGCATCATTAAGCCGACTATCACAGATGATAAATTAATATCCGATCATCTCCTGAAAACGATTTGTTGCAGCTGTGAAAAGGGTTGTTCTTATGTAAAATGCGGCTGCAGAAAACATGGTCTGCAATGTACCAACTTGTGTCTAAATTGTTTTAATTTAGAAAATTGCTCAAACGCTGAACGTCAACAAGTTTCTATAGACGAAAGTGACTCGGAAGAAATAGAAACAAATCAATGTTCTGTAACTGAAACAGAACTCTATAAAACTTTTGAAGACACTGAAGAATCGGTCAGTTTTTATCAATCTGATGAAGAAGAATTGCAACACTCTGCAAAGAGAGCAAGATTAGAGAAAAGTACAAGAAGAGAACTTCAATGCATACTTTTTTTTCAATTCGTTTTAATAAATGTTCCAAAAAATATTTTTTTTTTTACCGCCTGTACGACTGTCATGTCGTTGATAATTATTAGCCGAAACTAGCAGTGAAATGCTACGATTTTTCTTGACGTACTATTATTTTTTTATATAATTTTTAATTATAAAAATACTAGCAATAAAAACTTGTTCAGTGCAACATGCAAATACTATCGTATAATTGAAAACCACTCTGCAAAACCCCTACCATTGTAGATCCACTCCATTACCCATTGTATGAATACATGTTGTTCAGTAAATAATTTGATTTCATGTCATTTTTTCCATATACCATTTTTTTTACCAGTTATCGGAAGTAAACGTAACAACGAGTAAGTGAGCCAAAACTGAACTCTGTATGAGACGTAGTTTTTAGGAGGAATCGCAGTTGAAAGTTTTTGCTTTTTTTTTCCAAAAAAATGAAATTTAACAAAAACCTCTAAATATTTCCGTCCCAAAAAATTACTGCCTCTTTGCGACACTAAAAAGGTATATTTTGCCAAAGTTTGAGCTTGATTGATTTTTTTTTTTCGAAGAAAAAATTAAAAAACCAAAACCCGATTTTTCGCATTTTTTTCGAAAAATTTTGAGGTTAGGGTAACAATGGTGGATACAAAAGTTGTAGATCTTTTTATTACCTACAACTTTTACATTTAACTTTTTTCGATAGCATGCACAGTTTAGCCATAAATCGCGAAAAACTAAACCTAAAAAACCCACCCCCATTTCACCTCGGATAGCAGCTGTCGGTTCGATTTTTATTCCCTGTTTTACAATAGCTTGTTTAACAATATCCCCCTGTCAGATTGCTGTAACGATTTTCTTTTTTGTTCGAACCCTATTTGTACTGGTCTATAAGTGGCTATGGCCGTGTGCGTGATGAAGAACGAGAAATATTTCAGGCGTTGAAAAAAAGGTCAACGGAGAGCGGCATCTTTCAACAATGTTCCCTTTTCAACCACTTCAACCAACATCAACTTACACCCATTTCCAGCATAATGTCCGACACGATATCACCGAAACGAAAGCACGACGCTCTCCGCGACTCCAAGTACCACCTCAGGCACACCACGTGCCCCGCCTGCTTGGAGAAGTGGAAGGCTCCGCTGCCCTCGCCGAAGACGCCCAGAGTGAAGAGATCCGCCGTGCTGCCCGGCGATGATCTCCTCCTGGAGACCAACCTGCAGAAAAGGATCTCGACGCTGATCAGCGAGGAGATGTTCAGGCTGGAATCGTACGACAGGAAGTACTCGAGGGACAGGGAGCCGCCGCGGAAGTTCATTATGAAGCCGAAAGACGCGGAGCGCGATCCGCTGGACAACGTGAACCTGGACCCGATGGACCTGGCGCTGATCGAGCAGGAGATCAAGAGAAAATGAGACCAAGAAGAAAGTCCAGAAGTTCTTGGAGGAATGTGGATGAGTTTTTATAGAAACGGTTTATTTTTGATTTAAGACTTTTTTAGAAAGAAATGCATATACAGAATTATACAAATTACACTAAAACCATACATTTATTTATGATATTTTGTAATGTTTACGATATATTAATATATCACAATTTATTGATGATTATTTTTAGAATACAGAAAATCTCAGGTCAATTATTGTTTTAGTAATTTTCGAAAATAAAACTACAATTTGTGTTAACTGTGCTCTTTGACAAAATTGTTAAAAGGTTTTGTCAATTATATTTTGGCAATTTGAAGTTAAAGGTATGGTCCAAGATCTGACCGCATGATTTATGTCCTCATAATATTGTAGAATGCGATTGTCGGAAATGAAAGGTCGTGTATATGTTTAACCAAAGAGCCAAGGGTATCTCATTTATTCTGGCAGCAAGTACCCGAAAAACACTGAAATATTTTGTTAATGGTCACAGTTTTTTTTTCAATGTTTTTGTCGAACCGTTATTTGGACAAAAAAAGAGAAATGAAAATTGTTTCGCCTAGCTGCGAACCAGCTGATATTGTCCTTTTTGTGGTGCGTAGCGGGGTTTTTCGGAAAAATTGGACAAAAAATACGACAATTTTTGCATTGCCTAAAATGCGTTAACGTTTAATCCATTGCATTTCTATTTTTACTAGCGACCCAAATGGTGCCACTTAGGAAGAGGTCGTCGAAACGCCCGTTCACGTTCTACTGACAGACTTACTTTTTTGGTACATACTTACAGTTTGTAGTATAAGTACAGTTTGTTTGGGGACTTTGGAAAGAAGGTTGAAAAGTTGCAGTCAATATCCTTAGTCTATCCATTATTTACAAAAGTTATGCAAAAGTTATGTAATATTTCTCTCTCGAAATTGAAAACTCTTTCACTTGAATTGAAAACAATCAACATTTCCGCTTCGAAAACATATTTTTGGCAAACCCCAATCACTACCACTTATAAAGAATACTTTTTCAAAACCCTACTTGAATTTTCTGTAATTTTGGAGTAATTGATTACCAAAGTCAAAAATAACTTTTTTGCTTTGAACGACAATAACTCAGCGATCATACAGGGCTCGACAGGTCAAATTGAAGAGAATTAAATTATCTAAAAGATGATATTATCGAAAAAAATGTATTGAAGTCCGTGGACATTAAAAGACGAGCGAAAATAAAAAAAAATGTTTTTCGACGGCTTTCTTATGATTACTCAAAAACAGCTGATGCAAAACAATTTTAAACTCAAGATCCAAAAACTAGAAACTTTTGAATACTAGAAAAGTTTTGATTTACTTTTTTATTTTTTCTCTACGGTCATCTTCACCAAGTTACAGCTCTGTGAAAGTCACCTAAGAATTTGGGATTTTTTTATATCCCTGTAATAATACTGTCAACACAAATCTCAGTGTTTATGTTTATTGAATATTTATTTATTTATTCTCTAAAAACACCTGAATACCTGATGGAGCCAATTAGTTCTCCATCTGCTTATTATTTAATTAGTTCTACATCTAATTCTTTATGCTTCACACTTACTTATTTTTTACCCAACATTATAAACAGTTAAAGTTCATCTGAAACTGCAGATAAGCCACTTTAGAAAGCTTCACCAGTCAATCATTACTCGCTTTAATATTTTTTTGTACAATTAAAATTTGAATCTAAAATTTTTAATGAAATGGTGAATGCGCCGGTTATATTCCTTGGTCGCCAGATTTTGAATGTTAAATATATTCTGTCATTGCCTGAGATTTCACAAGAAACACCCTTGGTCTAGATCACCTATACCAAATATACAATTCCATTCTATCTTTAAAAGAAACGTTTTTGCATTGAAATGTTTTTTTTTAATATTGTTTTTATCAGAGGAAATTATAATTGATTTAAACCTGTAGTAAACGATAAAAAATTGATTGAAACGTGAAATAAAATGTTCTTTCTTAAAGAATATGTTTACATACATACATGAACAAATAATTATATTCGTATGTACAGAAAACAAAAGTATAAATTACTTAAACACTTAAACACTTCGCGATATAAACTTCAAGAAACATCTCGAATTAATAAGTATTTATACATGAAAAATGCATGAACTAGTATTCAAGTATTATATGTATTGTCTGACATGTTTGCGTAAAAATCGTTTTTTCTTGACAATGAACTGCATAAAATTTGCTGCATTTTTTTGGCTAATTTCTCGAACTGGTTTTCAAATTTTTATTGCGACAAGGAACAAAGTGGCACCATAGTAAATTGGTACAATAGTGCCTTGAAACCACGGCCGTTGTCAGTTCGACAACAATTTATTGTCCACTTAAGATGATGACTGCAATTTGTAATGTAACCTCATCAGCCGATTTGTTACTTTGTTGCAGAGTGTAATTATTGCTTTTGAAAGAGCATTCTGGGAAATATCCTGCAATCAAGTCTCAAAGTGGTTGATATATAGTTAGACCGAAGAGTTGATTATCGGAAATTTGAAAAAAAAGGTACGACTTTTTACCACTAACGATTTGTTAATTAATAATAGCTTATTTTAGAAACGCACACACTAGAACTTGAGAAAATGGTGTAATAAGAGCAAACATAATTTTGGGAGAACAAAGTTAGGTTTAACTAGAATTTTCCTAGATCAGTTTTTCAAATTCAGGTAAACTAAAATATTGTACATACATATGTATATATATGTATAGATAGATTTATACAATATATGTAATTTAATCAATAATAATCTTTAAAGCAGGTTTTAAGTTGCTACGTATTTAAATTGATTTTCCTTCAATTATGTTTATTATTAGTAGAGTAGCAAATAAATATTATTTCATTTCTATGGGCGTGCATGACGATAGCGCACTGACAATACACGGTGGAGACTTTAACTGGAATATATTCGCTAGCGGGGTGGTGAATGATTTTTCAAAAAATTCCCGAGACACGTCAACCTTACACATTTTGCTATACGTCACCCTCGACATGATTTTTTCAAATGCAACCCTATGGCTTGTGACCCCTCATTGTAAAGCTGGTGGAATGAGAAATCCAACGCACTGATCAAATTTTAATTTATAGTATGTTTGTAGGGTTGCATACAATTAAAACAATTTAAAAATTAAATTTATTTTCAACGTAACAATTGTTCAAAATGTGCACCATTCACTTGTTGGCAGCATCCCAGTCTGTGGTAGGTTTCGTCCCTTACATTATGCAACATTTGCGGTGTTATTTTTCCGATTTCCTCTCTTATGCTTTCCTGCAGATCTGCTATGTTGTTGGGTTTCTGAATGTAAACCCTACTTTTAAGATGTCCCCACAAAAAGAAATCCAGTGGTGTAAGATCTGGAGATCTTGCTGGCCACTCAATATTACCTCGCCTCCCAATCCACCTACCGGGAAAAAATTCTTTCCAGATACTGACGAACAATGGCGGCATAGTGTGGTGGGGCCCCATCTTGCTGAAACCATAACCTCTCGTCGGTCAAGTTAGGGTTTAAGGGGTTTGGAAATAAATGACATAGCACTGGCATTAGTTCGTGCTGGAGTAAACGCAAGTATCTTGCTCCATTAAGAGTGTCATCAAAGAAAAATGGTCCTATAATTATATCTTGTATTATTCCGGCCCACACATTAGTTTTCTGTGGGCGCTGAGTATGAAGTTCCCTCATCCAATGGGGGTTCTCTTCCGCCTAGTAACGACAATTTTGGCGATTTACGTGCCCATTTAATGTAAAAGTAGCCTCGTCAGAGAAAACTATCCACTCTAAAGATTACTGGTTTTGATCAATACAAGTCATCAATAAATCGCAAAATTCCAACCGTCGATCTGGATCATCTTCAAGTAGCTCTTGAACAGCTTGCATTTTATATGGGCGTTTTTTCTTTTTTATTTTTAAAACTGTTTTGTGATTAAGATCACTATCACGGGCCAGTTGACGGGCTGGAGTGATTGGATTTTCTTCTAGAGCAAGCAACAAATTCAACTTCGTGTCGTCATCAACAACAGCCTGCCTCTTACTCGGTACTTTCCTGACATGACCCATCTCTCGATATTGTGCCTCAATTTTACTAATGGTACCTTGATTTAGTGGTGGCAAGTCAGGATGGGTTTCTCGAAACAAGCGAACAACTTCGCATTGAGTTCGCGCCCTATCACCATATCCAATCATCATCAAAATTTCGATTTTTAGTGATTCAGTTAAATAAGACATTTTCACCAATTTGAAATAACACTTCGTTTCAAACTCTGAATACAGCATACAAACTAAATTACTCTTTGCGGCCGTGTAAAAACACTAGCAAAAAATAACAAATATCAGTTGTGGCAAAAAATTGGTTGGAATTTTTTGTGGTGACATATGAAAAGTGAGGTTTACATTCCAAAACTAAACAACACACATTTTGAGTACGAAATTGTTGCGTTAAAAATAAATTAAACTATAAAATTACGTTTTAATTGTATGCAACCCTACAAACATACTAAAAATTAAAATTTGATCAGTGCGTTGGATTCCTCTTTCCACCAGCTTTACAATAAGGGGTCACAAGCCATAGGGTTGTATTTGAAAAAATCGTGTCGAGGGTGGTTTCAGCCACCCCTGAAGGACTATATTTTTCACATTACTTGCAAAATGTAGGTAAATACATTTAAAAGTTGAAGTGTCTCGGGAATTTTTTTGAAAAATCATTCACCACCCCGCTAGCGAATATATTCCAGTTAAAGTCTCCACCGTGTATATTTCACACTTATACACATGTAGGTATATGTATGTGAATACTGAATGAATCAACTTAGACGCATATTTTCTACAGCCTGCAGACGCAGTGGCGGTTGGTCTTTATGTTGCAGGCTGAAAAGCAACCTACGTTTTACACACAGGATAAGACTCTACACATTCAAACGACAAAGCCTTTTTGCGCATATGCTACACCCCTAAAGCCCCACTTTCGTTACTAACTAACTTACAACTAACGGTGTAAGTAATCCCGATCCTGATCAGTGATCTCGACTATCGGACGCTGGGTCGTACTGATTGCCAGCAATGGAGGCCAAGACGTAGTCAATTCCACACCGCCTCCTCTTCCACACCGACTCTTGCACATATTTTTTTTTTAGCTAGTAATATTTGTTATAGCTAGGTCAACACGAATATTTTCGATAGGGAAATATCTCGCTAATAAGCATCCAGTAGATTGCAACCCAAGTCCACAAACTATTTATTGTTTCGGTGAAAAGATTCATAAGCAGAACAATTCTATAGCTGATTTTTATCAGACAAAGCAAAACTGAAGAGGCTTCGGATACTTAATCCAGACTTAAATATTATGCAGATATTGCCTTGTAAAAAGTGAAGTAAAAATCGAGATATTTACAAAAAATGTATAGATTTGGGGTTGTAATACAAAATATGTGCCTTTTTTCCCTTGCTTATTATTTGTGAAGGTAAATGATGACGGACAAAGATGGGATTGACTGAATCACTTTGGCGACCGAATTAACGAGCACAAGTTCCCCGTAGTGTCGACACAACATATAAAAAAACTAATAAGAAGAAATATTAAACAGTGCGTAGATATATAAATAGTTTTAAGTGACTCAAAATTTCTAACTTTTAGAATCGACCTTGGAAAATTAAAAATGTTCATTTGCGCCATATTTCTCACAGCCATCCATTTACAAGCCCCAGATTTTCTAAACACGAGCCGCCACGCCAGAATGACAGAAACAAGAAAAACATCCAAAAGCTACGCAGCATTGGCCTTGCATTTTTTTATATACCGCTATATCCTTTTAACATAACACTTACAACTTGTGGAATCCAAATTGTCTAACTGATCAAAACATTGTTGTCTAACTGAACATTGAACAAAATTTCGTACTTGATGTACGTTTAGTAGCTTTCCAGTTGGACTTCGCTTTTTCCCTATTTGTAATTCAATTCATGTTTCCAATTTACTTATTCAATAAAGGCATATTATTATTATATACGAATTATATTCCACGTCTACGCATCATCCCTATTTATTTACAATAGAACGAGACGACGAATGTATTTCTTTCCTGACCTATACAAACATCGAGGAGTTCGTGACATAGACAAACTGCAGATCTATATTTATTATACTGTAATCCATGTTAATTCCAAAACTAATATATACCTACTACACTCATCATTAACTATGTCCTTTTTTACAAATTTTATTGAGTAAAAAAAATCCCCCTGACGCTCTATTTCGCACAGGTATCCGATCTATCTCTTCCGATTTGGTGCGAACCTTCGAGGAAAGTATGTACGAATGTGGAACGTGTTCACTGTTTCGAAACGCTCTATATATTACCGATAAAATTACTAAACAAACGGAATTAACGACTTCGCCAAGCGATGCCTAACGAAGGGTACGGCCCGCTCGCTCTACATCTCCAAATAGGAGCGGGGATTAATAGGAAAATCAGGCGATAAATCTTCCGACGATGATGTGGGTTAGGCATTTAACGTTTTGTTGTAATACAGGGCCGTACCAATAATGTTTTAATTAATGTTGAGTAACAATTAGGCTTCGGAATGTTTGTCTACCTGCGTGTAAAACTGCGTAAGAGTATCTCGCTTTCCTGCGGCGGGATGGCGTACTACTGCGCATACGCGGGCTCCGGAGCGTTTTCGGGAAGAATCAATGCCTTATGTAACACGGGCAAGATATACACGCATATATAATTTACAAGGCGCTTAAAAAACACGGTTTATACTTTTATTATCATAGAGTTTTATAGTGCCTAGTCCTGCGTTGCTACACACCTTTTTCGTACCCTAGTAATAATCATCAAATTTAGAGCTGGAGCCGAAGAATAGAGTACTATGCTCCGGCCTGTATCTGGGACCGCCTGTTCCAAGGATATCTGCAATGCAGTCACTTTTGTTAAATTAATTCGTTCGCTGTGCCGCACAGTGGGAAAAAGTAACAATCTGGGCCTTCAAAATTCATTTTACTTATTGTGTCAAATCGACTCAATCGCTACATATGTTCAAACATAAAGAAAAGGATCTAAACCGTGCAATTATTTACCTTACCGTTTTTATCTTACTCGTGCATTGATAATGATAATGATGATATTGATAATAATAATACATTGTTACTACATAAGGTACTCATTGAGCCAGCAACAGCTGGATTAGAAAAACAATGGTTTACAGATGAAATTGTAAAACACGGTACCCTATTGGACACATAAATTGTTATCTACTGAAAATAAATAAGTTTATATTTTTCATTTATATTACATTAGATTACACAGGTCTACAAAAAAAAAAGTTCTGTCTTTGCGATCAGACCCATCATTTCCTGTGTATTTTGATGCACTGAAACCAAATTTGGCAAAAAAAATTCCACCGCATCAATTTTTTCTCTCACCCCCATTTAACCCCCATAAACTTTTATAGAGGAAATTTAAAAAAAAAATATTTTGATTTTTTGGGTCGCTGATCACGAATCTGAAGTCAATAATAAATTTCGACTTAATGACAGCTGTCAACAAGCTCAAATTTCACTAAAAAGTAAAAAGTCGATATTAAATGCATATTATTAAGTTTTTAGATTGCTGATTACGATTCTGTGGTGAAAAATGATTTTTGACATAATTCATTTTTAATTTCAGAATCGTAATCAGCAACCCAAAAAATTTAATAATATGCATTTAATATCAACTTTTTTACTTTTTAGTGAAATTTGACAGCTTGTTGACAGCTGTCATTAAGTCGAAATTTATTATTGACTTCAGATTCGTGATCAGCGACCCAAGAAAATCAAAATATTTTTTTTTTTAAATTTCCTCTATAAAAGTTTATGGGGGTTATATGGGGGTGGAGAGAAAAATTGATGCGGTAAAAAAATGTTTTTTTCCAAATTTGGTTTCAGTGCATCAAAATACATAGGAAATGATGGGACTGATCGCAGACAGGACTTTTTTTTGTAGACCTGTGTTATTGTAAGTTTAAGTAAATACAATAACATCAGACAAGGTAAGATAAAGATAATCATTTTTTATGAAATACTGTTAAAAGTTTCAGTTGCATGGTATCCGTTTTTTCTTCATATTTAAAAAAAAAATACATACAAATATTTATATGACTGATAAGGCGTATATTTTTTTGCAATAATTTGCAACGATTTTCTATTATTTTTTTCAATTCTCTACTTATCTGGATTAAGGGTATATCAAACCGATTGTCATAATGTGTTATATGGAGTATGTATTGGAACCTTCGAAATAGAAACAAAAAACTGAACGTTTTCCTCGAAACGCTGAACTACTATACTTTTCTCTAGAGAAAAGTATAGTACTATACTTACTATACTTTTCTTCTAATTCTTTTTTTTATAATGTTTTATAATTGTTTCCTATGATTTCGTTTCGTCCTACGGGATCAGTCAACAAGATGTTCTGAAGATAGAGCGAATCAAAGACAATAAATGAAATCGTATTCACATATCAGTCAAAATTTCAATTTGGATGGTTTTCCTGATTCATGTGTATGAAAATATCGCATAATATAAAGCACGTTTTACATAGCGTTGTATTTTTTTTAATCTTCAGAATACATTCATGTGTATAAATATGAATAAAATGCAGCGCACAGAACCGGTTGCTGATAAATCAGATACTGTGATCTCATATTTAACAGTACGTGAGAGGATATACTTACTTACTGCGAAACATATGTTGTATGACTTTCATAAAACATAGTGTGCAAGGTATACAGAAGAAATCAGTGTACGATTAGTAAGAGTTATACGACGAAGTGTTTCTGCACACATGTTCCTTCCGTAAAGCCCCACCTGTATCGAACCACGTACCGCGTGTCGCGTCATTTCCAATCTACGTGACCCATTCCATACCGTCTTACCTTCCACATAGAATTTTGTTTATCTGGTAATATTTACTAGGCCTAAGTGAACATGGACCAAATCTATATAAAAAGCAATATACATAGCTATAACAAAACAACGTGGTATACCTAAGGGACAAAAGATTAAATTTGATATGTGTGATGCTTTAAGCTCTGCATAATTTATGTTTCCATTTAGTGAACTATCCACCTCTTCGTAAATTCTTAAGCAACATGCAAAGGAAACTACTACCCTCAGTTTACAATACACAAAAGTGTAATTTCGATATTAAATAAATTAAAAGAAAAAAAGTTTTATTATTGTTTTTTTCTTTCGACACTGACATGATCGAATCTATGTACGGCCCTGTCCTGCAACGAATAGTTAGTACCCTAGCGGGTATAAATTAGCATGATGAATTGGCGCACCATTTATAAACGCAACAATAATATTAACAATAAATTACCGGTAAACGGATAACAACAATTAAAAGCTGACGTATCGGGCGTTCCCTTGCAATTTTGCCCGCAGTCGAAATGCATTCTACCTAAAGCTGCGATCGTGATATCTAACGCCTTCATTAGCACGGGCTCCAACTGAGTGAGTATCGTTGAATTTGCGTTTGAAAATCGAGAATTTCGAATTGAGAACGTAGTCGAAAGGAAAAAAGATGAGGACTCGTAGAACACATGGAATGAGAAGGAACACCTTAATACAGTTTTTTTGTAAAATGCTTCATATGCTTACTAAGGGAATCACACCCCATCAATGGGTCCCCTGGACATGGTTTTTCTTCAATATCTCGAAAAATGTTGATGCTGAACAATAAAATGAATCACAATTATTACGAAATTGTGTTATCTTTACAATCCTTATTATTTCTGACAAGTTATTATGGAATTTTCGATAGTTTGCATAAAACTAGATCTCTAGTTGAATTGAATTATTTTGAAAATGTCCTTACATTGCTCTATAATGTATCAAAATGGATTAACTTTCAGATACCTACTGAATCGTAGTATGTACTTTCTTTAATGAAGTATTAAGACCAATAAGATTATGTTGAAACTGAGAGTGAGTTGAAACCCAGGGGAGTCATGTGAATATATGTACATTGCTCTTATTAAGGGGGCTTTCCTGCTTTTCGGTTTCAAAAAATCTTTTTTTTTTTTTTTATACTGAAATCGATGCGTTGTACATTCAAATTTATTGTCCTGAAATTTTAAAGTGATCCGCGTATTAGATTTCGAGTTACAGCCGGATTAGTGACGACGGTTACGGCGCTTGAAAAGAGTCGCGCACGGAAAATGGAGGTGGACAGTGTAAAGGAAGTGTTTCAACGATCCGAAGAAAAGCATAATGTAAAATATGCTCAGTATATTGGCGACGGGGACAGTAAGACCTTCAAGGCGATTTTGGATTTGGACCCGTACAACAACGATACAAAAGTAATGAAAAAGGAATGTTTCGGTCACCTGGAGAAAAATGCATGGGAACCAGGCTCCGTAATGCGAAGAAAACAAACAAGGGGAAGGGGGAAGAGGTACAGAAAAACTGACTATCAAGGTAATAGGCGAATTGACAACTTACTACGGTCTGTTACTTATTATCCGTATTCGGCGAAATACGGATTCAATGGAAAAAATGCGTGACGCTATCTGACGTGAAGCCAAAATGAGGTCTACAAGGCAGATGAGGGTGTCCTGTACGGGCCCCGAATTGATGACGAACTGTAAGTAAAAAAAATTCATAATTATATGAAAAAAAAATGTAAAAAAACTTCAAACGCATTTTTCTCAAAACAGCTTTTTTGAAACTGGAATGAGATTTTTCTCGGACACTAATTAACCGATTTTAATGATTTTTCTTTTAAAATGTTCACAAATGATGCCATTAATGATCAACATAGGATTTTTTTGATATTGCAAAAATTCTATTTTAATAACAATTTAAAGGTAGAAATTTAAGGTGAAAATCGAACTTTTTTTTTCAAAGTTGCACAAAATCGCGTAAAATTTGAATTTCAAAAAACCCCTATGATAAACACTAACAACAACCCTATATTTTATAAAAATGTTTCATTTTTTGATTTCAGATGAATAGCGTCGTAGAAAATTTTCATTTACATGAGACATGTCCGCCTGAAGTAGCTGCATTGGAACAAGGATCGACGGCCGCCATTTTGGTTTAAAAAATTAATAAAAAAAACAAATGTAACGTACATACATGTATCTTTTAATCAAAAAAAAATTGTCTCAATCCTTTTAACTTTCTTAAAAAAAATCCCAAAAAACCTTTTTTTCAGCGAAAAAGCGGGAAAGCCCCCTTAAACCATTTAGCCTACGGCCTGTTACTTGCTGCCTAAAAAATGGCCAACAAACCATAGTACAAATAACTTACCTAGATAAAGAAATTGCTTTTAAGTATTACTAGGCATAAAATATCCTTTTACAGTCTAAACATAACAAAAAAAAAAAAAGATTAATCGCTAAAACTAAATAACCACTTGGCTACTTAGAAAAGGAAAACTCAACAACAAATATCTAATCATTTAAATATACGTCAATGTTTTTTTTAGTTAAGAAAAATAAAGGATTTTATTAAATGGAAAAAAAACAAAAAAATATGGTAAAAAGGGCAGACAATAGTTTAGATAGAATTTTGTATGTGTTTTCACGTTTAAATAGCAACAATGAACCATTTTATTTTAAACACATCATCCTCACTTTTCCTAGTCCCTCCCTATAACCTTTAACGTATTAATAATATGCTTTAGGCTTAAAATGTTAAATATTACAGAGTTTTGAGTCCGAGGTATGTACGCTTTAAGGACCCTGAAACCTTAATTTCGAGCCGTAAAATAATCTACTACTCTAGTTGATCTAGAGTAGTAGATCATCTAGATTCTACATCTCTAGTACCTCTATCAAATGTTACAAGGTTAAACGGGTTCTTTATTTCAATTCAACAACCTCAAAAAGGGTTCAACTAACAAATCACATCCGGTTGACCTTGAAACCCCTGACTTATATCAACGATTCCAGATGCCTACATCTACTATATGAAAATATAAAGCGTTTTTTAGCTTAATCTTGAGATGTTAAGTTCCCCTTTCAAGTTCAACTACCTCTAGTTGATCTCCTGATTCAGCTACCTCAAAAAATATACATACATAAAGTGATTCAAATTCATTATAAGGCATTTTCTTCAGCTTTTTCAATTTGACCTTCAAATGACTTGAATTTGTTGTGATACAGGTTAACAGACTCAAAATCCCAGGGTACCCTGGTCAAGTCTGGTGAGCAAGTTTGAATATTTTGCATTTTATATTTCTCGCAAAGGAATAAATAGGAAAACTACCCTCTCCACCCCCTAGGGGGGAGGGATAAAAAAGGGAAAAAAGGAAAAATGAGAGCCGACACAGTTAAAAGGGAGTTAGTGTGGTAGTATGGTATTTTATCGAGCAAATATAAGTTTGAAAGCGATATATCTCCCCGTATAAAAGAACACTGTTAGCATGTGATGGCATATTCATTGAAGGAGGGCTAGGGGGTTAGAGGATGGTTCGTTTAGGGTAAAATCGACTTATTATTGTTAGTAGACATTAAAAAAAATGTTTTCTGATTTTTTTCATCCAAAAATAATTGGGGTCAAAAACCGCCCTAATCGCCTCTCCTCCTTTTTTTCCGAAATTTTATGACTTGACATTGACTATTGATGATATGGAAAATGTATACCAATGACAATCAAAATCGACAGGATGATACACTGTGAAACATGAAACGCCATGAAGGCTCCAGATCTGTTAGTACTACATATTTTGAATATACTACAACTGCTGTTGGAAAAAAAATATCGCACTGGTGAGAATGTTGCGTATTTCAACAAAAGCTCCATCTCACACGCCTGATTTAGTACCTTGTTATCGCTTAAAAAATTGAAGGATGATCTAGGAATACTCAGATGCTTTTAACGGATAAGAAGAGACCGTGTTAAATGGTTATGAGGCGGTGTTCTCAAAAGGATCCGCAACAATTAGATAGAGAAACGGTGGACTACGAGCTGCCCTATTTATGACTGCAGTAGTCGAGCACGCACACGTCATGAACTCTTTGTGCCCTGCGTATTTTTGCCTGTCTCGGTGCTTGACTTCGTGTAAATATTTCAGCTACATTCTCAAGAAGTTCTAAAGATTTCAGAAAGAACGCTCGGTATCTCCCAACAAATGTGACATGCTAAATATATTAATGCCAGTAGCGTATAATCAGGGTTTGTATTCAGAAATAATATAGGTATGCTATATTGGAAACGTGAATACAGTAACAAAATTAAAATTATTAATTGTATTAAAAATCTGCGCTTACGAAACTCCCGATATTAAAGGAATAAAAATCGAGAAAAAGATTTTTGTTTTCGCAACTAACAAAAACAAGAAACAGCAAAGTCACCGTCTTTGTCTGTAATTGTCATTGTAGAGATGATATAGTAAATACATTTTTGTTTTACTATAATATTAAAATTATTTCAAAGTATTACAATTTTAACCATAAATATAACTTTGATAGAGATATCTTTGCGCATTTTTTTAATTAAAAAAAAAATTAGGGAAAGATGACTCTATGTATAAGACCTGGTGACCTGAAATGGGGGCGATCGCCCCCCCCCCCCCCCCCCCCCCCCCAAATGGTCAAGTAAAAACCAAAATAGTCGGGGGGATTGCGCTTGCCGTTGCCTCCAATGACCTTTTTTTTGCTATTTTATTTAATCTGCATTGGACGCCCCCCCCCCCCCCAAAGAAAAATACTGGCTACGTCCTTGCTCGCCGCAAGGGATGACATCCTAGTCATCAAGATCATCGTCGTCTACCGAGAACAGAACTCCTTACTCTTCTTGGGGGGGGCAGTTAAGATGCAATGATTGCCAAAAACAAACGCACTTTAAAAACTTAAAGATCATGTAAATTTAGACGTGTCTTAAGAGAAACCTGGTAGAAACCCAGTAGAACAGAAAAGTAGTAGAAACAGCTAGTAGGTCTTTTAACAAAAAAATATTTACATATATGAACCATGCATGTATATCAGTACTGCCAACCTAACAGACTATTTATAGCATTTTCGGTTTTGACTCCATTTCTTAACGTATTCCTTTATGAATTATATCTGCCATGAATAAATAAACGCTATGAATTTGGTTTAGTTATTTTTGAAAGGAGTTATTTCGTTTCATCATCTCACCCGATTCGTCGTCGTACCACACATTTCCCACTCCAAAATATTTCAAACTTGGCAAGATAAACTTATTATATAGATATTCTGCCAAATATAACAAAGTTTGGCAGAAGCGAGATGCACCACAGAGATGTTATGCATCATAAATGCAATACACGAAAGTTGCCTTTCGAAGTTTGCCGTAGTTTATTATGAAATTATTCAACATATTACATATAGCGTATGTAACATACATTACAACATATTACACTATTCAACATATTACATACAGCGGAGGTTATAAAAATATGTAAATACAACAGCATCAGCTATTACGGAACTACTGCATTAAATGCAAATTGAGACAAACCGCTTCGCATGCTACAAGAGTTGCCTATGTGTTGCGTCGTCATATGCCATAACGTGTTCTGGTTTAATACAGTCGAACCCCTCTTAAGTCACCAAATCCGTGCATCATTACCTAGCTTAAGTCGCGAAATTTATCTTCTCTTAAGTCGCGATCATAAACTCAACTTTTTCGTGTTTTAGCTGCAAAAAGAAATATTTAGATATACCACAGCACTTGTTATAACGAAAAATGAGCCAACTGAACGAAAAATCAATGTACGTAGTCGTGCGTGACAAAGTTCAATTTTCCACTTGAATGAATATTTTAAAGATTAAATATTTTAAAAGACACCTAACCTATTTTAAATCAATAAATAAAAAAAAATTGTACATATTCATGCGAGAATCCAATTTCCAAACGTAGTTCTAAAACTTTTACAGGCGGCGACTTAAGCGGGACGGTTTCGTGAAATACTAGGGGGAAACGTGGTGAAATAAGAGAGGATGTGAATTAAGCGAAGGTGAAATAAGAGGGGTTCGAGTGTATATGTACCATACTGTTGATCTCTACTTCTTTGTAGATACTGAAGATTTCCGAGGATATCAAGATATATGAAAACCTCATTTAGGAGGAGTGTACCGGGTGGGCAAACGTTTTTATAGGGTTCTCGTCTGTAAGGCTAGGAAAAATAACCCACCTTACCTCTTTTTGAATAAATTCATTGGTGAAAACCACATTCTAATCTTTTTTTTCATTTACAAAATTTTTTTTTTCGATTGTGTCGATACTCTTTTTTATAATTAGAAAAATCTTTTGCACTTCTACAGGCACTTTTTAATAGAATAGGATTTCCTTAACAGATTTTTTATATCTTGTGTATTTTCATTATGGCATAATTTCTATTTTTTTAAATGAAACCATAGTTGGCTATGATTTACTAAAAAAATTTTTTCTTTTACAAAATATTCTATATTTTTAGGGAAACATTAAAAATTTTAATTTTTTTATAGGTATCTTCTTTTTTTTTTAGGAAGATAATTTTATAGTAACAATTTTACAACAAAAAAAAATCTAAGGTGAGATCTGGACCGAGGACCACTTACTGGCCCATTTCCTACATTTCTCCCCAATATTTAATTTGAATAAATAATTAGTTCCCTAAATCATTTTTTTGTTTTAAATTTATATATTTATATTACTACCAAATATAGGCAAATAACAATTTAACGAATACTACCATTAACCTATTTTCTTAAATTTTTAAAAAAAATTCTTCTATATAAAATTAAAGGTTTACCAACTCTTTTAAATAACTAACACAAATCTTAAAATTAAATCCTTTTATTTAAATATTTAAACCCTAAAAACTTTATCAAATTAAAACCAAACAAACAATAAATTAATAAAACACTATAAAAAATTTTTTTAACTAACCCCAAAATTTAAAAAAAATCCTTTACAAATCAACCAATTATAAAAAATTTACCATATAAAACTAAAAATATAAAATCTTTAAAATCCTAATCTACTGCAAAATTCTATTTTAAAACAACCATTAACACAAACTACAATTTTTTAACAAACAAAAATATAGCATCCAAGCGTTTTTTTTCCCTTACTGGTCCCTATTTCCCGTCAGGAGAACAACAAGAAGCATTGCATATGCATGCATATGCATGCATTACCATATGTTTATAATGAGTGCAGTGTTTAAGATGCGCTTTTATTTCTCGTAATACCTAAATACTTTTAAAATGCCTCAATTGCATGATGGCTGATCCTTCTCCTCAACCAGCATTTTTCTGACTCTCTACTCAACCAGCATTTTTCAACCATCAAGACCAGCGAAGGATACCTGCCTTTTCTGGTCTGTTTGGAAAAAATCATCCGAAAGAATCTTGTTGAATATACATATGAGTATAGGAATTTACTCTTTGATCTCACCAAACTTGCTCATATTTCACATTTATGCAGATTATTACGTATATACGTAAGATAAACAACATCTGATTATAAATAAAGTCTGCGATAAAATAAAACGTCAAATCAAATTTATCTGCCATTTCAAATAGGTAAGGTAAGTCTCTTCTGGTACGTCCCTGAAAGCCTCACCTCTTTCCGGAGTGTAAACAACGGCGCATACCTAATAAATAACATGCATATACTGGGTCTTTACGCATTCATGTGTCTAGCATACGTTTGCTTATCAAGAAATGCGGAAATTACTTTAAGTACGCCGGCGTATAATGTGTGGACGAGCTTGGGTAAAACAGATGGATATTAAAACATGAAAATTTCCTCAACTGGACGTTTGCAGATTTTCTAGTTTCTATTTCAGTGTTTTTTTTTTAAGTAAAAAATTGAAAATGTTTTTGCGAGCAAAAAAAAAGCGAACTGGCAGATTTTGCTGAAATAAAGTGTCTACGAAATTACACGTTGCATAATAATTGATAATACATGAAAGAGCAATAATTTTCTTCAGGTCCTCAACTGTAATTTTCGATCGAAAATTATGAACAAGTGTTTCGAAAATTATTAGACATACTTATAACGATGTGATATTATATACGGAATGTCTTTAGAATTGCCTGCAAAATCCAAAAAATGCAATTAGGTACAGAGTGTTCTATTAAAAATAAGCAAGTTGACATTTAGTGGAATAACTGAGTTTATAAACAGATTTCGTTTGTCAAAGAATATTATGTGATTTTTGTTAGAAAATATAGGACATAATACGAGTATATAAATATATCACACTCAACAGAAAGGCTTGAAATTCTGTGCCTATATTATAAGTTTAACTATATACATACCTATATAACATTATTAAGTTTTTGTTTTCGCTTTTTTTGCTAAAAATATTAAAGGAGCCTTCTTTTTCGTTACAATTAACATTTTTTTTTAAATCTGCCATTACTCTGATTGGGAAGAGGTCGCGGTCTTCCCGTGACGTAAAACACAAATAAGCCTATAATTTGATAAAATAGGAAGGAATATCACCCTAGGTACCCTTAATTCATATGCTTATAGCTTGTACACCAAGTACAATAATAGCGGCACCAAATGAAAAACAAAATCAAGGCTCACAAGGCCATTAAAGCCATACTAGTTCTTAGGAAATTTGTAATCTTTGATAAACGTCATTGTGAAAAGTATGGTTATGGCACATAATTTATTTATACATTTTGTGTGGTTATGGTCTGAATATGTTAGGCTAATTATTTTTTGTTATTCTTATTAACACTTGGAGAATATAAAACATGGACGTTCCAATCAAAACCGATGTTGAATTAGAGGAATACGATGATGCTTCAGCAGATCTCATTGATGAGAAATTTCTAAAAGAGTTAAAAAGTGATATTTCACATGCCATTCCGAAAAAGGAAGTCAAACCAATATTTGTTTGCAATTATTGTGCACATAAATATAATAAACTCGAATACCTTCAGATACATGAATACATACATGACCCTCAAAAATATTGTCCTTTGTGTAATTTGAACTTCAGCAAGAGAGAGTTACAAAAACATTTAAATGGGCACATTAAAGAAAAGATTGAGGAAGAAAGAAAACTATTGAAGTTCTGTGAATTATGTAAGAAGAGTTTTACTAACAAAAAAAGTGCTATAATTCACATGAGAACGCATACTGGAGAAAGACCATATGTATGTCAAGAGTGCGGAAAGGGTTTTAAACAGATTGGACAATTAAAAGACCACTATAGAACTCATTCAAGTGTGAAAGATTTTGCATGCAAAGTAAGTTTTTTAGTTTTTAAGTTGTTCAAAAATTTTGTACGCGTCATAATTTTAGGTATGCAAAGGAAGTTTCTCGACTGCATCTAGTTTAAGGAGGCACATGAAAAATATACATGAAGCTGGCAAAATCTACACATGCAATGTTTGTAGCCAGAAATTTTCAACTCTTAGTATACTCCTAGATCACAAACAAAACCAACATCCTGAGAATACACGACACCACAGAAAATGTCCATATTGCCCTTTACAATTTAAGAGTTTTCACCTATTTGCAAAGCACAAAAACGTTCACATAAGCGAGAACGACTTCTCAAAATCAAAATATAGGTGTATCCTATGCGGTAAAAGGTGGTGGAACTTCAAATCTCTCAAACAACACAAATATGGTCATTTAAAGTACAGCAAAGAGGATTTTCAGAAAGCAAAGCAAAATCATTTATATCCATGCAAGCAATGCGACAGGGAATTCTCAGAGAAATATGGGCTCCTAAGACATATGAACTTCCACATGGAGAAAAACCAAAGATGTGACGTTTGCCACGAATTTTTCAGTTTTTATGGGTATACCATTCACAGGAGAATTTCGCATGTACCACTCAACTGTAAAACCTGCAAAAAAAGCTTCCCAAGTACGTGATGTTTTTCTTTTTAATATTTCACAAAATGTTTTTGAAAATGTAATTGTGTAAATTTTTACAAAATGTATGTAAACTGTTACATGTGTTACATACATGACCAATAACAATTATTGACTAAGAAAAATGCTTTACAAAATGCTATAATTCACGCTTAAAAAACAGTCTTTCAAGTTCCAAGGAAAAACACACTTGGCTAATTTCAGAATATAGTTTAAACTGTTTAAGCCTTTATACTAGATTGTTCTGACCGAAATAATATCGGAAAAAGGTTTTCCTTTTATGTTTTTACTCTAAATAAATACAATAATTGACATTTATTTATTTACTTATTTATTTTTGTTTTAGGCAAAGCGAGACTGAAACATCACACAGATATCGCTCATCCGTACCCAAGCAAAAACTATCTCTGTGACGTGTGCGGTAAGTCTTACGCATTCAAGCATCTTTTGAGAATGCATAAAGCCCTGACCCACATGAAACCCGATAAAAAAGAATACATTGAATGTAGTCTTTGTGGAAAGGCGTGCATGAATAAGATGACTCTCGGGATGCACATGGCCAGGATGCATCCCAATAGTGCACGATTCAAGTGTGATTCCTGCAACCTCTTCTTTTACACCAGATTAGAATTCATCGCTCACAATACCCGCTGCCATTCTGGAACGGCAATAGAAAAGAAGTCCTATTTATGTAAAACATGCAACCGAGAATTCCCATCTATCTATCAGCTCAAGTTTCACAGAAAGGAGGAACACCACAAAGTTAAACTCCCGACAAAATTTCAATGCCACATCTGTCTCAAGTATTTCCAGAACAAGAGGGGACGAACCATTCACCTTCAAAGTGAAGTTTGCAGTAGATATTTTGGGAAGATGAAGAAGGAATCCTACAAGTGTACGATGTGTTTTAAGGAGTTTGTATTTAAGAGTGCCCTAGTTTCTCATCTGGTGGTACACTCGAAATTTTATGGTAAGTGTCGATTTTGTGGCAAAAAGTTCACCAAAAGTTTTCCAGTGGAAAGCCATATGGCAAATGCCCATCCGGGAGAGAGAAGGGATATTATTGCGGAGTATGCGACAAGAGTTTTGATACCGTCTCACAGTTAAGAAGCCACAGGTATGCATTCGACCATATTCAAAGGATAGAAATGGAAAGTGCGTTAGAAGAAGAAAAAATACAGGATAATTGTCAAAGAGACTGGAGGTGAGGGAAAGAGTAAAGGAAGAATCTAAATAATATTTGTGGACATTTTTAGTCAATATTTATTTAATGTAAATATATAAGTGTTAACTCCCTAAAGTTTTGTAGTATCAATTATAGGTACAAGACTGTAAAAAGTGATAGTATTGTAAGTTATTTTAATTAATTGGAAAGTGTTCACTATATCAAAACAAACGAATGTGTTTGAAAGCAAATACAGATGGCTCTACTTATTTTTCTTAGAAAACAACATAAATAATAGATTAAACTAGTAAAATATGTCAAGAAATTGTAAAATAAATACTACATAAAATTCAATAACTGTCAATCAAATGGCAAACTATTAGTTTTTAGGTTCCTCCTTGATCCACAATAAATACTGGTCATCTAAGATCATACCATTTTTATCATCGTCTACACCATCTTTTGCACCCTGCGCTTGCTGAACATTTTCCTCAACCTCGTTTTTAACAATTATTTCGTGCGCAGTACTTCTTGTGTTTTAATAAATCATTATGGGAGAAGAAACACAAACTACAATTATCACATGCATATTTTCCTTCACCAGGATGTGCTCTGTTAATATGGTCTTGCATATCCTTTAATTTAAATTTAGAATTACACAATTTACATTTGTGTATGGTACTGTGTCTTCGAACGTGGGTCATCAGCGACTGCACAGTACGATATTCCTTCTTACACACGATACAACTATGTAAATTTGTTCCACTCTGATCATCAAAATATTTACGGCAAATATTCTCTTTTATATGGAACATCCAATTCCTAAAATATAGAAAGTTCTTCTTGCATTTTTTCACACTGAAAACACTTCTTTTTATGCACTTTCATGTGGTCTTCCAGCAGTTGCAGTGTACTCAGTGAACGCTTACAAATTTTACAAGGATATTTTCCAATTTCATCCAGGACTGCTTTGCTTTCTATCCGTATGCGTTTTGTTAGATCTAGAGGTTCACGTTTGACTTTATGCCTTATATTGATATGTTTCTTTAACTCTAAATGTGTCGAGAATTTTTTAAAGCATACATGACACTTAAAATTGTGTTGCATCTTCCAGTGTGTGGCTAAGAGGTTTCGGTGGCTATATTTGAGACCACAAATTTTGCAAGAAAACCTAACAGTAGTTGGATGAACCTTATAATGTGCCCTTAAATTTTTTCTACCAACAAATGTCTCATTACATTCAAGGCATTTGAACTGTTCAAAATGCCATTCTAAATGAAGTCGAATACCTAGATATGTAAATTTTTCTGTGCAATGCATGCCACATTCATACTTCCCTCTCTAAATGAATATCCATGTGTCTAAACAAGTTTTTCTTATAGTTGAATTGCTTTCCACATACCTTACACCCAAATTTTTTCATCCTCACACAGGCCTCCATCTCTTCATCAGTCATGAGCATATGGTCCTGTTGATGTTTAAACAGTCCCTTGATACCTGAAGTTTGTTCACCGCAAAGGTAACAATCTATGGGGGTTGCAAAAGAACTCTCATCAACTTGTTTTCCCATATCTGTGTGAATAAACTGGTGATTCATAAATGTCTCCCGGCAGGAGAATTTCTCATTACATAATGAACATATTCTATTATAAACTATTTCTGGGTGTAATTGTCTCTTGTGTTCTTTCATTTGCCGAAAATTTAGAAATGTCTCCCCACATTTTCTGCATGGGAATGTTTTACCAGCTTCATGAATTTTTTTTGTATGTTTATTCAAGCTCGACACCGATGAGTATGTTCCATTGCAAATCTAAAAATAAAACCTTAAAAAAAACACTTGGCTCGGTGGTTTTACCTACATCACAACTGTATGTTTCCTTGACAACTTTCTTTACTCCGGAATGTAGAGTGGCTATATGCGCAGTCAAACCTCCTTTTTTGTTTAAACGATCTGCTGCAAACTGCACAAGTATATGGTCTTTCGTTCGTATGGACACGAATATGTACTGTTAAATCTTTTTTGTTAGTCCATTCTTTTAAGCAGTATTCACATGTGTAAGATTTAATTTGTTTATGTGAAAACAAGTGCGAATTATATGAGCGTTTATCTAGAAATATTTCCGGGCATTGTTTACACCTCAAGGGTTCCTTTAGGTGCTGCTTGATGTGTGAAATAAAATATTTTTCTGATTTAAATATTCTATCACATACTGGACAATGTAATTCTGGGGCGTGTATAGCTTCGTGGCACTGAACATATTTTGGATCAGGAAATTCTTCACCACACTGTGCACAGTTGTATCTTTCCTTGTAACCCAGATTTGTAGAATTTTCAAAATCATTCTCTACGTTACTTATTACTTCGTTATCTGTGGATTTATAAGCCGCTAAATCATTTTCATCTACTAAGTCCGGGTGATCCTCTTGTTCAGTTTTAATTGCAAATGGTATTAGTGGCAGGTTAATTTGAATATTATTAGTGGGCTCGTACTTTATATTACTGTCCATGATATTTAAATGTACGACATTATTGCTAGACTCAGCTAATATTCCAGTCCATGATATCTACATAAATGCACAATATTAAATAAATAAAGTTGAACTTCTTAAAACCCAGTTTACATAACCTCGAATTTATCATAATGTCATAATTTCATTCGTTTTGAATAAATGATCCTTTAAGATTATTATCCCCTACATTATCAAGCCCTGTGGTTGAGCCAATATGTATATCCTTTTCCGTGTTGTAATTCCAATATAACTCCTTCTCTGTCGTTGGGAGCTACCCCAGTAGTGAATCTCCATTAAGCGCGAAAAAAATTAGTGTGTAAGTAGTGAAGTTAGGAGGACACTGATATTTGACATTTGTACGAATCGACTTTTGTGTTAACCGTTTTGTAATAACAAAAGCGTACTTACATAAAATTGTTCTTGATTTGCCACAAAAATTACATTTGTTACTACAATAATATAAGGAAAGAGACTTGAAAATATAAGATTATAGAATATAATCTTAAGAACTACTCAATCTTTCGCTATTTTAGGTAAGGACGACATTATAAAAAAGACGGTAGCTAAGGAAAACGTTTACCAAAGTAAACGTTTTTCTTGGTAAAACAATCAAATTTGTTTTTAATTTGTAGAGGTGAGAAACCAAAATAATGAGTGACCACGAACAGGAACAGACTGATGAACCTCAGCTAGAGTTGTCACCACAAGAGCTAGAGAAGCAAGAAGAGGCCAAGTTAAAAGCAAAATATGCTGTCCCTGGTAACCCTGGTGGTCCTCCCGGACGGCTCGTTGTAGGTCATTCGGCATTTTTACAAAAACGGTTAGCAAAAGGTCAGAAATTTTTCGATTCTGGAGATTATCAGATGGCCAAGCAAAAAAGTGGGGGTATCAACAAACCGACAACTAAAGTGCCCGGCCATTGCCCTTCACAGCAACCGGAGAGGCTATTCCTACACCAGAAACAGTACCCGCAAGAAAAACATCGTTAATACAACATTCAAAACTTACTTCCAATGTAAGCTAGATTATTTTTGAGGTAGCTATATTAGGGTTAATAAAAACCTTCATCGGAAATTATTTTTTCATATTGTATACATTTTACTTAAGAATATTTATACGTTTGATAATAACCTGGATATAATTTAATTTTAGTGGCTGTAAACATATTTGGTCTTTAGCATGTCGAAGTTGAGACTTCTTAATTTAATATTGCTCATCAATTTTATAATTTTTAAAGTCATTGCTTTATTATAACCTTTTATCATAACAAACGTTTATTTAAGGATGGGTATATATCGATAAGTTGTTTATATTGAAATTAATCACAGTTGATGATAATGTTACCTTAAATTTAATAAAATTACTTAGCTTTTGTTAAATTTTTAGTGTTAATAATAAAACAAATTTCTTCGCCTATATATCTTATTGGATTTGCAAAAATTGTTGTAAACCATTTTTTTATAGTACCCTAAATCCCTCAATTTATCTTCTCTTTACCAAGTGCGCCCATATAAAAACTTCCAAGTATACCTCAAATTGATTTCTTTTCATTTAGATGCCCAGTATTTAAATTATTTCCACAACGAATTATCTAGTGGAAAATCAATTTTATACCAACATCTTAGAAATGAAATATTCAAGGTACCCTACGTATAACAAAATAATTAACATATTTATTCAATATAATTAGATAAATATGGCTTAAAAAATAATTAAAAATAAATTTGGCTTAAAAAATGAAATAAAGAATAAATGTGCTTATCTTTATGATTTTTTTATCTTTCCTTGAATGGGTATTAGATTATTATTAGAGATATGTATTCAACAAAGCCATCTGGTTGGTTTAAAATATAGGCTAATACAGCGTACATCTTTATAAGACAAAGCGTTTCTACGCATATATTCAGGTCTTAAAGCCCCACTTGTGCCAAACTCTAAATGCCGACTGCTGCGGCACTCCCAATCTGAGTTCAAACAGTCGGCAGTGGACCATCTATGTAATTCGGTCCAAATAAATTTAATAATCATATAATAGTGATTAAAAATTTGTGTCAAAAAAGCAAAGTAGTTAGGACTTGACACAACTGTGCTTTTTTATAATTTTTAAATTTAAACCAAGATACATATTTATCACATTTTAAATAATGAAAAGAACTCTACAAACTTCTTTATTGAAAACTATATACAACACATGATCACGGTCGTCAAATCATACAAAAGCATTAGTCAAAAAAGATCACTCTTTATAAACATACTTTAAAAAAGCATTTTCAAACTGCGTGGGTTGTTCATCATTCCCCTTATTCTGCAACACGAAACTGCCATTTTCATCTATGACGGCCTCCATAACTACCTGTCCATTCTCAACTTCCTCTGGTTCCTCTTCGCCTTCTACAAAATCCGTTTCTGTCCCTTCAGTCCCTTCCTCAGGATGCGCATCTACCTCCACATCATTGGAAACAATAGAAAAGTTAGTCGCATTGATTAGTTCATCTGTGGCGTCTCCATCGTACCTGTAGAAGCCCCAAATCCAGAGCTGGTTCTCCATGCACTTGATGTACCCTAACACTTTGGAGAAGAAATTGTTTATATTGATCTTCGGATGGCTCTCTATGAACTGCCATGCCTTCAGTACGTTCTTCTTTTGCGAACTGCTCAGGTCTCTCGCAAATGATTTTTTATTCGGCATTGAGTAAGTTATCTGCAAGAAGTGCTCTAGCTCTATTAATTTCTCCACGACGGTTACGATAGTTGTATTTTGCTTCTGCATTTTTCCCTTGGATACCATAATGAAGTCTCTGAGTTTCTTAAACGGAGCGATAACGTTTTCATTTATTCGATTTTCTAGTCTGTGAACGCAGAATAGATCTGGAGTTACCCTCATGATCCAGTCGGTACGGACATGATCGAATATTGCTCTGGTTAGGTCGGTAAGCCCCAGGTCTCTGGCCTGTATCTCCATGTTCTTCAGGCCATCAAGGATGGTATTCACAGGAAGCAATGGAAGCATCAGCAACATATGGTATATGTTTCGGAAGTACGAGTTCGTCTCTAAGTCTCTTGAGAGGTTAAGTGTGCATATTTTCTTGTACAAGTTCTGTGTGTAATAAAAGACCGAACCCCCGATGCTGGAATGGAGATATGTCTCTCCCCAAAGCATAATAGAGATTCGCCTCGTAGTCCGGTGACAATTTCCTCAGGACGTAGTTTAGGAGCTAGGGTGTCGTGAAGGTATTCAAAAAATCCTCTTATAGATTTCCTGGGATTTTTGGTTTACCAGAGCGAAGAGAATTGGGTAGTACTGCAATTTCGTATACAATAATTAACTTTGTAGCTATCATTTTGTAAAATATGTCTGCTGACCTTTATATTGTGTTAACCCAGGCCTCTCCAACACGAGGACTCGGTGCCGGCGGCACCGGTGCTGCATTTCGCAGCACTGGTGCCTGTCCACTGCCTTCTCACTCGTCCGCAGCACAGCCGCCTTTCCGCGACAGAGACAGACAGCATCATATTCTTGCATTTAATTCCCGGTGCTTGGCCTGCGCGCGGCCAGTGCGGCAATAGCACCAGAGTTGGAGAGGCCTGTGTTAACCCATTAGCGCCTGACCGGACACCTTTTGTTCTCTAATTTCAAAGTGTTGTTGTATCATTGGAAACATGGAAACGAAAAAAAAAACGTGATTTTTTGAATGATGTTTTTTTTTGCTTTTAATTTTTGTACATACCTAAAACAAAAAAAAGGTGTCCATGACACCTAACTGAAAGTTATTGGCCTTATATTATTTTTAAATATTCGTGTTTAAACAAAATGGCGCCGGCTAAGAAATGCTTTTTTTCAAACTTTCATAATTTTTTTCTCGAAAACTATTAACTTTAATAAAAATTGTATAAGAACAAAATTTGTCTCAAAATCAGTCAATGAATACGCTCAAATTTTTTTCCGATTTTTTTAAAAATAAAAAATTTCATTCAAAAATTCTTATTTTAAGACATTTTTGTTCTAGATCAATTTTTACCAAAGTCCATAGTTTTCGAGAAAAAAATTATGAAAGTTTGAAAAAAGTGTTCCTTAGCCGGCGCCATTTTGTTTAAACAAAAAATATTTAAAAATAATGTAAGGCCAATAACTTTTAGTTTAGGTGTCATGGACACCTTTTTTTTGGTTTTAGATATGTACAAAAATGTAAAAAGTAAAAAAAACGGTCAAACATTTTTTTGTCATCAAAAAATCACGTTTTTTTGTTTCGTTTCCAATTTTCCAATGATCAATAAAGTTATAAAGCTAAAACATTCTCTTGAAAAATGTTTTACATTTCAACTTGGAAATTTACAATAAACATGATGCAGTAATTGTAAATTATATAATTTTTTTTATAGACTTGTTTTAATAAATTTTATCCTATAACCAGAAATGTTTATAGAAATCTTTCAGAGCTACTTCAAATCAACTGACAAACCTGAAAAATACTTCTGGAAAATGGAAATGAACAGAAACAGCAGTAGGAGAAGAGAAATTAATCCATTAATGTACTTACACTTTCATCTATCCATACCAGAACGGGTGACAAGCTGATATTTAAATTCCTCATTTGTATCAATCTTGAACGATGCGTCTACATACATTAAATTACTGTGCCACACCTGAGCGATTATGTCCCCATTTGCAAAAACTATAGCTCTAGAATCATCATCCCCGATAAATTTCTCCTGATAAAATTGCCTGCCATTGTGTGTGAAATGCAACTTCTGGAAGGCATCTTCCTCTATGTGATCGTAAAACTGCTCAAAGGAGTTTATCAGTCGGTATCTTATAGGTAAGCTGGTGACGGCAGATCTCATTTATTACGTTGCCAGGAGCGGAACCAGATCTTTAATTTCAGGGTCGCTGGATATTGAAAATTATGTAAAAACAATGTCTAGAAAAGATGAAAAAGAATACTGACCTCTTACAAACTTCTTCGTAAACACTCCTAAAATTAAGGGTCTTGTCGCTTTGCATCTTACGCTTCATAACATAATAAAACATTTGCTTCTTTTTTTCCACCTCGTCTGGTCTTTTATGGCTGTGCGGTTTTTGTACAGTAATCTGAGACGTATAAAAGCTTGCGACCTTGTTCTGGACAGCTAAAGCATGGCAGGCCGGCAAAACACACCTCAAAAATCTATTGAAAAAAAAAAACAATAGTTAAAACTATTTGTAATATGTAGCATAAAATTACATATGTACTTAGTAAAACCAAAATTTGCAAATAATATACCTTTCTAAAAACAAAAGGCAACTAACAAGTTTTTTAACCTGAGGGTCTACATTTGTTTACTTTTATGTCTAATGAATAAAACTGGCACAGAGGTGTACGCATCATAAGTGTAATATATGAAGTAACTACTATGCGTTTCAAATGCAATGAGTCCCCATTTTGGCCGTTTATAGAAAAAAAAAACTGCTACATTGACCATTGTTTCACTGATTCCTTTTTCCATTCTTTATATTATGTTAGAATAGCCAAAGTTACATAATTAACTTTTCAAGACACTGAATGATCATAAAAAAATTGTAACAAACTTGGGTACTGATTTTGACTACTTAAATGGTATATACAAATTATTTTCCACAAAAGCGTTTTTCCAAACTACTACAAATTTTAGAAAAATTTAAAATGAACCTTCTTTTATATATATGATTTTTCATGGAGACAAATATGTTTTTAATTAATAAATAAGATATGTGTTGTACTGAAATCTTCGTTAATATTAGAAATGGTAAAAAATATGTTTTACATGTGTGATCTGATAACAATTACTCAGTAAATAACAATTCTGTATTCTGTAAAAATAACTTTAGTTTAAAGATATGAAAGTAACTAGTAGTATTTTGTGCGTTTGCCATTTTCTATTAAGAACATTGCACTATTCAACATATTGCATACAGTGAATGTGTCTTGTCACCATAAGCCATCTTTGTTAATGCATATTCAACTTGTATACAACATCCACATATCACAAGTCTGTGATTATGTCACGGGAAGAATGAGTCATTATGTGGTTATGTCACGGGAGTTATCTTCTAACCTCAAATATTTCTTTTCTAACTCCAAAAATCTCAAAATATTTTAATACAAGTTCTTATAGAACAACAGATATTCTTATTGCTTACCTGGTATTTCCTTTACACAACCTGTACTCATACAAATACCCATCGACTTGGCAGAATTCCGTATTGAAAACATAGATCAATGGTGTCCCCTCAAAAACCCCAACATCAGACTTATAAACTTCATTAACAGAAACATTTATACCTTTGGGCAAGGTAACTATATTCGAATCAGTTGTTATTATCCGTGTTGGAATTTTAGAATCGCCCTCGATTATACTTCTTCTGCCAGGAGTAGCCGGTGCTTCCTGTTTCATGTCGGCAATATAGACAGGTTTAATCACAATCGGCAGCTTCAATTTCGTCAAAGTTGCAACTTTGTCAGGTGATTGCTCTTCTTCGTCATTTTCCACGTGTATTATTATATTCTCAGCTTGAGCTTGTTCTTCCGTCAATTGACCTTCAAGGACCTTGCGAAGTTCCTCTTCGACTTTGTCAAATTTCTTATCAATTTCAGAGGATGTCTGTTTAATTACTATCCTCGTTTTTTCTCTTTTTTGCAATGGAATCAAGGGTGGTGGAGCTAATGTTGGAGTTTGGTTTTGTTTTTGTCCAGTATTTTCACTTTTTACAATAAAATCGCTTAATGAATCTAGATCGTCTTGGTCAGAATAGTCATCTTCAGAGTCGCTAAATATATGATCTTCAATTCTCTGTTTTTTATCAGCAATGGGACATTGATCTCCATTAGCTGAACGTTTATGTTGATCACTTGTTGAAGTACATGGTTCTGTTTGATGAATTTCATCATGATACAGATCTCTTTGTTTTTTATCGTTTTCTAGACAGACAGACCGAAATTTAAAATATGAAGTTAATGATTCTAGACATATGAGGCAGATTTCTTTAGATAATTTGTCATTTTTCAAAATCTGAAAGGAATTTTTATATGTATTTTAAGCACAAAAACAAAAGCATGCAGTAATACCTCAATTGGATAAATACATTCCATAATAGCAACAGAGACTAGTACATTTTCAATTTTTCTTGAAATATATTTTTTGTGTTGCATTCCTCATTACCACAAAGACGGCAAATCTTATTTTCACTGATTAGAGCAATTTCTAAAAAAAAAAAAAAACAAAAACACGTTTATTGTTTTTTACTGGAACAAACCAATTTCTATATCAAAGACATTATGACAAAAATATAATCAAAAAAACAATGTACATACGAAGTGCAGAAATTAAATAACAAGACTTTCTTTTCGCCTAAAATGATATTGAGCTACAAATCGTAATCAAATTTATCGCGAACTTAGGCAAATAACTGGCCAATATTTTATCAAAATTGCAAACTATGTATGACACAGAATGTTTATCCAAATAGAGACCAAAAGACACACCAGTCAGTGGGTGGCAAAGGGAGAACCGCGACCAATGAAGACCAAGATGTCAAAGTCACAAATCAAGACAATGCTCATTTCTTTCTTTGATATCCGAAGTGTGATATATTGAGAATTTGTGCAGGGCAGCCAGTCAATGGTGTGTTCTATCTCAATGTTTTGATGCATCTGAGAGAGAGAGAGGGGGATGGCCCGAGTACATCTAAAATTGTCTGATAGAGGATAGTTGCTACATCATGATAACGCGCCATTGCATTTAGCTGATTATTCGTGAGGTTTTGACTAAGAAAGGGAATTCTGTGCTCCCCCAGTCCCCATACAGCTCTGACCTCACCCTGTACGACTTTCCTCTATCTCAAAATGAAAAGTACAGATCATAGAAGCCCATTTTGAAGGTGTTAAAGACATCTAAACGACCATGAGTGCATTCTAAAAGAAATAACATCAAAGGAGTTCCAAGGCTCCTTTCGAGTTAGGAGTGCCAATAAAGTGATGCATCGAGTTAGAAAGAACCTACTATGAAGGTCTGTAACCTTAATTTCACTGTTCTCTTCAATTTATGTTTATAAATTAGTCTCATTATTTAGTTTCCGCACCTCGTGTACATGTAGGTGTGAAGAGTAGGTAGGCATTTTTAGAATTATATGCGCAAAAAAATGGGATGATACAGAATGTATGCAATGAAATTTCCCACTTTTTTGTTGCGTAAGCTCCTTTGGCGTAATGAAGTTAACGCTCTTAAAAACACCAAATATTAGGTAATACAATCAGTGTAACAACAAAATAACAATTATTTCTTATTTGTACACTTACTTGGCACATCGCGGTGCTCTATTTTTACCATTGCTTTGGATTGAACATCAGTATTTTTCAAAACAGGTCCTTCACCTTCAGCTCCTTTTACATTCAAATCATCTACTTTAGCTGCACTTACATCATCACATTCGTGTTCATTGCTCTGTTCATTTTCATTATGATTTTCTGCGTTAATCTGGCGATTTTCAGTTTGTGAGTTAGATGTCCCTTCCTCCGTAACATGCTGTTTGGGGTCCTCACAATCTTCTGCTTGCTCATTACACTTTTTAGATATAATTTTGGGAATAGCATCTACCCTCACTGTTTTCAATACTGTTCCCTCTGGAAATCAAGTAGTTATTCGATACGTAATATCTGTAACACAGGAAGCCTTACCTGCGTCTACACCTTCGTAAATATCGGCTTCCTCGAAATGGTCCAAGCATATGAAACTGGATGTATTAGGAATTACATGTTTAATTTTCAAAAACTTTAACCATTCCTCTTTTAAATTTGAGTCTTTCGGAAAAGATACGCCTACAGTATTTTCGCAGTTCGGTACGAAACACTTCGAACTCATTTATAAATCGTATTTTTGTCCTAACAGTTTTATTTAATGGCGCGTAGACAGTTCCAATTTTATAACTGATGGGAATTTTTATTGCGTGGTATTTAGTGATTTTGATCAATGGACAAAAAATGTTTCGCAGTGAAAAATCCCTACCTACGTATTATGTGTTCCAAAAAGAGCACAAACATATTAACTAATTCTGTTTAATTAGCTTTTTTTATGGTATGGTTTCATAATAGTATGTATTATATAATACTAGCATTAGGGAAATAATTATAATATAATAGGTATTCGGGAAAATTAATTTTAGGGTGAATGCTACATCGGAGAAACAGACGATTTGTTCGCTTGTTCTTTCATTTGCAAACAGAGGGCAGATCCGTTCGCTACTATTAGTTACATTTAATGAATATAGATGGATTGACATTAAAATTTTGTTTATATTTGAATTAGGTATATTTCGATATCATCTAAGCTACCTTTTTTTTTAATTACACCAGCAAAAAAAATAAAAACGTCCATATTTATTGATGAAATACTTAATATTATTTTAGCTCTAAAATAGTCGAAAATTCATATCTTACATCTGACCAATCGGATGTTAGCAGTTATCTAGCAACAAAAAATTCGTCCTGCTGGATACCCCAGGTCAGTGGCGGTGCGTGATCCTAAGATTGGGGGTGCACCATACATAAAAATAACGATAATCATAAGAATAATAAGAATATCCCTAATATGAGATAAATATTTATCTCATATTAAGGTTATTCTTATTAACCTATTAATTTGAAAACTTACCTAATTTTCTTTGTAAATGAGCTCAATTCTGCGATTTTTACATTGTGCAAATTTTTCAATTACTTTGTTGTTAAAATTTTCGATATTTGTAATAGTCTTTTTCAATGGAGAGCATAGCCAAAGCCGACAGTCTTTCCTGGCACATGGTGTTGCGCAAAAATGTCTTTATTCGTTTTAAATAGAAATTTTCCACAAAAAACGAATACAGTTAATAATAATTTTTAAAACATACCTGTTTTTTGAAACCGCTTCATTGTATGCTGACACTTCTCGTCGATGAGCAGAATCGAGCATTGTCGCAATATTTGCAGTGCCTAGCATGGCTAAATTCAAAACATTATTCATGTGTCCAGCAGAATTTGCATGTTTTTTTTTATTTTCTCGTTTATGTGATTTAAATCCGTTACTCCAGTTTTGGTCCAAGGTGTTTCTCCGCCAAACAAAACACTGCGTTCAATACATCGCATCCACTTAACCACAAATGTTTTTTTAAATAAGTCATTATTAAATGTTCTTACAAATTGTTTACTTTTTCCTTTCACGGCTAATTTTAAATTAATTTGTGGAGTGGGCTACCTAGAGTTTTAATTTGCACTTGTTCCTCCAAACTCAAGTTAGAGAATGGAGTTTTTAATAAGTTTTGAATATAATTCATTATTCCAAACTAGATTGTAACCGAGTTTATATTTATAAAACGTGAGCGATAAAACAGCAATCGCAATGTACGAAAACAATTCATAAACTAACCGATCGATAACTCTCGTGCGCTCTTAAACTCCGCACATCATATCTATAGGATTCGCCCACTACGCGTCCTAATTGTGGAGGGGCAAGCAGTAACAATACGCGTTCGCTTTTTCGTATTGCACGGAAGCATGATCGTCGTGCCGCTTTTTCGTTTTGCGCGTGTCGACTCCCGCGCCGCGATCGGAAACCAGTGGCGTTGGAGATATAGACCTAGCGTCTAGTGGATTCGTAACGCTGCGGCCAAATAATATTCAGATGGTATTAACGCTAGGGATGCGGCAAGGCGATAAATTAAGAATGCATCCATTAATTACTAAATAAAATTATTAATGCTAAATTGTTGGTAGTGCGCGCGCACCAGCGCACCTTATAGCCCACCGCCACTGCCCCAGGCAAAATTATATATATTTTTTTGTCAAATGTTGATGGGATTAAACTGACGTTTGATTACACAGCCTTTAACTAACTTTTCTCAGCCCATTTGACCTATATATTTTTGGGATCATAGATCACGAACGCTTGACCCCAGCACGTCTGGATCAAAGTCAAATGAACGTCAAATTCCATTATTCACATTACATATATGGCAATATACAGGCTGTCCCCGGATTGAGTTACCTATAGGTGAAATGGACAAAAATTTTAATTTTTCGACAAAAAAAACATTCTTCATAAAAAAATTTGCTTGTCTTAAAACGTCCAGAAAGTTTGTTGTTTGTTCAATTTAACATACAGGGTGTTCAAAAATAGCAAAAATTAAATAATAATGAAGAGCAAAGTACCTTAAACATTAACGCTATGTAAAATAGTTATTAAGAAAAATTGTTTGTAATTAAATTTAATGCTCAAATATCAAAGCATGGCCTACTAGTCAATATTAAGTACTTTGAAGAGATTCCGCATTTTTGTCATTCAGGCGTATGATGTATCATTTGCCGTTATTTATAACACCGCTGTTAACAGCTTCAGCCAATCGGAAACTGTGATTATTTAATAATGGTAATCCTGATTGGACAAGAATTATAACATCACTGTTATAAATAACGTCAAATGATACATCATACGCCTGATTGTTATACGTTTGAAGTATAGTGGCGTCTGTGAGTCGGACGAACATTGATCTCGATTTACCCGGATCGAAAGTATCTCTCCCCCCCCCCCGTTTTCGAGGATGCTGAACACGATGCCGGTGTTAGAATGTCTCTTTGGGATTGCGCAACCCCCCAAAACGGCCAAAAACCACCCCCGTAAAGGGGTTAAACGGGCATCACATCATTTCCCTGTAAAAAACCTCTTTTCCCCCGTTTTCGAGGACGCTGAGCACGGTGGTGGTGTTAAAGATGACTTCTGACCCTCACCAACCCCCCTCCACCGATCAAAAATCACCCCCGAAAGTTTTTTTTATATCAGCGGCAAAACGTCTGTCCCCCCGTTTTCGAGGATGCTGAACACGGTGGTGGTGTTCAATATCCCTTGCGACCCCCCACCAACCCCCCTCCACGGGTCAAAACTCACCCCCAAAAGGGGTATTTTTTTTATATATCAGCGGCAAAACGTCCGCTGTCTTTCTCTCCTCTTTTAGCTGAAAAAATATAATCGAATACCTCAAAAAGTAGGTTTACTGGGATATTGATATACATTTTTAATTTCACATAAAAACTATGAGGAACATTTATTAGTCGAATTCAATTACGTTTAACAAAATTGCTACAGACTATTTTCTTAAATTAAAATAATAAAATAATAATTTCAAACATAAAGATACCAACATAAAGAAATCTAAAATCTGCGTACAATAAAATATTTTTCTCATTCACACCTTGTCTCGACTAATTTATCCTAGGCCTCTTATTACATGGCCCATACTGGATAATGGGCACTACAATCATCAAAGTCGCAGAGTTCATCAGCCGTTTCTGCATTAGAATCTGACATGTGAATGTCCGGGACATGGTTTATAAAAAATAAATTTGGTCAATATTATTTTCATCCTCGTTCATTTCAGTTTCAGGATTGTCTTGTTCATCCACTACTGTTGTATTTGTACAATTTTCGCCCCGACAATTTTTACAAAAGATACTGCACGTCAAACCTAGTTTTACGCAGGTGCATCTTGGGTCGGAAGTCATCTTCAACACCACCACCGTGTTTAGCATCCTCGAAAACGGGGGGACAGACGTTTTGCCGGTGATATAAAAAAATACTCCTTTCGTGGGTGAGTTTTGACCGGTGGAGGGGTTGGTGAGGATCGGAAGTCATCTTCAACATCACCACCGTGTTCAGCATCCTCGAAACGGGGGCGGGGGGGGGGCAGACGTTTTGCCGCTGATATAAAAGAAACTTTCGGGGGTGAGTTTTGATCGGTGGAGGGGTTGGTGAGGGTCGGAAGTCATCTTTAACACCAACGTGCTCAGCATCCCTGAAAACGGGGGGAAAAGACGTTTTTTTTACAGGGAAATAATGTGATGCCCGTTTAACCCTTTTACGGGGTGGTTTTTGGCCGTTTTGGGGTTGCGCAATCCCAAAGAGACATTCTAACACCAGCATCGTGTTCAGCAACCTCGAAAACGGGGGAGGTACTCTCGATCGGGGTAAATCCAGATCATTTTTTTCAGGGTTTTTTCCGACTCACAGACGCCACTAGTATAGCCATTTTCCTTTAAAAAAAATTATGTTTACTAAAGGTGCAGAATTAAATTATGATTTAATTAACAAATTAAACAATTATTTTGAAAAAAAAAACAGCGAAATTATTATTCACGATAACTATTCTATATGCAGGCCTCCAAGTTCAACACACCTCTTCAGTCTAGTTGTAAAAGATGTGTATGTTGAGTGGATCATTTCTTGATTTACTAGGGTCACTGCTTGAATGATCCGAGTCTTGAGTAAATCAATATTGTGTTCTATCGACTGTCTATAAACTATTTCCTTCAAAAATCCCCAAAGGAAAAGTCAAGTGGCGAGAAGTCAGGGGACCTTGCTGGCCAACAAATAGGTCCATATCTTCCAATCCACTTCTCTTCAAATTGTTTGTTAAGCCAACTGCGGAGCTGAATTGTCGAATGGGCGGGGCATCCGTCCTGTTGAAAATACGCTTTTTTCTATATTCTCAATTCCCTTCGTCTAATTCTGGTCAAAAAAAGGTGTTTAGCATCTCCAAGTATGAATTTTGATTTAAATTTTCTTTAAAAAATACGGACCAATTATTCTATTGAAAGTAATTGCACACAAACAATTCGCTTTTTTGAAATTTTGACTTCTCTAGAAGTAACTGAAAAAGACGGATTTTCTTGTGCCCAAAAAACGACAATTCTGGAGACGATACCACTCCATTTGTAGAAAAAGTGGTTTCATCAGAAAAAAATTTACCCATCAGTCCAAAAACGTCTGACTCAAGGTCAAATGAAGGTCAAAATACGTTTTTCAAGTGACATAATTTTTTGGCCCCAGAATCTGACAGTGCGTGAAATTTTACGTCCAGATTTGACCCTTGGTCGAAGATTTGACTTCCAGATGACCTCCGGGGTTGAAAAAATTATATAATTTGAACAACGGAATTTAACCTTTATTTGATCTACATCCAGACGTACTGAGGCCATATGGATGTCGGGTTCATGATCTACGACCCCAAAAACATAGAAGTCAACTGGGCTAAGAAAATGTATTAAAGGAATATAAAAAATAAGTACTGTATTTCCATTCTCAATTGAAAATAGGTAGAAAAAAGCAAGGTTGTCAGATATATTTTCTAAAATTGCTAAGCTCACTATACAAGTATACTTCATACTTCAGTAAACTGTTAGTTCGTAACGTTCTTAGAAAGCTAGTTTGGAAATATTTTAAAAAAATACATAGATATAAATTTATTAGTTAGCATTAAAATAAAGCGTTTAATATTGCTTGAAAAAATAATTATAAATAAAAAACAACTTTATGTAATGCTAATCATTTGTTATAAATAATACTTTGCTATACTAAATAGTATAAATGAAACAAAAAGTGCACAAGTTAAAAAAAATACCCATATTCTTTAACACATGGTCACCGATAATTGAGACTTACGTAGTATTTTGTCTTCATTTTACTATGAACTAAAATGTAAGTTTCCCTCTGACCCACTTTCCCCTACGACATTTCTGATAGATAAGTATATCATCTTTACTTTTTACAATTTGATATTTTCTAAAATATTTTAGCTACATAAGTAGATAGACACGTAAATGAGCATTAAATATATTTTTTCAAAAGTTCTACTCCAATTCGTCAAGAATAAAAGTTAAAGCTCACTGAAAAATCGAACGATTTTTTTTGGGAAATCTTGACATTAGAGCAACACATAAGTAATAAAATTGTTAATATATGTATGTCTTTTGAACGTTTCTTCCTCAAATCGTAAAGCGTTTTTTAATTACAAAATTTAGTACAGGACAATATCGTATTATCTTAAGACAACAGTGGGTATATTCCAGGATCATCAGGATCGATGCATTTTCCGTCTATTTCTATCCATTGACATGTCAGCATTTCCAACTTATAATCGTCTATGTCATCTAGCTGATATTTTGCCGCAAAATAGTCGTATATTCTGGATGTCGTTTCTTCAGGAATACTGGTCTGTGGAAGGAAGAAGAGTGTTATTATTTTGTACATACTAGGGTTCTTACCAAACGTCACGTCGCGTCGTTTTGTGTAATTACTGTTTTACACACAACAATTTTTCTCACAATAAATTGTACAAGTTGACCTTCAATTTATTGGAATACGTGTAAAACAGAAATTCGCCCAATTTATTGTCCACAATAAATTGTACAATAAATGGTACAATAAATTTTACAATAAATTGTAGAATTTAGAACTTGCTCTAATTTCTTGGCCAATTTTAGGGATACTTAGTAACTTTTTACATTTATTTCATTGTACCAACCTAATAATGAGGTAAGCGGTTTCTCTTCAGGACAAACCTATGATAACTCTTGGGATTTAGTTATTGAGAGTTGGAAGTGTTGAAATTGCCCAATAAATTGTTACAAATATTTCAAAGTGTAAACAGTTGTACTAAAATTGGACAATTTATTGAAAAATAAATTCTACAATTTATTGTGCAATAAATTGGTACGTGTAAAACAGTCTTAACTGTAACGGCATCGCCATACAATCACCATAAAGTACCTAGTTCCTTGGAATTGGATGATGTCCGGGTCTTTCCATTTAAATTTTCAATAGGTATTTACTGAGCCCATTTAGCCCAAAATAATTTCACAATTGAACAAATTAACATTTGGTTGCCATTGCATATACCTACTTATTCAGTGTCAGTATTACAAATAGTTTTTTTAGTCCAAATCTTTCTGACAGCTGGAATTTGTAATCTTGATGTAATCCAAAATAAGCTGGTTCTCGAAAAGAGTTTGTAAAAAACAAATTTTTGTAATGGAGGTACAATCGTCTTCAGCTAAGTCAGCTGATTCTTGAATGTTTTTCTACCTCTTCATATTTTGTTGGGACCACGTAGATCGTGATTGTATCTATATCACCATACGATGCATGTTTGATAAAGAAAAACTTTATTATTGCATTTGTTTCGAAATTTAGAAGTATTTTCTTTACACTTGTGCAGATATCTAACCCCTCACGTTTTATATGTAATTATTAAATGAAAAAAATACACTCACCAGATCATTAGCATGTTTCTTGAAGTACTCTAGGTATAACTGATAAGTAAAAAACTTTGTTCTATCTGCAAAACAAGTAGGTATCATTAGAAAAGTATAAAATAACCAAAAAGCAACTATACCAACCGAATTAACTCTTTTTTTTGTGGGAGAAATTCTTTTTCTTTGATATATTTTCTGTTAATTAACAACAAAATTCCTAGATCCCATAAGCATTAAAAAATTAATTTGAAAATTTACCTTCTTTTGGATAGTTGCTTTACAGCTGTTAAGATATCTTTTTCCGCAAAAAACCAGCACCAAAGAATAGATTGACAGAAAACCTAAGATAATTTTGAGATGCATTTTATTTGTACGATGCTAATTCCCACACAAGAATACACCTATTAATCTGTGGATTATCTTCCTCTTTACCTATATATAATTTCTAAATGGGATTTAATCACTTAATCCGCGATATATTGAAACACAATCGCTCTATTTTTAAATCCTTTAATTTCATATCACATTGTTTATTATACTAATGTACGTGTTCATTGATTTTTATTAATTGCCTTATTTTAATCTCCATTGAATGCGATGAAATCAGGTCAGGCTTGAACGGCGTGCAATTTAAATATGCTAGAAACGATATGACCAAATTACGATGTAAACGAAAACAGAATGAATCGAAAGACGAATATATGGACTTAAAATGTGACGAGAGGATTGTATTTTACTCTCACATTGATTTAGTATACTGGAAGTACATAGGGTAAAGTTGCATAAATTGGACCAGCTCCTAAATTAGACCGCTTGATTTCAATACACTCGACATCCACATATCCGAACTTTTCCGTTCCGCAAAATTCCACATTTCCGAACTCTCATCACCTCGGGATAACCGAACTACTGGCGCATGCGCAAAGGGTTTTTCTGGCTCATTCGTCATTCGACAGCGACAGTTCGGTTGTGTGGAAGTACAAGTTCGGAAATATGGTGAAGAAAAAGTTCGGAAATATGGTGAGTTCGGATATGTGGTTCGGATATGCGGATGTCGAGTGTACTGATAGAGAACACTTAGTAGTCCAGCAAGTCAGGGTGTTTACTTACGATAACGTTTAACAGCACCCCAAGGTATGTAAAAAAATCGAAAATTTTCCGTAGAATTCAATGAACTATTATTAAAACAAATTAGAGACTTGCGTCGTATTTAAAATGGCGGTCAAAGTTGAAAAAAATTGTTTTTTTCAGTTTTTTACGTTTTTAAGAAAAAGTAGGCGTTGTACGATAAAAAGTTAAATGAGAAAGTTGTGTAACTTTTCAATACGGAGATTTGATAAGCCTTGTTGGATAAAAAAAATTGCAAAATGAATGAGTTATTGCAAAAAAAACCTGCTCAAAATTGCAATTTTTTGAAATAGCTGTATATCCGTAAAAAAAAATATTTTTTTACGAAACTTGGTGAAAGTGTAGTTGAAGACAAGTAGAATAAGAGCGTTTTTGCGGATTTGCAAGATATTGCAAATTTTTTGCAAAAACCGATTTGGTTTCTTTATGGTGCCACCATAACATTACAAAGTCTCAGTCGTTATTAGATTTGTGCACGTGGGGTCGGCGTTCTCACATTATTTTATTATTTAAGTGATCTAATACTATATTTACAATATTTTCCGTAAAGACTACAAAGTTAACAGGTGGGTAAATGCTATACTATTATTTATACTAGTCGATTTTAATATGTAAGTTGTTCTTTATACCATAACCTTTAAATAATTCCCACTCTTGTAAGTGTATTAGTACAGATTGTCTGTCTGGAGTTCAGTTGCCTCAATTGGACTTATATAAGTCACTCAAATTGAACCGGTCCAATTTAAGAAACGGTCTAATTTTGTATTGCTTTTTGTTACACAGGATGTCCCATCGTGGAAAATATGGTACGTGGAGTAAAGAAAATTTGGGACATGCCCTGGCAGCTTTTCGCAGTGGTGATTATGGATTAAATAAGTGTTACCGTGAGTTTTGCCAATTCCCAAAGCTACTCTGAAACGACACATTGAAAACAAAAACCAGCGTACTAATAATGAAGTAAAAATTATGGGACGATCTCCTGTGTTCTCACAAGAAATTGAAAGTGAGCTAGTCCAACACATTTTAACTTTTGAAGAACTGATGTTTGGGATGAAAACTACGGATATTCGCAAACTAGCATACGAAATTGCCTCTAGGAACAATATCAAACATAACTTTAATTCCGAAAAACGTATGGCGGGCAGAAAGTGGTACTACGCTTTTATGGTTAGGCATAAACAGCTCTCACTTCGCCAGCCAGAATCAACTTCCATGGGTAGAGCTAAGGCATTTACTAGGACGACGGTTAATGGGTTTTTTGTTCCAGACATCTGCCTTAGTTGGGGAAGCATACAGACTTTCAGCAACTGTTAGAAATGTCACAAATTCTTTCCGTGCATGTGGAGTGTGGCCTATTGACAGAAACGTTTTCAAATATAGTGTTTTTGCAACTTCTGAAATGTTGAATGAACTACCCGATACTGATCGTAGGTTTAATAACCACAATAATGAATCATCTTCAGAGGAAGAAGTCCCACTAGCTCAATAATTGATCAATCGCAAAAGAAACCATTTAGTAGATACTTATTCTTACCTTTGCCCCTGCCAGAAAAAAAGCCAATGAGACATCAAAATCTCGTACACAGAAAGCAGTCGAATTAACTAGTTATCCCTACAAAAAGGAAGTGGAAAGATCAAGGGCGTCAACTTCTAAAGCAAGCCTAGTTAAAAGATAGCGGCATTCAGAGCCATCAACTGCTAAGGTCAAAATAGTTAAGAAGAATGTGGAGCCATCCGAATGTCATACGCAAAAACTCATGCCTGAAAAGAATCAGCTGCCTGAAGTTATGGAAACAGAAAATGAAAGCTGGTACTGTGCCATATGTGAAGATGAAATTGTTGAAGAAATGATCCGGTGTATGAAATGTAGATCTTGGAGCCACATTAAATGTGCAAATATTCCTAGAAGCTTAAAACAATATTTTTGCAATGACTGTAGAATGTAGATTGGCATAAATCATAATATACTGTTCAGAGTTTTATTTTGTTAATTTTACTTTTTGATGTTCTTTTTAAGATAATGTTCTAAGACGTCCAAATAAGGACATGCATGGTCCAATTTGAGAAACCGGTATCCTAAATTGGACTTTTGCGCATGCTTTTGTTTTTCTTAAATAAAATGTTTGTATTCATTTATGACATTTAATAATATTTTTTTTTGAAATGAGTAAGAGTATTACTATAATATAAATACAACAGATATTAATATTTCCTTTCGTACTCAAGTAAACAAAAATAAAATCAAAAAAGTGTTCCATATTGGGCAACTTTACCCTACAGGGATGGAATTTTTGACAAAACATTTCTGCGCATATGTTCCTCCCTTGAATGCTTTTGTTAGTTATTCGTGTTGTACCATTCGTTAGTTCAAACTGTACAACATTAACTGCATCCGTCACAAGCGATCTGCCATTCCTTTCACACCGAATATTTCTTCTGTTAATATTGATGACGTTTTCCACACCTGTATATAATGTATGTCTGTATTGTAAGCAAATAATCTTTAACAACTTATGAAAAAGTGCACTCCTAAAAATATATTTATAAAATCCCTGATTATTTACCTTTCTATATCTACCCTTATATAAAAAAACTGACGTTACCTTTAAATCTGAACAACGCATTATTTGCTTATAGATAGTGGAAAATTAATCTCTGATTATAACTACTTATATGGTAATTGGTTTTGACCTTTGATATTAGAAACTTGAATGATGGGCATGACCGAAGTACATGTTTGGTGTGGTGTGAAAACAAATCGTTGTTTTATCTTTGACAATCACGTGCGTCATCTTGTAGATGGGACAAAAAACATCGTCTTGAGTTGAAGTCATCACGTCCGTTATTTTTACACTCGAGTTAATTGGCAACTGCATTAGGTACTTCAATTTCTTGTGCTGATAAATATAAATTGTCTGATCTCAGAACAAAAATGTATCTGACCGAACCTTTTAAAATTGTACATTTTACCAGGAAGAAAGACGGAACCGCCTAAATGAGAACTTTATTTGCAAATATTTAGGGTTCATTTAAGATGCTAGGAAACATACTATGGTAGAGAATGATATAATTAAATTACTTGTCAAAATTAGCGTAACACAACTCACGTTCGCCATTTAACAACTCAAGCACACCTCCAGGCCACACCCACACCGACCCCCACCCACCCCCTCTGGTTCCGCCTCTATAGAAAGCTGCGTAGGATGTCGTTTTGTTTCGAATTCATGTCGTGGTTAGGGTTCAGAATGTTTGCCGTCTCGCGTGTTAAACTGCATTAGAATATCCTGCCCTTCCGCACCGGGATGGCGTATTACTGCGCATACGCGGATCCTGGGTCTTGGCAGGATCAGTCAGTGGCGTACATACGCAGGGATAAGAAATACACGAGTATATAATTTACAAGGCGCCTAACAAACACGGTTTATATTTTCATTAGCATAGAGTTTTATAGTGCCGAGCCCTGCGTTGTAGAATACATTTCCGAACCCTAGTCATGGCATTACTGGCGAAGTTGGCGGAACACACTGCGGACGGCCGATTGAGCGCCCAAAGTGATATTCCACCCATACCCACCCTCTCAAAATTTGCCGCGCTAAGGGCTTGTAAGCAGCCTTCATGATTTCACTTCAGATGACATGAATTCAACACAAAACGACATCCCACGCAGCCTTCTACAGGGGAAGAACCAAAGTCGGTGTAGGTGTGGCTTGGAGAGGTGTTTACCTTATCAAAGGGTGAAAGCGAGTTGTGGACCCCATACCAATTTATTTGGCAGCATTAGGATCAATGGAATCGTCTAACAGAGGTCAACCCACGCAAAATCCAGCGTAAATGCAAAGGGGTGCCTTAAGGGGTCTGCAAATGGCTTGAAGAGATGGGACTCCGGAGCATTAAAATTGATCCTATAGGCTACCGAAAACTAAAAATCGCAAGTCTCTAACTCTAATAGAACGCAAATAGTGCTAATCTAAAAAGTGTTACGCTGATTTTGACGAGCAGTTTATATTCTTCATTGCTTTATTCTGTAAAACACTGCATATAGTAAATAGAAAAGCATTCCACCGTTATTTGAAGAGACACCAAAGAACACATCTGATTCATCAAAAAGGTTTCGTTTTAGGTCATTCGTTACGTTTAGGACATTCATCTACCTTTTCTTTGGTGTTTTTGGTTTAGAAACATTTGTATTTGATGTGTCTAAATTCAACTTTGTTTCTAACGAATTTATGATTGATTTAGAAAGTCTGGATTGCGTCCAGCGCTCCTGAAATAAATCAATTTTGTATGGAAATAGAAAACTATAAGGAATTATTTGTGAATGGAGTATATCGTTTATTATATTTTCAAAAGAACATTTATTTATCAGCAGCTTCACCAGGAACCATTTCTAGTGGGCAGATGTGTTCTGAAGAACGAATAATTAAATGCATTGATACATGCATCAAAGGGAAATATATTTACTTCTGACAGGGCAGAAAATTTAATTTTGCTGTATAACAACTTGTCAAAATTCGATTATGATTATTAATACAAATTGTGAAAATACGTATATTCGGGGTGTTCTACGTCATATTTACCAAGAAAGAAATAGATCAATACCTAAACGTCTCACAATAAGAAAATGATGAAAAACATTTTCTTGTGTTTTTAGAGTTAAAATTTTGCATTACAGAATTCGAAATTGCCAAAATATCTACAACAAAAATTTTATATTTTTAAAGCTTCTATCTGGATGTTTAAAAGTATTTAAAAATTGATAATAATATTTTTAAAATTAATAATATATGGTAGTGAGACTAAAAAATATTATTTTCTTAATCTATAACGAGAGTGTATTTATTACAAAAACCTCGCTAAGAATTACTCACTAGAATCACCTTTAGTAAATATTCATGATTATTAAAAGATTGGATGGCGGAAGCCTGTTACTTTTTTATCAGAGTTAGGTATAATTTTCCATTTCATAATATTAACCATGCGGAGGAAGAGTGTTAGAACTCAAAAGACATTGTATTTTGATCCATTTTGACCTAATTTTATACCTATTCTAATTTTTGTTTTCATATTTAATACATAATTTCATGGAAACACATTTAGTATATTTAACTTGGTCTAAAAATAAGTACAGTTTTGTGTATTCTTTAATTTATATAGCTAAATTTCTACACAATACTAAATCTTATCTCAATTAGACATCAGACAGAATGAATCTACTAAAAATAAAACATAAACAAACAATAATTGTACATATTTCATTTTATCATGCAACGTAACGAATAAAGTGCCTCTTTTCATTTTTTTATTAGTTTTGATTTCTTTAGGTAAGTTTTTGTTTAAATTAAGCTACATAAGTAAAATAAAAGCCACCTAAATGCTTTCTAAGTGCTAAAAATATTATATTCTGTAAATACTCTACGAATACTATCTAAAATGTTTTACGTGATAAATATAGTTAGAGAGTGATACAGAAATATATATGTTGTTATGCAATAAAATGGAATGTTTCTTTATAGTTCATTTGACACACAAATTCAGCATGGACTAATTCTAACATTTTTAATGCCACTTTTTGAAAACAAGCAGTAGTAACTACTTCACATTTTCATTATCAAAATTGAAAACACTTACTGTAAATGTTGCTAACATTAATTCAACTTCATGTCAACTAAAATCAAAAATAAAATATTCTAAATGTGTATTTTTAAGAAAGATTTCGTCGGTTTAAACGTAAATCTTGTTAACTAACATCAAGGCAATTTTTAAAAACCTGCGATTTTCTAAAAACAAAAGACGAAAGATGTAATCCAAAGATGTAATACTGTTTTATAATTATGACCCAAATTATTCCATTTTTTCCCTCTCTTATTAGACGATTACAGTTTTCCTACAATTGGTTTGATATTACTTAATTTCTACCTTTAAATCGACGATTTGTACCTACCTATACTTTACGCAGTTTTAAATTTTGAGGAGACAAAGCACCTACCTGAGCATATTATACATACCGGGTGTCAACGAAATCACTTTCGGGCTGTTATTTACTTAATTTTAAATATATTTTAATGAAATTTTGTGTATGTCATATTTGTTATAAATGCCAAATAATGGTCTACACAGCATATCTGTGCAACTTCCGATTTCGCCGGAAATGCATGCAACTTTTGATTTTTAAATAGGACACCCTGTATATATTTACATAATTGGAATCTGCAGGTCATGTTTAGTGAAAACAATCGTTGTTTTTGTCTTTTTTGGTGGTTTGTTTTTTTTTATTAATTTTTTGAAATTGATTAAAACAAAAAGCAATTGAAGAGTAGACTTGAACAAGGGGCTAAGTGCCAAAAAGCTAAATTTTCAGGAGAGTAAAAAAAAACGATTAGTTTAACCATTTATGAATACAAATGTTTGTAATTTGACAAAACTGTTTATTTGCAACCTTTTAAGAGATGCATATTAAAAAAAACACACAAAAATCAAAAATGTTTTTAATACCAACACCAGAGCTTATCTGGTGTTGGTCCTGTCCAACTATCTGGACGTTTTTATTTGGTCTTCAGAAATATTTTTCTTAAGAACTTTCATCTTTTGCCAACTTTCGATGTCACTGTGCGATTTCTTAATAAACACGTATCTTGGGTTATCTTTCGTAACTCGTATCTGTGACAACGTCGATATTGAAAGTTAGTAGATATTAAGGAATCCGCAGCTTGTTGCAAGTTTAAAAAGTGTCTGGGTTCCATTTTTACAACTTTATATGGCTGTATTGACCTGGTATCTTTTATGAGTTGTTCTATGTCCTCAGACACGAAGCATCTTTTTAAGTCTTCTTCTTCTTTCAATTTGTGCGAAATGACGATTGTTTGGTAAGTAGCTGTGACCGCTAACGAGAAATTTCATAGTAATTTCTGTGAATAGACCTAATACTGATGGCACTTTGCCCCTTTAATAGGAAATGCCGCTCACGACCAGGGGCTGTTCCCTCTTATGAGCCTACCTGAAATGTGAATTTGTATGAGACCAACTCTATAGATGCGCAACCAGCTTGGTTAGTTATGTATAGTTGGTCTCTTAAAAAAATTGTGTCGAAGAACAGTCGTCCGCGCCCAATGTTTAATATTTATAATTGCGTTATGTTCTTACGTCAATATTTATCTGGCGTATCGATTAATTGGTTCTAAAAACAAACCTAATGGTGGGTCATGCAAAATTTTTAGTAATAAGAATAAAATAGTAATAAGCATAAATTAAACCTTCGTTTTAAAACCCAGTTCATGCAGTAACATAATTTTTAGTAATAATTTTAAAAATAAGGTTTCTGCATAACTGGGTCAATATAAAACGAAGGTTTCTTTTATGCTTATTCTATTCTTACAAAAAAAACCATGTGTTAATTTTTTTTTTAGGGTATATACCTTATTAACAAAATAGTAGTTAATATTACATAAAGAAGAAAAAACGTGTTATAAATAAACTTCATGTAAAAAAGTATCCTTTACTTTTTTTAGTTATATAAAGGAGTTGAAATAATTTATACTAAAGGTCTGTATAAAAATGTAAGCGTATAAAGGGTGTAATAAAGACTTAATTAAAAAAATGGTATTAATGTTCAATTCTCAATATCCCCTTTTCTTTAAATTATTTTAACTTTTCAAAGAACGGTTCAAAACAGGACTTTAAGTGCTTATGACAAACATATATATTATATACAAAATAGCAAAATCATATTGGAAAAACTTTAGTAACCAGTTGATTATGCTATTCTTATAACAACGTTCCAAATCCCACTGTTTTTAACTTTAAAAAATAGTAAAATGACCAAAGGAAATTTTTATCATGCTCGGACATGATGCGCCACCTGCTGAGCCAACTACGGAAACCAATATTCGTTCGGAACTTAGCCCCTTCTAGGGGACATGAAGCACGCTATTTAACACCTTTTTTAAGGAAAAAAATAAAATTTCCTGTTTTTTGGTACTTAGCCCCTTATTCAAGTTCAGTCTTCAATTATTGCCCAAACATGATTCTTCTGATCTAGAATGAGGATAAAAACTGCTATGATAATAATGTCCTGTGACCGGCCAGTATCGTGTTCGCAAAAAGTTTTTTTTTTATAATAACTTGAACAACTCTTCTGATCTAGAATGGGAAAAGCTAGATATATGTCCTGTTCGGTTTTGAACAACTCTTTTTCAAACAAAGATTTTCGAGACGAATCCAGCGACATATTAAATGTTGAATTTCGATTACAAATTTGTCTTTAAAAATGATAAAATGCAAATTATTAATACGCTAATTAAAAAAAAACGACGTTTTCCTCCCTTTATGCTTCCTTATTAACTATTATTAGCTTAATCTATTAAATTAGCTTAAACCTAGTTTATAAGGAAGCATAAATTTAAGAGAACTCTGTACAATTCCACGACTTTTCGTAGAGATACTGACAATTCGAAATTTGCTTCGTTACCATATGAACCTAAATTCACCCAAGGACTAGATGAAATTTTAAAAAATATTAATATCAATTTGGATCTAAAAATAAACTACAGACACTTTTGGGTAACCCAAAGACAAAATCGACAATAACGAAAAGTCAGGAATATACGAAATAAGTTGTAAAGATTGTGATCAAAAGTATATTGGGCAAACAAAAAGATCTATTTTGACTAGATTTAAAGAATACATGGATCATTTGAAATATGGTAGAACAGAAAAATCTTGTATTGCCCAACACGCTTTTGACAACAACCATAGGATAGACATAAAAATTTAAAAAGAAATGTAACAAACAGTAGACAGTTGTATGCTTTTGAAAGTTTAGAAATCATAAAGTGTAACACTAGTATGAATAAGGACAATGGTCCGATACCCACCAGTCCACTGTTTGCTCTGATAAACAAAGACAGTTACGGTTCAGTGAACTGTGGCAACAAATTTAGTATAAATAGTGCAAGTGTGTAGGCTAGAATTTAGTTTTAATCTTCTCCTGAAGATGCCAACTTTGTTGGCGAAACCCGCGTCGAGAAAAGTGTAGTAGTTCGGTGTTTCGTGGAAAACGTCCAGTTTTTTGTTCCTACGCCGAAGGTTCCAGTACCCACTCCAAAACACTAATTGCAAAAAATATAATAAATATATAAAATATCTTTAGCAATTTGGCACTGCTGAACGCGAAATAACGTTTGTCCGGATACATTTTCTAATATTTCCTGTGTTATAGAGGCTATAGAGGCAAAAACTTGCCTAATTACTGCAGTGTATTTTATCTTACACGATACACGTAGTGTTTAACATATCCTCATATGAAAAAGTGTTTTGAAGAAGAAATTTGGTTCTTAGCACATTTTCTTTATTAAATACATAAATAATGTATTGCCTGGACGGATAATTGCATATATCTGTATATTCTTGTTGATAGGCGCGTTCCGTTGCGGAAGAATTTCGTCCACATTTGCCAAAAATGATCACAATATCAACTTGCTCGCTTCTACTTAACATCTTGAAAACAAACACGCAGTAAATATCTATTTTCAACACCTTTTAACTCCAATAAAACAACTAGAAATTAATGACAATACAGTTGTCAAAGTTTACAACAAACATTTTTCCCGGTGATAGATAGCTCAACACCGTCATGGCATATTATTACAAAAAATTGTTTTTCTCACTTAGAACAGTGGAGTTTTCGCGAATTAACTAATTAATTATTTGGATTGTATAACTGTTTACGATAATTTGTTATCGAAATTCAACATTTAATACGTCGTTGGATTCGTCTCGAAAAGCTTGATTTTATACAATTATGAATGGTATATTATGTCGATTTGAGTTGTTCAAGTTATTATAATAAAAATTGTTTTTGCGAACTTTAGTCGATACTGGACGGTGACAAGACATTATTATCATAGCAGTTGCATTTTTTAATAGCATTCTAGATCAGAAGAATCATGTTTGAGCAATAATTGATTTTTACACAATTTAAAGAAATTAATAAAAAAATAAAAATCCCCAAAAGAACAAAAAAACAACCGTTTTTAAACATGACCTGCAGATTCCAAACATGCAAAAATATACAGGGTGTCCTATTTAAAAGTCAAAAGTTGCATGCATTTTTGGCGAAACCGGAACTTACACAAATGTGCTGTGTAGACCATTATTTGGCATTTATTCCAAATACGACATACACCAAATTTCATTAAAATATCTTTAAAGTTAAACAAATGTCCGCCCGAAAGTGATTGACTCCCCGGTATATACATATTATGCAAGCAGCTTTATTCAGGCAAAATGTTATCAGCTTTCCATATTCGAGCTTTTGATGTCCTATAAGATATACTTATTTCCGTCCTTTGAGGCTTTAACGATTTATGCTTTTTTTCGCATTTTTTTTTATTATAGTATAAGGTTTAAGTATTTTTCATAACATGACGAGATTCCATCTCATTTCTATGTCCTTTTGTGGATCAAATAGACTTATTATATTTTATCCCTATTAGGAAGAGAAATATATTTCAACATAACAGGAACGAAAAAGGTAAAGGTAAAAAACTCTGGATCATAAATGTGTTTTAAATGTTCTATGCAGGGTAATCCACAACGTTTCAGACAGGAGATTTTTGGAAAAATGTAAGCCAGACAAAATAGCAATTTGGCACACTTACTCGTATATGATTAGATGACTTTCGCAGTACTAGATTTCATTTTTGTTTTTTGCATATCGGTCAGTTGATATTAACATCGAAATTTTAGATGATATATTTTGCATATTATTACACAAAAATAATAGAAACTGTCTGTCATCGCAAGTAATACTTAGATACTTAACGTTCATTGTTAAAGCCTTTATTTGAAATCACCTGTATGAAAAGTCGGGGGGACCCCTTTGTAAAATGTTATATTGTGTGTCCCAGGAAATGTGAAAAAATATATGTAAAAGACTGTTTGAGTTGCAATTGGACTTTCTGGAATCAAGTCTTGCTTAATTAAAAAGTATTATTTTATCGTATGTTCCTTTTCGAAAAATCAAGCTGGAGCAATTTAATCATTATTTTCTGTGTAGGTAAAGGCACTTTTTAGCAAAAGTGCCTTAAAATCAGCTTTACTATAAGCAGAATATCGAACATTTCTATTAAGAAAAGTTGTTCAGAATTAAAGCTTATAGGTGTATCTCATATTCCATATTAATCAGCCAACTTTGATTTCTTTAAACCTTTGATTTAAGTTTTTAATTTGAAGATCGATAATAATAGTTATCCAATATTAATAAACAGATTTACTCACTGAAATTAGAGATAATTGTTCTCTTTTGATGATTATGACGATATGTTACATTTAAACGTAATTATTATTCTAAAAGACTATCTAACTAGAAATTTAAATGTGGGCAAAAATAAACAACATATTAAAGTTGGCTGATGGTTTTGAAATTTTGTATACGGCTATACCTTTTAGCTCTGAACTTTCCTTAATAGTACAGTTATTAATTTGTCAATATTTGGCTTAGAAAATGTATTTTACCTACACGGAAAATTTCTGCTGCCAAGACCTATTTCATATTTCGAAAATGAAAATTTGATAATAATTATTTTTTAATTAAGCAGGGACCTGATCCCAAAAGCTCCCAAATTCAACTCTAAAATTTATTTGTCTTTTATATACCTCTTTCTTCGCTTATCCTGGGTTACACAGTGTGTATATTAGGATTCAAACTTTTTATTGTAAAACAAAGTCGCACTTATATTGTCTAAATAAAAGTTGAGTAATAAACATCGAGCGTATGGCCCACCCCGTTACGGAACATGGAGCTTTCCAGAATTTTACGATAATAGGTATGATCTGTTCCTGTTCCAAGGGCACAGCTATTCCAAATACCTGTTCCCGGTTTTTGGCAAGTGAGTATGTACTCTCTTGTATGTACTAGAGAACCCAAATTTGCTTTTTGCAAGGGCAACGATATCACTAGCTATTTTTTCTAGTATAGTACCATAGGATAGTTAGTTAGTTAGTTAGTTTGCATTTATTTGTTCAAATAAGGCTTGTAATAGCGTCGAACAATGATTGTGAGGATCTTGTGGTCTTTCCGTGACGTAATCACAGACGTGATTGTGTATAGCAAGAATACGGCTGCTTTTATAATTGGAAATTAAAAGTTAAATTAAGTATATTGTAACCTTATTTTGTATGGTGAATCAAGTTTCTTTGATTCACGTTTTAGACTAAATTTTTATGAATTCTTAATGGCTAAGAGAGTAAGCTACAGAGCTTAAAGAGAGTAAGCTTTTTTTGAATGTTATTTTTGATGACCTTGACGTTACCGAACTTAAATACGGACCTGTCATGTAATAAAGAGTTTGTCCCCTAATATGTATACTCGAACCAGCCAACAGATATGGTAATAATTAGTGATGATCAGTGTTACTAGTTTGTTTTACACTATCATTAAATATCTGACTCTGATACAATTAAAATAACTCTGACACAGTTAGAATTGCAGGTTATGGCACACGTAGATCCAATACATGACGTTCACGCCATTGCTATATTTGTTCGCGAAATGTCATAAAATTAATCTTAAATATTTTAGTAACAAATTATACATTCAAAAATAAGTAATTTTTTATTATAAACCTAGGAGTAATTTCAGGACCTATATTAATAGAAAAAATCTTATTTTTAAACGTAAAATACGTCAGTAAAATATTGCAGACTAATTTCGGGACACCCTGTTTAAGAATCTTTCATTTCAAACAAATTAATTTGTTTATATTGTCAGATTTGGAACATTTTTTTATGATTGCCAAAAGATAGGCCTTTGTAAAATACTATTATATACCAAACAACTCGAGATATACAGGAGAATAACTTTTTTGTAAAACTGTATAATTTTTTTTTTATTCCCCAACAGGCAGGAAACGCTGAGAAGAAATTGGACTTTGCATATAATTTTTCTATTATTTCAGACACTCAAGGCCGCCTTAGGGTATGCCGGGGCCTCTGGGCACACAAGAATTTGGGGCCCCGTTGGAATGTAAAACAAGTAAATGCGAAGAAAATACATTTTTCTTCGCTAGTTCTATGAGATCATATTTTTTTTTCATACGCATATTTTTATAAAATAGAAAAATAAATTGAGCTCCTTTTTTCGTGTAAGCGAATATATCGGCCTTACGGGGCCCCCGTGAGGTCGGGGGCCCTGGGCACCGGCCCCATGTGCCCTTATAGTAAAGACGGTACTGCAGACACTGGCCATTTGTATAAATCAAACGAATGGTAAGGTTTGTAAAGATTTTAATAGGACTATTTACAAAAAGATAAACATTTGAGAATAAGTTCAAGACGTAAAAATCAACTTTTGTGGACACTTTAAGGCATTTTTGTAACGATCCATGGTAGTTTTCCTGTTTTCTTGAAATGGTAATAGTCGTATGCCAATTTTCCCAGAATGAAGACGATAAGGAACACCAAGACAGCATTCAGCAAATCAAGGGCTTCTTGGACCGAATATTCTGTGGGGAATCTGCACACGGAACTTCGAGAGAGTTCTGCAATCTATAATATCAAATGAAATCAATAGACATAACACAATATAAAGATACAAAGGGATTTCGTTGGAGATTTCGAGCCTATTATTTTACGTGCATACTAACATATTTAATTGCACATATGTATAGACACACTCATACAAAGTGGATATTCTCCCTCTGAAATTCGTGGCAAGCATATGTATATAGTATGTGACTATGTGCCTAGGTATACCGTGTGTGTAAAGCCAACATCGGCCATTTATGAAAAAGGACAAATACAAGTGAAACGACAGATAACAGATAAGCAACCGCACACGCATCGAGGGTAGTGAGGGAATAAGACCGGCCCTCTCACCACCTGTGCTTGTTAGAACGAGAAATGTAGCATTTGTTTTTATTCACAACTGACCGATCGATGTCGGCTTTACACAAACTGTATACAGTGTGGTCTATTTGGAATTAAGTCACCTTAGTAAAGTGGCTTTTTTGAGTCCGGTTTTGATTTTTTTTTTAGATTGTTGCTCATATAAAACTGCATTTTCACGCAATTTGGTAAAGTTTATATCACTAAAATAAAGACCTACTTTGCACTTTTTTTAATAATTAGAAATCGTTAGAGTGTCCTAAGCGTCCATTAGAGAATTCGGCGTCCTGTAGAATGGTTCTTCAGAATTCTTAGAAATTCATTCTTCGTTCAAGAGCTGCATTTTGTCTTATCCCAACAGAATCTTTTTTTGTTTTTTGAGTTGAGATGAGATGACGACTTCGGCTATAAAAACTCCGTTTATCAATATTTTTATCCTGAGGTCTTGATTTTTTGTGAAAAAAAATATACCAATTTGCAACAAAATACAATTTTTCATGAGCAACAATCTATAAGTAAAAAGTTTATCAAAATTGGATTAAAAATATACATATACATATTCAAACTGTACTTTTATACTTCTCTATATTTATTTTAGTTGTCTACTTCCGTATCCCCATAGGGGGGTGAAGAAAGAATAATGGTACAATTTTTTTGGGCACTATGTATTGTATACGGGGTTGCTAAAAAGTATATTAGCAACCTACTGTCGCATAAAAAGGACTGGAACTAGGACATCCAATTTTAGTACGTTATAACTAGAGCCCGTAGGTTAATAATATATTCCAGGACCGGGTCTTACCGCGACTGGAATATTGTTATAACGAGCCATCCAAAAAAGTCATCAAATCTGGATATGAACGAGAGAAATACAAATAGCGGTTATATTGAAGTTCGAAACTAAAATTGTTGTTATCAAACTTTTGCCAAATGACTGTCACAATTGTAAAATAAATAATGGCTGTCAGCTGTCACATAATGTAACAAACTTGACAATTAAATAAGATTATAAATTTAAGATCAAGAATAGAACGTCTTTTTGGGTCGGCCAACTTTGATGACCTATTTTTTTTGTACTAATTAACTTGCGCTAATCGATCCATCATTCGTATGCATGAAACGTCGAATAAGTTTGTAAAAATGTCAGGATAGCTTCCGATAGTGTTAGATAAACAATTTTACGGGAAATGACCTTTAATGGCAGTGAACTGCGTTGTACCATGTGTGATAGTGTACTGACGTGGCACGAAAAACATATGTTTTTCAGCATGTTGCTACAGACATACACAAAGCTCGTGTAAGTGGTGGTGTGGGTGCGCAAGACAGACAAAGACAATTTAACTTGGATTTAGTCAAAATGACGGTAGCGTGTAATATTCCATTCGCCAAAATAGATCATAGAGTTCAGTTAAAGTTGTCCAGAACGCTGTGGAGAGTACGCGAAGTTAATTTACCTGCAGAGACAACTGTTATACGATTTTACATAGCACCACTGTGTGCGGACATAAAAAAATGACGTCTCGGAATTGCACGATAAACCTATATGGCTTAGCGTTGACGAAACAACGGATGTTAAAGGACAGAACATACCTAGCGTAGTGGTTGTGGGACTGAATGAGTCAAAAGCCATGAAAATTAATTTGAAAGCTTCAAGAACATATACTAATTTAATCCACATCACATGTTTGGCACACGGGCTTCACCGAATTGCCAAAACTGTTACTCTAGTGTTGACAGACTTGAATGTGATATAAGTGAATGTGACATAGATATTTGTGAAAGCAACATCCAGAACAAAAACGTTTTCTGACGTTCTGTCAAGGACACCACTATCAGCGTAACCTATTGTGACTCGTTGGAGCACGTGGGTTCAGGCAGCTATAAGTGACAGGCTCTAGAGCTTAACTCCTGAACATATGGAACAGTAATTGATAATTTATGGAAACTCAACTGGCAGTATTGACACGTTATTGCATCGGTTACCGTGTGTATGCAAGTTCTGTGTCTTGTGATTATGGTTCCTGTCAATTCATCAGTTCACTAAAGTCTTACCGCTGAACAAACTACCCGTCCGTTCCAGCCTAGACTTGGATCGAAAAATAAAGGTGAAAAATAAAACAAACAAGCTTTCGTACAGTTCTATTTCACCACTCGTACAAATCACAAACGGCAATCAAAACAGTGAAAACAATCTCGGAACGTATTGGAGTCCTCTTTTACTGCTAATCAGAACACAAACTTTATAAAACTATTGCGATATGCCATACCGAGTTTCCGACTATATCAAAAAATTGCAAAGCAAAGCAAAACACATTAAAAATGATAAAATTCTACACACTGCTGATCTCTCTCTAACTGCCTATGAGCAACTTCGTTTTACAGCCGCAGCGTCAGACACCAGAGCCAGACAAAGACGGCGCTGCCACGTTCAACAAAAAGTCGGCGTTCTCAGCCAAAACACAAAACAGCTATAAAATAATGCTTATGCAAAAACAAACAAAATGACCACAAGTCATAACAGTTCCCTTGCCTATTAGTTGGGCTACAACAATCACCATCACTTGTAAAACCTCATTAACATTTCGAAATGCACTAGTACTATCCTGGAACCGCCCCTGGTAAAACACGGATCTATTATTAACCTCCGAGCTCTAGTTATTTATAACTAAACTTATTTTTATATATTTTCTGCAATTGGTAGGAAAATGGATTTACTTGTTTTTACACATGGCCGCCTTTCTACTTTTTATTTTTTAATTAGAAATATACATATTTTATTATTTAATACCTACTATTTAGTCGTTGAAGAACAATTCAGCGGTATAAGATTGAATGTGGTTTATAATATTTTACCTATGAATGTCTTCTACTGGCACAGTAATTGCCTATTGTTTTTTAATAACGTACTTTTCCAAATGGACATAAAAAAAGTAAAAGGCAACATAGCTTAGTAAAATGAGTAAAATGATGAAATATAGCTTACGCTAGATATATTTGCAGCCCATTTCTATAAATATTTGTTACGGAGTAGAATATAATTTACCAGACATTAACAGGGGATATGATTTTTTAACAAAATATTGGAGTTTTAATGAGCACAAATTAGCAACATTGTAATATAAACGAAACTCAGTTAAAATCGGTTAACCTAAACTTACCGGAAGCAGGGAATTTTGATCTCCCTCGACGTACGAACACTTTATATCATGAATGTCCTTTACTTGGGGAGCGTATTTCTGCAACAGCTCCTAAAAATTTTTAAATTATCGTTGTTTATCATATTTTGTAACTACAGTAAAAATATCTAATTAAATTTTATATCCTGGGGGAGAACGATTATAATACGATTATTGCGAAAAATTATTAATCAGATTTACATACCTGAAAAACTGGTGTAAATACGCAGTCACATCTCCATGGATTTCCACCAAGAAAAAATTCGCACAGCATTCGGCATATTTAAATTTTTCTGGAGTGCGTTGTCTAGTGCGTATGACGGAATCTGTAATTAAAAGACACATAGACAGATGATTAGATTAAAATTACGACAATAGGCTTATTTCCCAGACTTTACTAGGCCGATCCAAAGAAAGCATAACTTTCTTTTTTTAATTAAGACAAAATAATAAGTTCTTGACATTTATATTACATATTTATTTTGTTGACCTTTCAAGATAAATCTTTCTAATTACAATGGTATATTTCATGATAAAGGTCAGTCTTTAATCTATAAAATATATACACGGTGGAGACTTTAATTGGAATATATTCGCTAGCGGGGGTGGTGAATGATTTTTCAAAAAATTCCCGAGACACGTCAACTTTTAAATGTATTTACCTACATTTTGCAAGTAATGTGAAAAATATATCCCTTCCGGGGTGGCTGAAACCACCCTCGACATGATTTTTTTCAAATGCAACCCTATGGCTTGTGACCCCTCATTGTAAAGCTGGTGGAAAGAGGAATCCAACGCACTGATCAAATTTTAATTTTTAGTATGTTTGTAGGGTTGAATACAATTAAAACGTAATTTTATAGTTTAATTTATTTTTAATGCAACAATTTCGTACTCAAAATGTGTGTTGTTTAATTTTGGAATGTAAACCTTACTTTTCATATGTCCCCACAAAAAATTCCAAGCAATTGTTTGCCACAACTGATATTTGTTATTTTTTGCTAGTGTTTTTACACGGCCGCAAAGAGTAATTTAGTTTGTATGCTGTATTCAGAGTTTGAAACGAAGTGTTATTTCAAATTGGTGAAAATGTCTTATTTAACTGAATCACTAAAAATCGAAATTTTGATGATGCGAAGTTGTTCGCTTGTTTCGAGAAACGCATCCTGACTTGCCACCACTAAATCAAGGTACCATTAGTAAAATTGAGGCACAATATCGAGAGATGGGCCATGTCAGGAAAGTACCGAGTAAGAGGCAGGCTGTTGTTGATGACGACACGAAGTTGAATTTGTTGCTTGCTCTAGAAGAAAATCTAATCACTCCAGCCCGTCAACTGGCCCGTGATAGTAATCTTAATCACAAAACATATTTTAAAAAATACTTAAATATGAGAAAAAAACGCCCATATAAAATGCAAGCTGTTCAAGAGCTACTTGAAGATGATCCAGATCGACGAGTGGAATTTTGCGATTTATTGATGACTTGTATTGATCAAAACCAGTTATCTTTAGAGTGGATAGTTTTCTCTGACGAGGCTACTTTTACATTAAATGGGCACGTAAATCGCCAAAATTGTCGTTACTGGGCTGAAGAGAACCCCCATTGGATGAGGGAACTTCATATTCAGCGCCCACAGAAAACTAATGTGTGGGCCGGAATAATACAAGATATAATTGTAGGACCATTTTTCTTTGATGACACTCTTAATGGAGCAAGATACTTGCGTTTACTCCAGCACGAACTAATGCCAACCCCTTAAACCCTAACTTGACCGACGAGAGGTTATGGTTTCAGCAAGATGGGGCCCCACCACACTATGCTGCCATTGTTCGTCAGTATCTGGACAGAATTTTTCCCGGTAGGTGGATTGGGAGGCGAGGTAATATTGAGTGGCCAGCAAGATCTCCAGATCTTACACCACTGGATTTCTTTTTGTGGGGACATCTTAAAAAGTAGGGTTTACATTCAGAAACCCAACAACATAGCAGATCTGCAGGAAAGGATAAGAGAGGAAATCGGAAAAATGACACCGCAAATGTTGGATAATGTAAGGAACGAAACCTACCACAGACTGGGATGCTGCCAACAAGTGAATGGTGCACATTTTGAACAATTGTTACGTTGAAAATAAATTTAATTTTTAAATTGTTTTAATTGTATGCAACCCTACAAACATACTAAAAATTAAAATTTGATCAGTGCGTTGGATTCCTCTTTCCACCAGCTTTACAATGAGGGGTCACAAGTCATAGGGTTGTATTTGAAAAAATCATATCGAGGGTGGTTTCAGCCACCCCTGAAGGGCTATATTTTTCACATTACTTGCAAAATGTAGGCAAATACATTTAAAAGTTGACGTGTCTCGGGAATTTTTTTGAAAAATCATTCACCACCCCGCTAGCGAATATATTCCAGTTAAAGTCTCCACCGTGTGTAAGGTATTCACAGAAGATAAATATGGTGATTATTAAATAAACTGCTCTTCAAAATTAGCGTTAACACTTTTTAGATCAGCTCAATTTACGTTCTATTCGAATTAGAGAATTTAGTTTGCAATTTTTAGTTTTCGGTAGCCTATTGGGTTGGTTTGAATGCCCCGAGACTTAAACGGTTCAACGTCCCCACCCCATAAAACAACCCCATGTCGAAATTTGAATTCGCAAGATTTTGACGGCAATTTCCGAGACCTACAGGATGGACTAAGAAAGATACTGTCGGGTAACAACTCCATTACGGCACATATTAAGACTTCCTCAATAAGTCCTGCGTTTTTGGTCGCTGTCCCATTTCTTCAACCCATTTCCAGATCTTCTAAGCCACCAATTCGCATTTGCGCAGGGTTTTGCATTGTTTGACCTCTGTTGGGCGAATGCACGGATCTTAATGCTTCCTAATAAATTGGTGTAGTAAAGACAACTCGCTTTCACCCTTTAACAACCCAAGCACCCCTCCAATTCGTCGATTCACACAAGTACAAAGGAAGGTTTCGCCTACCCAACGAGTCCTCTTTTAGGAATTTTCATCCACTCAAAAATTTTTTGGAGTTGGTAAAAAAAAGGTGATATGATGCAAAAGAGGATTTGAAGAGGAGATAGACGACACGGGGTGTGCCAAAAAGAGTTCATGCATCCTCAGGAAAGCTTTCTGAGTTACCCCACGCATCAAGACCTGCTTACAATCACTTAGGATGGCAAATTTTCAGGGGGTGGGTTGGAGATGGAATTTAACTTTAGGTGTTCAATCGGCCGTTCGCAGTGTGTTCCGCCAACTTCGAGAGCCTTCAAGTAATGCCATGACATGAATTCGAGATAAAACGACATTCCGCGCAGCTTTCTACAGGGGTGGAACCAGAGGGGGTGATTGGGGGCTCTGTGTTGGTATGGCTTGGAGGGGGTGCTTTAGTTGTCAAAGGATGTTAGCGAGTTGTTGCACCTCACACCAACTTTTTAGGCAGCATTTAAGATCAATAGATTCGCCCAACAGAGGTCAAACCACGCAAAACCAAAGGGAAGGCTTACGGGGTCTGAAAATGGGTTGAAGTGATGGAACAGCGGCCAAATACACAGAACTTAATGTGTGCCGGAATGTATTTTTTACCCGTCAGCGTCTATCTTAGTCCATCCTGTAGGTTTTTGAAATTGCCGTCAAAATCTTGCGAATTCAAATTTCGACATGGGGTCAGTTTTTGGGGTGTGCACGGCGAACCGTTTAAGTTACAGCGTACCGACTTCGGGACATTAAATCTAACCTTATAAGCTACCGAAAATTAAAAACCGCTAGTCTCTAACCTGAATAGAACGCAAATGGTGCAAAACTAAAAAGTGTTACGCTAATTTTGAAGAGCAGTTTAGTCTGGGAGAATTATAAATAATGTGCATCTGAAAATGTTTACCTGAGGGTTTTCAAGGATGCTCTACACTGCGACTTCCGGATATACAGGAAGTGAATACTAGTTTTGTTATTTTAAATGGCGCGCAATAGTTTATACGCAATATTTAGTTTCTACTAGTCAATTTCATGTTAGTTTAATAACCATTGGCTATCTCTAAAATGAACGGCTTTTGATATATATCGGTCTTAAGAAAAAAAATGGAAATTGCAAACCTCTACAAAAAAATATTAATATCTTTCGCTGTAGTAAAAGTTTGTGATTATTTTTTTTAACATGTGATAATGAGATGTTGGGTTCACTATCAGGTATTCTTGATATATGGTAAAATATACACGGTACTTAAAGTAGAAGAAACTTGAAAAGCTATATATTTTATTAAGTTAATTTTAAATAGAAGGCACTAAATTTTCTGTTTCCTATCACATCCTTTTTACATCCTCTTTCAAGACACAACTAGCATTCCCTATACCGAAAACGTACGATTTTCAAATTATTTCAAATTATTTGTCAAAAGTGGTTAGAGGATTAAATGATAAATGACTTTTCTTATGAACCATTGTAGAAAGATATGATCAAGTGTCAATAGGTGCAATATATGAAAACCAACAATTTTTGAGATATTTGGGGTCAAAGTCCCCATCTTCCTGTGAAAGAGGTGGGAAATCCTATAACGATTCTGTGAGGTTTTTTGGAAAACTTAATTTTTTTAAATCGATTATTACATAGAAAATACTATATTTAATATCATTGTTCGCTTCCTTTTTTCATCGTTCTTCTATGCATACTAGTATTCCCTATTCCTAAAATGTAGGTATGGTTTTTGGGGTATATCAAGGTATTTATGAAAATAATGGACAACTCGAGTAAAAACGGGTGGACAACAAACGCATTATAAAACAATTTGATTTTTTCTACAAATATGTAGCTATAAAAGAAATTCAACCTTACTGCAACAGTATATTTTAGGCTTTTACGTTTATTTAGGTATTATTTTTCATTTTATCCAGATAGAATTATCACCTTAGTAAGCTTGTTTCCTCTCAAAGAAAACGCTCGAAAATGCGTCAACCAATAGGATCCCTCGAGCACTCCGATGGAGCTCACCAGGTTGTTGTCCAGGTACAAATCCATTAAGCTCCTGTACATGTGATTTGTCCTCAAGGGTTTCAAATCTTCTATGGAGTTTCCCTCCAAATAAAGAATCTTCGTTCTTTTCGGTAGTTTTTCCGGAAGCTCTGTGAAACCCTTGTACGAACAGTTCACCGATATGATCGGTTCCAGGAGGTCAGTCTTCGGATCTCTCACTACATTGGGGAGATCGCACTCGCATTTTTCGGTGCATTGGTCCTTGATGTCCTGAAATAAATTGGAAGAGTGAAGGGCATAGCAGACTCACCAGTATATTTGAAGGACAATGTCTGATAAAAAAGAAAATATTTTTCCCTTCCTCTTTAAGTAAAAAAAGTTTTTTCATGTTGTATCAAAATACTCTAAATTAAAAGTGAATATGTCTGAGGATTTAATCACAGATTCATTAAAAAATGCATACCTTCAGATAATGTGTGATGGCGATCAATGGTTTTCCTGAATATGGCATGCCGTGGCAGATCAGTTCCCCCCAATTTTTTATTACAGTTTTATTCTGAAGATTCAATACCCACTCCAAATCATCAGTACATCTCCACTTATTATCTGAAATAGAGGGAATTTTATTAAATGCTTATCTCTTCAATTTTAACAAAGTGCACTTAACATTAATGACATTTAACATAAAAGGAAAAAACTATTTACAGTATCAAGGGTTTATATCTGCTAATAAACCAATGCATATACACAATACATTGCTATCGATTACTCGAAAAAAATAAAATCGATTTTGAGAGAACTATTGTATAAAGATTTTCTTAACATACCTACTGTAGGTATACTGTAGGTAACCTTTAACTGTAGGTAACACCTTGTAGGTAACCTACAAGGTGTATAAATTAAGTAATGAAATTGGCAACGTAGCGCCCGATTTAGCAACACTGCGGAGACGGGACTTGGAAAGGCGGTAGGTTAACATGTAATGCAACTTCAGTACAAGTTTGAACTTGTTAGAGTGTTTTCTTTTGTTTTTATTTTATTTGTTTTATTTGTTTGGTCTTTGTGAATGTTTTCGTAAACCGTTTTTTAGTGACATTAATTTCGAGTAATGGTGTGCTTTCAGGTTTTGCTTCAGACTTGGACACAGCGCAACGGATACTTTTTCAACACTTCAACACGCCTACGGAGATAGTTTTTGAAGAGCCCAGACCTTTCCGTGGTTTAAGGCATTCTCAGAAGGAAGACAGTCAATTGAAGATGAACCACGCAGCGGACGGCCTTCATCTTCAAGAACCGATGAAAATGTCTATAGAATACGGGATCTTATGCGTTAGGGGAGTGATGTAAGTACATCAGGAGAGAAAGGTGTCTTGACTTTTTGGATTCGATTGCAAATGATCCCCATTTTATGGAACGTGTCATAACTGGTGATGAGACTTTGTTGTTTGAGTACGACCCGGAAACCAAACGCCAAAGCATGGAATGGCACGCTTCAACCTCTCCAAGACCCAAAAAAGCAAGAATGAGCAAGTCGAAGATCAAATGCAAGCGGATTTGCTATTTTGATGGCCAGGGAATTGTCCACAAAGAGTTTATGCCTCCAAGCCAAACAGTAAATCAACACTTTTACAGAGAAGTTCTCGAAAAACTTCGAAAAGAGTCATGCGTGTGGGACCAAACATCAAGATCAACTGGATATATTGTGCGCCCTGTCACATAGCCATTTCAGTAAACAAGTTTTTAGCCAATAAAACATTCCTGTGGTCCTCAGCCTTCTTATTCGCCTGACTTGAGTCCTTGTGACTTTTTTCTCTTCCAGAGAAATTGAAAAATCACCTCAAGGGATGTCATTTTGGGACCATTGAAAACATTCAAATGGCTCTAACCGACCAGCTGAAGGCTGATGAATTCCAGCACTGCTATTAGGAATGGAAGAACCGTCTCCAGCGCTGTGTGGGTTTCCAAGAAACTATTTTGAAGAAGACAATACTGAATTGTAATTCTATTCGAATAAAAAATATTTGAAAAAATCAGTCTCATTACTTAATTTACACACCTCGTATTTCTTTGTTTAACAGAGAACTGTATTGAAATGTTGAAATAAATTATGGACCTTTTGGTTCTATTGGAATAAAGCCCGTGTGAACATTTCAAATAAGTGATATACCCTTCAAATTGCGTTTATAGAATAATATTTAATTATAGAACTTTATCGAATTAGACACATCAGTAGAAAATGCATTAAATGTCATTAACAATTTTGTAAAATGACATTCAATATCTATAGTTCAATTCAAATTTCAACTTCAATTACTGCCTATACAATTAATTTTGTTTTTCCGCTTCAATTATTTCCACTGTTGAGCGACTGGCATTTTCAGTAATACAGGTGTATAAACAGTGCCGTAGTAACCAGAAACCAAGGCCCGCAGACTTAGGAAGCCCGCTGACCGCATGTGTTCCGTCGCTACCGTGGGGTGTATTCAACAGCGTCATCAACAGTCAGAAGTATATACATTAGTCTTTTAGCGTTTTAACAGCCAAATTTCAAACTGTTGACTAACAGTTTGATATTTAATCAGTTCTGGCAACGCGTTTCAAAACGATTGGAAACCGCCAGTATAATTTGCTGATGTAAAATAAATTGTTAGTCAGAGACAGCACACGAAACAAAGTAATTAATATAACCTTAAATGAATCATTTTTGTATTGGCTTCCGCTCATATTCGAAATTGATATTTGTGACTTACAATGCATATTAAAAAGCTGAAAAAATAAGATTCAATGAAAATTCAATATAAATAATACATGGTCAGGTAATAGTCACTTATTCTTCGTCATCAATGATTTCTTCTTTCGGTCTTTAACCATCGAAAACGACTAAACAAAACGTATTTATTATCTTCTCAATAATAAATTTTATGTAAATATAATTAAATAAATAACATATGGAAAATTCAACTGCCACATTTTAAATAAGAACGTTCAGTAAAACATTCCATTTATTTCCTGTGTATTATCAATTACAATTTTCTGACCGTTTGCGATGAATGTAAAACAGCACATGTACTCAGTGGCGGTCGGTGGAATTTGACAAGCTCGTATTTTCTTAAGGAGGCATGGGACCCACACCATAATTTAAGGGGGTGGTTACTAGGCTTAAGAAGAAGGCTATAATGACAAAAAATCTTCAGGGAGAACTTGGGAAATTATTTTTCCAAAAAATGGTTCCCTCCGGGCAGATCTTGGAAACAGCTTGCAAAATTTGTGCGAAATATTTTTTTTCATAATCACCGACTGAATACAATTTTTTTTATACTTGTGATTTTCTCAAAATTTTGAGATCTGTAAAAGATGGAAATTTGAATTTTTATTTCATCACAATATTTCGTCTATGAGATTTTACAATAGTTGTATCTTTAAGGAAAATAAAAATTTTGCAGTATAAAGTATAAAAAAAATTGTATTTACTCGGTGATTGGGAAAAAATAGTTTGCCAATATTTTGCCAATATTTTGCAAGCTATTTCCAAGATCTGCCCGGAGTCATTTTTGGAAAAAAAAATCATTTTCCCTGAAGTTATTTTGTCATTACGTCCTTCTATTTAGGTCTAGTAACCATCCCCTAAAATATGGTGTGGGTCCCATGCCTCACAGAATACAAACATGTCAAATTCCACCGGCCGCCACTGATGTACATAAGCAAATTAAACTATCACTGATTTCCCCGTCTCTTAAATCAAACCTATAGAAAAAAGTTGCCCGCTCTATAGATGTAACAAGAATTATCTCAATATTATCATCTGCGAAATCTAGGAAAGTAACTTATTACTTCTAAGTATATCAAGGAAAGCCGAAAATTTATTTAAAAAATTTCTTTTTTATTTATTTCAAACTTGTCGATGTAATTTTATTTAATGTAAAGGTACGGAAGGGGCCCGTGGGGGTCTGGATCCTAGGCCCGACAGGGTGTTGCTACGGCACTGGATACAAGATTATTTAAAATTATCGATAATTACGAGTGCTTATTAAATTAATCAAAAGCTTATGTACACTTTGAGGCTTGATTTATTAATATAGACTATTAAAACTAGTATTATAAGATTTTAGATATTTTCTTGTCTATGATTTTTATTGTTCAGGTTCAGGTTTCATTTTGCTTCTTCTGTTCTTTTCTATGTCGGGTTTCTCATATGTTTATCGGCGAAAATATTGATTTCTTTTGATTTATGAAAACTGACTGAGAGACCTGTTAATTTTCTATTTTAACATATATTCCCAAATTATTTGTTTGCTCCATGGTATTGATTACCGCGGAATGGCCCATTTGTACATATTGTTATTAACAAAATTTATGTTAATAAAACTATAGAAATACTTACTCTGTAAGTATAACTCCTTGAGGTTTCCAAGATAAAAATGTTTATCCAAGGCCTCCAGTTGATTTCCATCCAAATTTAAAACTTCTATCTCGGGGAAGTTTCTCAAAAAAGTCTGAGCTTATATTAGTTATTAGCAGTCTTTTCAACTCCAAAACCTAAAAACGTACCTTTTAGTAACATTAACAATACCAAAGAATTTTTTTTAGTAACATTGTTATATATCTACACAACACAACGAACAAATCGAAACTTTTTTTTGGGTATTTATACCGGGTGGACCATTTTAACCTTTAATAGGAAATAACTCGTCCGGTAACCGAAAACATAAAAAAAGTTGTATACAAAAGTTGTTGGGCAAGGAGGGGGACGTACGACCGTAACCTTAAATTTGACCTCGACGTTGATCTTGTGAGTTATTTGAAGATCAAAACAACTTTTTTCAAATAGAAACAACTATTTTTGACCTCGGATTTGAAAAAAGCGGGAAATTTTACGTCCAAAATGGTATTTGTCAACAAGGTCATGGCAAGGTCGATTGAAGGTCAAATTTTCAAAAATTGTTAATTAACGAGGGTTAGCTCGGGATAGAGATTGAAAACAGTAAAATTTTTTCTGATTAAAGTTGTCAGGGTCGAATAAGTATACTGACCTTGACATTAAACATTTCAAATCAGAGGTCAAAAGTAGGGTTTCACGCTTGATAAATCACTTTGACCTTGAAATAACCTTAAAAACCGAAAAATTGTACTGTTTTCAATCTCTATCCCGAGCTAGCTCTCGTTATTTAACAATTTTCGAAAATTAGATCTTGCCATGACCTTGTTGACAAGTACCATTTTGGACGTAAAATTTCCCGCTCTTTTCAAACCCCATTTAAAAAAAGTTGTTTTGACCTTCAAATAACCCTCAATGTCAACGTCGAGGTCAAATTTAAGGTTACGGTCGTACGTCCGCCTCCTTGCCCAACAACTTTTGTATACAACTTTTTTTATTTTTTTCGCTCACCGGCCGAGTTATTTCCTATTAAAGGTTAAAATGGTCCACCCTGTATATGTGTATTATGTACTTACGTATCATTTCTTTATCATAGGAAGTGAGTTTTTCTCAGAAATGGCGGAGGGAAATTAATTTTTGTAAGTAAATCACTTTTACTTACCTTCACTCAAAATTAAGGCAATAATAAAAAACATGTCTTAAAGACGCTAAGCATCACGACGCGACGCCTCAAAAATAATTTCAGCAACATACCTTTTTTACTTTACCATTATTTTGAATATTTTAAAAGTTATGGTCGATTTATTGTTGAGTGCACTCTTTTTCTCGTAAACTGCTAGCTTAAATGAATATAATTTCTGTATAAGAGTTAAATCCATTTACTTGTTTTCACTAAAAATTAAGATGGAAATAAAAAATAAAGTTTAATTATGCTAAGCGTCGCGATGCCTAAAATGTTTTTAATTCTTGCATTAATTTTGTATAATTATTTTCATATTTTTATTATTTCAAAAGTTATGGCCGATTTCCCGGTGAATTCCTATTTATAATAAATATTTCAACATTTAAAACTACATTTTTCCAACGCTATTGCTCGTTCAACATACACACAAAGTAAATGTGACAAAAAAATATGTTGAACCTGAGTTTTAATAGCTGAAATATTGTATAATTTATGATAGATACATATATTTAGATAAACAAACAATAAACAATATACCGAAAAAAAGTTTTTAATAATATTAATATAAATTTGGTTTATAATTCTAAAAATAAACTACAGACACTTACGGTTCAGTGAATCATGACGGCAGACTAACAATAAGTATAAATAGAGCAAGTGTGTAGGTTAAAATTTAGTTTTAATCTTCTCCTGAAGATGCCAACTTAGTTGGCGAAAGTTCCAGTCTACCCACTCCCGAATATAAATACAATCAATTAAATTAAATTAAAACAATTCAATTAAACATTTAATGTTCAAATTAAAATCTTCACAAATAAGTAAATTAAATAACAATAACAAGTAAAATTAAAAGTTGGTTGTTTAATAAATTTTCAATACGGGCATCATTGTTATTTAAACATAACTCGTAACGTTTTCTTAGTTCATTATAACTTACTTTTTTGAAAATAGTTCCACCTAATAGTATGATGAATAATAGGTATGATTTTTTACTTCAAATCAAAGCACAAATTGTTTTGTGCACAGCCCATTTGTCTTTATTATAATTCAAAGAATAATAACAATTATTTTAATAAACATGTAAATATTTACTTTCATCATATTCATTTTTCACCAAAAATGTAAGCACAAAAATATGCTTCTCACCTATCCTAAAGGAACAATCAGAGAGGCATCAAGAAAACTAAATTAAAATCGCATATTTTTTAAACGTAATAAATTTTACGATTATAAAATGTTGAACACACAAGAGATAAATGCTGGGAGTTTTTAAAGTTGAATGTGGTTTATTACTCAGTTCTTGTTTGTATTAGAATATGTCCTTAATGGCGTGAAATTTAGAAATAGACTAGATTTATGAACAGAATAGATTTTTTATTTGGATGTTTCAGTAGACCAAATAAGATTTTGGGAGCCATAACTTTTGAAGTTATGAAAATATAAAAAAAGTGAAAAATCTATATTGCTAAAAAAATTCGATGCATTGTCATGTTTAGCATGGTTGAGTTATATTTTTTATTTCTTAAAAGGCGGAAGCTTCTGGCTTTATTAAAAGGCAAGTAAATTGATATACTCTTTACAGAAATTATATTCATTACCACTTCCTATGATACATGATTCCTCTACAAAATATGTTAAACTTAGGAACAGTTTTATCTTTCAGATATATTGATCGACCTCTATTCTCTTTGAATTTGAAGGTACATGTATATACATACATATGTATGTTTCATTGGCTACATATGTATGAAATCAAATGTTTACCAGTTGATTTTAAAAATTAAATACGGAATAAAGAAATGACACGAAAAGTTTCCAAAGTTCCAAAGTTGACGTTGACGACATTCAGCTATACATATTTTCTTCAAGGTTTAGTTGAAAGAATAGTGAGAATTTTGAATCGCAATTACACTTGAAGTCTGTACCTATACAGTGAGTAGTACAGCCTATACTGTCAATAGTATACTTGTACATACTTATAGACATAAAAATCTGGCTATGAACAAGAGAGATGGAAATAGCGGTTATGTCGAAGCTCAAAGCGAAACTTTGTTGTTGTCAAACTTTTGACAAGTGTCTGTCACAATTGTAAAATAAATAACTGTCACATACTGTAACAGCCTTGATAATTTAAATAAAGTTATAAATTTAAAATAGGATAGAAATACGTCTTTTTTTGCTCGGCCAACTTTGATTTGATGGGTTTTTTTGGATGGCTCGTTACTATTCTTACACACACGCACCCACACATAATATACATATAAGTATATCATGAGATTACTACAAAAGTCCGAAACAGTAATTGTCGAGACATCTAACATTAACATTTTTTTTTTCAAAGGAAAAATCTGTATTTTTCATCAAATTATTTAGTTTAGCAAAAAATAAAAAGCTCATTTAAAGGGCAGTACAAATTGTAATTATTCATATTATTCTACTAATTTTTGGCTTAATAGCTCAAATATCTCTAGTTTGGTCAAATATGGACTTAATGGGTTTTTTACAGTATATACATATATATTCTCGTTCTGCTATCCGGCCATACTCATAACTATGAAACAGTTCTGAAATTCATTGAGAAACCGATCAGCGGTTGCGACATGCAATGCAGTATTACAAACCGTAGTGTTGCTGTAATCTCTAATACATAGCGAGGCGGTGAGGAAATGCACTGCAGTCAGCCCATACTACTGCATTTAAAGCCATGTTACCCATTGTATAGCAAAATCCAATTTGAAATTCAATGATATAGCTATGACGTGCACATTTTATTTTACATATTATACAGTATGTTCACGTATTGTATACCGCAAGGAAAAAATCATATTTTCCATTCTAGCATAGAGTATTAATAAAATTTGTTCAAGTATCAATAAATACGAACAATTATTTGATATCAATGAAAGTTAAAATTACACCAATCAAATACATTTTCAAGGTCTTTCATTTAATTTCTGTACATACTTGAAAATACTTAGATACCTTTGCGGTATTGCGCGTTTTATGGGACTTTAATTTTTCAGGTCTGATAAGGTCAGAAACTGCCAAACGTCTTTTCCAAAGTACTCTTTGACGGTAAAACCGTTAAGCTCATTAGTTTAGTCCCAGTAAAACGCATTAAATTTTAAGAGTCGTGAGATACCTACTTTATTTTTCTTGCCCCATAAAATGGGGGCAAGTGCCACCACTGACTGCTTTTTAAGAAAACATGTTTTCTTCGGAAACAATGATTTTTAAACCAATTTTTTTATTTAGCGTATAGGCAATTATACATGCTTATAAGAAAAAAATAAGACTGATGATTATAAATGTTTACAATGTACTACGGAACATTATTTTTTAACTTGACCAATTTTGTGTCGCACTTACCTCAACTTACCTTATTACATTTTTAGTTTGTTGTAGCGAATTTCGTCAATCAAATGAATGTATTTACATTTACTGTTAATTTTCACGATAAAGTTTAAAACTACAGCATTTTTGAATGGAAAATGCAAATAACTTTCAAATAAATATTTCCAATTTAAAAAATTTGGGGGTTGCAACTGTCACTCGAGGAGGTTGAATTTAGGGACGAAATTTTTAGGTTACAGGATGCAATTTCAGGATGTAAGATTGACGTGTCTCGGGAATTTTAATAAATATGCACAATAATTGATATACTGAATGTATTCCATTTGGCTGTTCCACAGCGTATGTATTCGTACCTTGATATGGGTCTTTTCTTCCGGAGGTACAACGCCTATGATATTTTTCCCGAGGACTGTCAGCCTCTGAAGCTTCGGGAACTTCTGCAGCAAGGTGTTTAGGTCGAGTATCTCCCAGTTGAGGTTGGTCAGCTCCAGGTTGGCGATGGTGCTCGGATAGGAAATGTCAGGCAGGTGTTCGTCGCACTTGAGTTTATCCTCTTCGAAGACGCAATGCTCCTTGGATGGGCGGGCGGTTATCATGTTTGTGTAGAGCACTTCAAGAAATATCAGCCTGCAACAGAAACATATTCGGTCAAGGTTGCAGCGGTGTTTCTGGAATGGATCACCATACGTAAGAAATCACCAAAGCAACTATCGACTTTTAAAAAAAATTACTACATGGTACCTCTTACACACACTGTCTAACAAAATGTTGGTCATGTCTTATGCCTACGGTCGAACATATTCTCCTCAGTTCAATATGCCACAACAACCCCGAAAAGTCAGTTTAGAACTATCGCAAAATATGCTTGAAACCAGGAGAACGTTTTTTTCATTTGGAGCGCGTTTTTTGATTAAATAGAGTTATAGTTCACCCTTGAAACCAAACCCAAGAATATTATGACTATCTGCAGATTAATTGTGGTAATTAACCCAATCACCCCCCAAAAATGTGCCATATTTTTCGGGACTCTTTTTATGCCAATATTTTTTGCAAAAGTGGTGAAAGAATTGAAAAATAAAACAAAAAGTTTTCATACCGTGACATTATACAAAATCTTACAAACTTGATGCAAATGACATAACCTGCAAATATATTTGTAGAAAAAAGGCGTATTTATACAATATGTACCTACAGCAAACACGATGGTTCAAAATACAAATATTATAGTCATTTAATATAGAGAAAACGATCAAATAAAAAGCTATAGACACACAGATGGTAGACACCTAGGCCTAGGTACAACTAAAAAATTGTAAATAAAAATATAGGGTACTCATGTGGGTATAATAGCACATACAAGTATTATGGCCCACTATAGCTTTTTAAGCAAACAATATATATTTTATACAGAAACTTAAACATTATTTTAAATATCTCCTCTATTTATGGAATGATTTTCAGTTTTAAAACAGATTAAATAGAAAATGAGATGTATTAGATAAGATGTACAAAAAATACATGTCATTTGAAAAAAAAGTTGGGGGTGACACTGTGGGGAAACTTTCCCGAGGGCGGCATTTTTAATACTGACTAAGGCCCACCGCAGACGACCGACCGGTCATCTACAGTTGTGTCAGTATTATACACGTTTTGATGAGACAACGCAGACGACCGGCTAAAAAGATGGACCGACAAAAAAAATTAGAACATGTTCCATTTTTGCATCCGGGTCGATTCTCGGTGAGAAGTCGGTAACAAATAGAACTAATGCACTCATACGAGGTAACGCACACAAACTACAGTTTAGTCGGAGCTGGGCGAAATATCAGAAGCTGGTCAGAAGCGTACCACATAGTCGCATTCTGGTGTTGGATACAAAATCATCATAATATATGAAATGTTTTCCACTCTTCTTACTCCCATAATTTTTTTTTAATATAATTTTTGGGATAACTATTGATTAGAGTTTCGAGCAGACCTGGACTGCCAAAGCTCATAGTTATTCTGTTATACATTCATTACTCATCACTATAGATTCAAAGTCGCGGAGCGTAACAGGACCACGAGGATCAGGGGGAACACGGCATTGTATGTGAAATAGTCTATACAAATCATGGAATTAACAATATAAAATAAGCAATTTCAATAACGGCTCATACAATACAGCGAATTATGGACTTTCCGCGTCTGACATACGAGAGGCCTGCGCTGTGGCATTTTGTCTACTGTATGAATATACCGGGTATTTCGTTACGCATATCAGTGTCATTGTGATTTAAAGTGCTTGGACAACATAAGAGCTGATTTAACATGCAAAAAAGAACGCAAAAATAGACAAGATCAATTTCAAACATGGGTTGACAGTATCTTGATTTTTTACGTATTAGGGGAAATGACCTATTTTGTTGTTTTTTGTGGAAGAACTATAAATTTTTCAAATAAATCTAAAGTAACAAGACATGTGAACAGCCATGGCTTCGAGTTCTAATAATCCGCGTTTTTTCTATGACCTTATCTGCACCTATCAAGAGGTACCTTCCAACATTATGCAATACAGGTAATGCATCATTTTGCATACCGTCCAGTGTCATCAGTAGACGTTGATGCTCATTTTCATTACATAAATTAATATTAAGTGATAGGCGATGAAATTTTACAGCAGCTAACTTAGAAAAAGTGTTGGTGATTATATATGAACACCACCATTCTGAGGATGACTTAACCAACATGAAAATGTAATAAGTAAGTTGTTTTGTTACGTAAGACTTTATTTAGGCCTGACATGCCGAAATAGCTAAATTACATATATAACAACTTCGGTTCTATACACGCTGTAGAATTCACACTAGAAATTAACATTATGTTTCGTTTTAATTAAGCTTTAATTCATGCCTAGCGAAAGGAGTAGGTACCAGCATTTCTGATTGTTTATTTTACAAATATGGATAGTATAAAATCTACACGGTTTTCATAATAATCGTTCATAACCGACAACTAACTTGCTTCGGAGTTTTGTATTAATTAAGCCGCCTCCGGTTTGTATCAGCAAACGAACAATACGTAACGGGTTTTTGTGATCAGCATACAACAAAGAATATTAATTAAACGACGATACTAATTAAACGACTGAAATTATAATATTTCCCATTTTGCCGCTAACCACGGAGATAGAAACAAAACCGCTGCTTAAGGAGCCACTACTTCCACTTCTCATTTTTCTATCATTAATTAGACTAACGTGACCTTTATGACCTATGTGATAGTTGTGGCCTACTGGAGCTTTATGACTCGTGACATATATAACCTAGGTCATAATATTCTACCTCAAAAACCTATAAAACGACATGTCACATGAATATATTTCTTAATTAACATTAAAATACACCCTTTCCTTCCACTACTCCCGCGAGTTACCAAGTAACACCATCAACAACAATACAGAGTACTTCATACTCTACAATACAGAGTGTTTCCTAAGTACATATAGAAAATGCAGGGGGTGAATCTTTGACCAAAATACGTATGAGTTTTTCACGGGAACTCATGTCCTAGAATTCTCCCCCTTCTGAGTAATACCTCTCTGAAGAAATAGGCCATATTGACATTTTTCTTTCTTTTTTTTTCTCTCAAAATTAGGAGACGGTGTGTGTTTTTGAAATTTGAGAAGTTGGATCCTATTGGGAAGCCACCTTTGGAGAATATTTTTTTCAGTTTTCTCGCAGCATTGGAAAGGAATTAAATTACTACCACCTTCTGATTTTCAGTTCAACACATTTTATTGGAATAAAAAACTTTCGTTTCAAAAAATGTATTTAAAAAAAATAACTGGTGAAAACTCTTTTGTTTATTGAACACTATTTTTGTACAATTATGTAAGCTGCACATCAGCTATATGTACATATATGTCTTAATTCCATTTAAAAAAAATATTCTAATTCTACTTGAAAATTTTCTTTTTCTTTCTGAGAGTTTCTGAGATGAGTCATTATTAAAATGACCATTTTTTTTCTCATTAAAAATGGAAACTATTAAATAAATACTGCGTGATAATTTGAGAGTGTCATGGTAGAAAAAGTGAACAAAGAGACCTCGTAAAAGTTTATTATAAAAGTGACAACATGTAACAATAATTCACAGTGATGCACAGTCAAATATTTCAGGTAGTTTTCTTAATATTATAATTTTGAATATGGACCTAAGGTGCTTTTAAAACAAATAAATAACTTATCTCAATGTCGACGGGAACATAACAAATGCAATTATTGGAAATTAGGTCGGTATTCGAGACGAGAACGAAGAAAAAAGCCGTCCACCTCTCCTCGAGGCGAGGTCTCTTCTTTCATAAAATACCTTTAGCGTTGTGAACAGCGACCTCCTGATAAGTACTCATTTGGAAAAAACCAAGGACAAAACAATAATGTTTACATTATCCCTAATAAATCTAAATAAGTCATGTAATTCATGACTAATAATAATATATTATCAGTTAGTAATCTGAAAAGCCTGTGTTATTCTTGCATTAAAATAACGACCTTCGGACAGCGTCGTTTGATGTTTCATGGGGTTAAGCCGCGCCTGAGGCTCTAAAATCACACCTTAACATACATTTACGTCCCATAAAGTTTTATCACTTTATAGGACACACAAATTACTTTATAGAAAAAAATGTCTTTACTATACATGGTAACCATTAAAATAAAAACAGTAATAATATTAAAAGCTACTACTACGATGTGTATTTTAAGGTTTATTATAAGGGGGGAAACTGTAGCAGTTGACAACGGCTTATATCAAGAAATCTACCAAGTCAATGTGGTGTGAATACAAGTGGAATTAATACAATTGTAAAAATGCGGAAATGAAAAAATCAAAATTTTAAAATTTCGGTTAATTAGGTACTATTAATGTAATTGTTTTATTTTTGATATACTCGATTAAATTAAGGATTTATTGGTCAAATTATGAACTAACTTTTGCTATAAGTCGTAAAACATTCTTCAGATTCTGTAGAAAACAAAATAAAAATGTTGGCCTTATCTACATGAAAAATTTGTCGAAGTATCTGAATAACATTTTTATTTTTAATTATAAAGGGTGGCAGAAGATCATGGTACACTCCCCTTTTTTGTTCTTTGTTTATTAAGACACATAGGTTTTTAACATCTTATATTCACAATTCATATCAAATTCCAAGTTTCGAAATATATTATAATAACCGCCTTTATAAAGTTTTACTACACTGGTATAAACACTTCGGTTTTACACCTTCGGTTTTACTACACTGATGGCCATTGAAAATGTAACACCTAGTATAAATAATAATAATAACATGCCCTTCTGTATTTTGGTTTGTTATGGTGAAATAAAGATATGATCTATGTTATGGGGGCACGGGTAGCCGAGTGGGTTAAAGCACCGTCTTTCCAGTCGCGATACCTTTTTGCGCGTTGTTCGAGTCTTAGCCGAGGCTGAGGATTTTTAATTGTCTCGCTTTCTCGGTCAGGACTTGATATGCAACCACTAGTACACACTAGTATAGGTGTGGATGCATAGATGCCAATCCAACCGCACATGCCCTAGATTTGGTAATGTTCTGAGTTTTCTGGGTTCCCTCAGAACTCCCTCAAATAATCATAATAGCCACCCCTTCCCCGCACAGATCCCTGAGAGGACCTCTGGGGTTACTCTTCGGAGTAATTATAGGGTGAGTATTATTATTATTATTATATTATTTGGAGAATTTCCGGCTAATCTTTTCTGAGAGATTCAAGTACGCACGGAAGGGTTCCATGATTTAAAGGGCTATAGAATGGTCTACTTACTAATGTTTTGTGTTAGTTTTATTTATGCAGTGAGTGACGACAAGTGATATGAAATGCCCCGTCGAAGAGAACGACATCGATACGAGCAAGTTTCTAAATGAGTATGGAGTTGAAGTTTTCCTTGGCCTGCGCGTTCCCTAGATTTATCGCCCATAGTAAATGTATGGGATGTGATAGGAATAAGAATCCAAACGTATGCTAAGTAAGTCGAACAAAGGAATTATGGATGAGAGTACAAGCTGCGTGGAATGCTATACCTCAAGAGACCATTCGAACGCTGTTTAATTCACTACCGAGGCGTGTAGAAGCTGCTATAAGAGTAGGAACGTGGGGGACACATATCCTACTAAGTATTATCAATACAACTTATCAGATATGCTTGTAACACTAATCAGTTGTTTTATTAATATAATATATTCTTTAAGTGCAGTTTGAGTTATTTTATTCAACTCCTTCAGGGTGTTGAATTTTCAATAGCACCAGTACATTTTCAGATGGGAAACTACGTGGTATTGCATATTTGAAATTCTCACATTACCTGCGTGAACACGTACATAGATCAACAAAGTTAAAAGCAATTTACACAGTTCATGTAATGATTTTAGGGATTTGTAAAGTCTAACTGAGCTGCTGTCATTATGCCTATATATATATTTGTTCAGTAAACATAGTGACCTACCGCTTTTAATTAGAAGTCTATGTTCTGATAATGGAACCTACATGATGCTTCCCGACGGCGGGAAGCATAAATATGACATACAGTATTACCTCCTAATAGCGGACAATCAAGCCTGAAATATCCGGTACATAGAGGTGAGCGTTTGCATCATATATATCAAAATAATACACCACCTAAGTTCCCACATGACAATCTAGGAAAAATTTAGCTTATTTGGAATAATCTTACTCTTACCAATAATTTTATTATTCTTACTCTTACCAATAACTAACAGCTTTTCTTTATCTTCTTTCATGTTTGAACAAAACAGTATAGTCATTTTTTCCTTTGCAGATTTTGCTCCTGTACATTTATCATTTCTCAATGCTATTTTTTTTAGGATGTGCACGGGAAAAAAGACATGTTTCGTCGACATTAAGAACATTTCTTGGAGCATATTCCTTCAATAATGACTGCAACTTTCATCTCCAGTCACCAACTGTTTGCAAGTTTATGTACGCAGATTCACCACAAACCGTTTAAAGGAAATTGTATGCATCGGACAAACCAATGGAAGCTTTAAAGTTAGTTTAGCTACAAACTTTGATCTGCTTCTAGTGCCTTTTCTGTTAGTAAAGGAGGTCATAATATCGGAATATTTTTGTTATTATTGGTTTTATAAGGTACGAGAGAAAAAAATTGTTCATGAAAAAAAAACTGCTTCATCAATGGCAAAATCAACAGTGTTTGGAAATTCCCTTTTTACTTCCAGGTTTCCATTTTTCTCGAAAAGTTTTTAATTTCATTTTTATTCTTCAATATCGCTAACTTGCGCTTTGTCAACACTAAACTTTTTCGTGAGTTTTAGGACACTCAAATTATATTATTGCCTAGTCTTACACCATTTTTGTCACATCAATTTTGTCTTGAAGAGATAAACGTTTTCGTTTTCCGAAATTCATACTGACACTATCAAAATTGGATGTAAACTGAGCCCTCGATACAATCTTATTAAATTTATTATATAGGTAATAATAGCATTATTACCTAATAATGCTATTGCTTTTATTAGGTAAATTTTGTATTATGTAGTTATTTATTGCCAGAAGTTATTTGTACTTACAGTAGCAATTATTTATTTCCCGATCAGTCGGGTAAAAATCAGGTAGGTTTAAATAGGGGTGTAATAAACGAGTTGACTACCGAAATTTTTGTGCCGTGTCCGTCATTAACAGGGAATTTTCATATATTTTTGCATATTGGCAGTGGCGGCTCGTAGGTGTGTTACATGGGTGAGCACAGGGTGTGTCAGTAGGATTACTTATTAGCTACCAATGGCGCCGCAGGCCAAAATTTTTAAAATTTTCAAGGTCATGCGTTTTCCTGACACTTCAGAATTTCAATAAAAAATTCTTTTATACAAAAATATACACTTTCACAAGAATAATTTTTGGAGTTTGGTAGCTTTTTGAAATTATATTTAGCACGAATATTGAGGGCTTAAATATATTAAAATAATGGGTGGCAACATGTGTAAAAAATTTGATATAGGGATACCGTTATTTGTAGAGGAAATCAGCTCGCCTGTCCTTATTGTTCACAAAAATGTTAATCGCCTTTTCATTAAAGTCCCGGAATTGTATCACAACATTTAATACAATTAATTATTTGGTTTAAAATATGTCTGTTTTTATCCACATTTTCATTGTGACGTCTTATATTTTCACGATAAGCACTATCAAGATGTTGCCTTATGTCTACCTTTCCCAACACACTAAAATCTAAGACGTTATGTAAATGTTTTTCATTGTAGCTAGCATGTTTCTTAGCTCGTTCATTTAAATGTTTTAAATCGCCCGCTCCTTCTTGAATCCATGTACTTTGGTTGCCACCCATCACTAAACAAATAAAACAACACAGTTTGTTTCTTTTAGGACACATAACCACTTAAATCTGTCGTAGATACTACTATTAAAATTTCGTGAATAATTTCGCGATATTCCTACGTCTGTTTTGGAAATAATCAAATCGGGTATCGGCCTTTCTAACCGTTTAATTTCCGTTCGGATCTCGTATGTAATATCTTTATTAGTCAATAAAAAGTCCACCGAATTCATTTTGAAACGTTGCACAATCAAAAACAGTAAAAACACACTTCTCAGCGAAGAAAATAAACAATCACTAAAAAAAGGTCACTCAACAAGTGTGACCCGTTCAGCTGATTTTCGAACGATTTAACGACGTCTGTCTGCTGCAAAGGTCTCCAAATATTACTAGTCACCGAAAAAGCCCGATTAAAAACGCGGGCTGGGATACTGTGTGCCCTCGGCCACGGGCGCGAAATGCGACTACGGTGGCTCGGTGCTCGATCGATAGTCCGTCATATATGTGATAAAAATCATTATTTGTGGTATAAAAGAATAATAATTAGAATATGAATAGTTTGTCGTATACAATTAATTGATATTATTGTAAGAGTAATTTATAGTAAATTAACACAAAAGAAATATTTTCTATTGAAATTTGGGCTGGGCACGTGCCCCTGTGCCCTTTATCACCAGCCGCCACTGCATATTGGTGAAAAATATAGTGTCCGCATCCGTTTTATAGAAGGTCCGCTATAAGACCCATTGACAAATTCCATGAAAAAAATATTGTTCGCCATTTAAAGGTGTCCATAACCAGATGTTTTACTGTTATATGCGATCGATCGATCGTTGTTATACAGATCGAACAGGAAATTTGACACTGAACAAAAATTCAGCCTTGAGTTGATATTTTTTCTGGGATCAAGCGAGGTTGTTTCTCGTAGCAAAGGACCACGCACACAATACACAGGGTTCTGGATACCGGTTAAATTTTCCGGAGACTCTTTAGGGGTTTTTTAGGTCGCAGAATTTATTTTTCTGGTTTATTTGATCATATGAACCCTGGTAAGGGGGTGAAATAGGGGTTGTAGAGGGTGAAAAAGGCCTATTTAAAATGGATCAGATCTGAACATTCAAAACTATTTCTTAGAGATTTTTTATCGGTTATTCTAGTTTCGAGTTCTATTTGATCTTATGCAACTCTTTAAGCTGATGAAATCGGGATTGCACATGGTGAAAATGTAATATTTTTAAGAGAGATTGATTTAAGAGAACTTCAAAAACTGGTTCTGTGTTTTTTTTGTCATCTACGCAATTTTTTGTGGTGAATTTTATCGTATGTAACCTTTTAAGGGTATAAAGTAGGTGTACATGTTTACAACGTGTTAAGAATTCGAAAAAAAAAAAACCTTTAAAGGTTTTTACGATCAAATGAACCCCACAAATGAAGTCACCGACAAACACAAGATCAACTGGACCCAGAAAATAGAGTGACCTACCAGGAAAACCCACCAAGAAACAGTTTTGAATTTTCAAACCCGACCTTTTTTAAATACAACATTTATACAACCCCTATTTCACCCCCTTACACAAGGAGTAGCCAGGGGGGGGGGGGCGATGGGGGCGATCGTCCCCCTTCAAAGGGTCAAGTAAAAACCAAAATACTCGGGGGAATGCGGTTGCCGTTGCCTCCAGTGACTTTTTTTTTTGCTTTTTTGTTTAATCTGCAGCGATCGCCCCCCCCCCCAAGGGTCAAGTAAAAACCAAAATACTCGGGTGATTGTGGTTGCCGTTGCCTCTACTGACCTTTTTTTTTTTTGGCTTTTTTTGTTTAATCTGCATTGGGCGACCCCCCCCCAAACATAAATACTGGCTACGCCTTTGCCCTTACAAGTTCATATGACCAAATAAACCAAAAAAAATGATTTCTGCGACCTAAAAAACCCCGAAAGGGTCCGGAAAATTTAACCGGTATCCAGAATCCTGTGCATTGTGTGCGTGGTCCTTTATCGTAGAATCTAACGCTACCCTCAGATTTATTGTAGCGTTCGATATAACGATGTTCTAAACGTTTTTCGTCCATACGTCGCAAAATTTAGAAAAATTTGAAAAATCGAAAAATCTCAAAAGCGGTAAGGAATCGGACCATGTTAAGATGACCTTTTTTGTTCAACGTCAAATTTCCTGTACGTTATCAAAGTTTGTAACACGAATAGCCAAACACCCTGTATTATTGATATGTTCTATTATTAGCTACATGTATCTCTCTCATAAACGTTCCATAGGCTGTGAAGCACCCGGTATATCCCACATTCTATTTGTTGAGGTTTCCTTAATCAATATCTTTATATTTATGGAATAATAAAATAGCACATCTCATGGACGGGGGCATCGTTGTGTGCTCAAATTTCTTATAAACACGAAAAGTGTATACTTTTCCTCTCTCTTTGCATGAAAACAATCTTAAAATGTGTATTTATGTAACGCTAAGATTTAAATTTATTCGTGTTGTGCAAACAAGCAAATTGAAAATATAGGGCCGCCTACTCAAAGATGAGTAAAATGTATATACTCAAGGTATAATCAAGTATTAAATCTTGAATTTTAAACGATTTAAATACGTATTTAGAATAGACAATCAACTCTGCAGTTTTATTATTGTAACCAGAAGAGCAGCAAATTCTCATTTCACTTCCAGGAGCGTCAACAAGCTCGCTCGTTATCTATCTTGAATGAGTGCTTGGCCTCGAGTCGTAAGTAGGTACTCGCCGACAATTTTATTTCAATCATCATATTTTAATTTAATATAGGTGAATTAAAATTTGTCACTCTAGTCACTAGTGAAGAAGTTTATACAGATCGAGATACGTATTACGTACTTCACGGATGAACGACGATCGTTGAGTAGAATGCAAGTAAAATCGGCGAGCGCGCTGTAGTTTTATGAAGCTAGTTTGTTATGTAGAGTTGGCCGAAATGTGCCGCGGAACATAGGCGTACCAATAATACCAGATCCTGGAGTGGGTACTGGAACCTTCGGCGTAGAAACAAAAACTGGACGTTTTCCACGAAACACCGAACTACTACACTTTTCTCGACGCGCGTTTCACCAACCAAGTTGGCATCTTCAGGAGAATATTAAAACTAAATTCTAGCCTACACACTTGCACTATTTAAACTAAATTTATTGTCACTGTTCACTGAACCGTAACTGTCTTTGTTTATCAGAGCAAACAGTGGACTGCTGGGTATCGGACCATTGTCCTTATTCATACTACTGTTACACTTAATGATTTCTAAACTTTCAAAAGCATCCAACTGTCTACTGTTTGTTACATTTCTAATTAATTTTAAATTATTTATGTCTATCCTATGGTTGTTGTCAAAAGCGTGTTGGGCAACACAAGATTTTTCAGTTCTGCCATATTTCAAATGAGCCATGTGTTCTTTAAATCTAGTCAAAATATGTAGATCTTTTTGTTTGCCCAATATACTTTTGATCACAATCTTTACAACTTATTTCGTATATTCCTGACTTTTCGTTATTGTCGATTTTGTCTTTGGGGTTACCCAAAAGCGTCTGTAGTTTATTTTTAGAATTATAAACCAAATTGATATTAATATTTTTAAAAATTTTAACCCGCGGACTAGATGTCCGCGGGTGAATTTAGGTGCATATGGTAACCAAGCAAATTTAGAATTGTCAGTATCTCTACGAAAAGTCGTGGAATTGTACAGGGTTCTCTTAAATGTATGCTTCCTTATTAACTTATCTATTAAATGGACTGAGTAACCGTTATTCTTAGCTGTATACTTAATTAATTATTTCTCATGTTCAAACCTCCCTTTACTGAGGGGGAAATTTAACAAACGGTGAATTAGAAAATTAAAAGTTGCCATTTTATGTTGAAAAGGGTGGTGTGAATCGTTGGGAATATATCTAAGAGTCGCGGTTTCTTTCGATTGTGCACCACGAGTTTGTTTCCCCTGGCCAGACCGTCAGTGCCAAATTTTACAAGGAAGTGCTTCAAAGGCTGAATCACAGGACCGCCCGCGTCCGAAAAGAGATCCGAACGTCATGGAAGCTTCACCACGACAATGCGCCTTCTCACACCGCCTTTGTTGTCACCTCTTACCCGACCCGGATCGGTGTTGAAGTAATACCCCAGCCGCCCTATAGTCCCGACCTAGCCCCAGCGGACTTCTTTTTTGTTTTCTCGGCTCAAAGGGGAGCTTAAAGGACATCATCTGGGCATCCTGGAGAATATCCAAGCTACTTCAACGACTCTACTAAACAGCATTCCGGACGAGGAGTTCCAGGGAGCTTATTCAGCATGGAAATTACGCTGGCAAAAGCGTATTGATGCGGAAGGGTCCTACTTCGAAGAGTATTAAGCTGTTGTACTTGTCGGTCATGTTGTCATTAAGCTGTTGTACTTGTGTTAAGCTGTTGTACTTGTGGATCAATAAACTTAAAACTTAACAAAAAAATAAAAAAGGCTCATTACTTTCCGGACAAACCCACAAGTGCACAGTTCCGGACAAGTCCAGTTAATTATTATAGTATGTATTGTTATGGCTTGCTAATGATATAACTGGCCCACTAATGATAGTTTTCAAACTAGAAGATGTTGTATAAATGTCATGTAAATATATTTGAAATTGCCGCCACTTTAGTAAGTTCATCTTACTGCCCGAGGAGGCGCCACTATCTACTTGTTTCCAAAAGTTTGAGACTGATTGATCTATTTTATATTTTCCTTTTTTCCTCTATTTGTAACACAAGAAAGTATGTAATATTAAATATAGTAACAAAAGCAAAAAATTTACACCGTATTACCATATGTATGTAAAACTTACCCTCTTAATTAGCTTGACGACGTAGGTTGATTAGCATTAGGTACTTACTATCGCAAATTTCACACACTGTTACTATTTTACTAGCTAGTAAGAGTGGGCGTGCATATTTTCGAGGGTACACTACACGTACTATAAAATTTAGAATATAATGTTTTATATATAAAAGTAATAAAAAATAATAAAAACACATATAGAGGGGATACACTATATTTTTTATGTTTCATACTATTTATGTGACGGCTACAATCACGTTCGTTCCTACACAATAGGTTTTCCTTATAGACTGCAAAATGATGGTCACGCCATCATAAAACAATTTTTAAAAATCACCGATGAATTTTATCACTTTGTCAGCAAATGGTAGTTTTTTAGGCGTTTGCACGTGTGACACCTCATTATTAACGCAATACCGACGCCGACGACATAATAATACTAGAGTCTGTCAGACGGTTGGGCGAAACGACTGAAGGTCTCAAGTGCTCGGCCGCCCACTGCACGAATCGGCCGGTCGTTGACTCCTGTTCTACACCACTGTATTGCGGCATGGTCGGTCAACATTAGCATATGATCGATTGAAGTCGGTCGCTGTCAATTTCTATTACAAATGAGTGGGACCAGGACCACTTTTAGGGCGGGACGAACGGGGTCGTTGCCCAGGGCACCAAAATTTTTGGGGCGCTAATTTTTGGGGGGAGCTAAGTTTTAATGACGTCACATTTCCATTGCGTTCAATTTTTTTAAGTGATAATAATACAAGAGTTATGGAATTCGAATGATTTGCTATGGACTGGGTCATTACTCAACAAAAACAACTATATTAAACGTCTTTCTAAATATTTGGGTTTTTCTTTGAATTTAATTCGAGTTTATTTTTATTTATTTGCCTTTATCAGTGAGTGTTCTAGTGAAAAACGACTTTTTTTCAAAATTAAAGCTAATCAAAACTACTATGACAATTAGGTACTTAATGTCCACTATGTCCCAAGAAAAACTGAATTATTTGGAACTCTTGTCGATTGAGAACTAAATAGCTAATCAGCTTTTTTTGCTCAGTAAATTTTATGTGATCGTGTCAATATTATTTGACTTTGTAATGAAAACAAATTTATAATAATAAATAAATTGTAGTTTTTACATAAAAAAAAATGTAAATATCAATATACATACTTATTGTGTTTGTTTTGCATTAAAAGTATTTTATAAATTTTGATAAATCTAAAATTTAAAAAAAAAAATAAAAACATACCTAATATAAAAAGCATGAAAGGATGATTTATTCAATTTACTCCGCGGCCGCTATTTCCTTTAAAGTCAAATTTTATATTTGTCACGATAAAACCTGGGTGAGACTAATCACTTCATACACAGGGTGTTTCCGAAAGAAATAGCACGAATCATACTAGTGAATTTACAACTCAAAGTAGGTCGATTTAACTGAACATACCTACCATTATGAATACCTAAAGGTATTTATACCTTTATGTACCTTTAGAGATCTAAATAAAAAAATGTAAAATTATACCTATTAGGTTCATATTTAGTATGGATACAATATTGGATTGAGGTGGACGTTTAGTTCAATCGACTAATTTTGAGTTATAATATTTACCAGAATAATTTGTGCTACTTTATTTGGAAACACCCATACTCGTGTAGTTATTCTAATCCCCTTAGCAGGCATGTCCTCCTGCTGTACCGCTCCAGAAATCGTTAAAACTGCACTTTTCTAATTATAAGTATTTAAAATCTGCGAGTTTAATAAGATGTGCCTTAGTCCTCGGACGGTGAAGTAAATACACTTTTACAGGTAGTCTGAAAACTGACAAAAAATATAAGCAGCTATATTGAATCGAAGAATCTAGTGACGAAAATAACTGAGAGTGTATTTCGAAAGTAAACGTACGTTCACTCAAGATGACAATGGAGTTAAAGAGCAGCTAGGGTAAAGTTAAACACGGAGAATGGTGGTGACCAAAAACACACGATTTCGCCCACATGTATAATTTTCCCGACAAAGCTTGAGGAAATTAAGTCGGCCGTACTTTCTACATTTACCGCTGAAACAATACTTTGTAAGCCCACAACTTTCGTCGACTCTTTGTCAGATTATTTGCTCGCTGAAAATGAAACCGAAAACGTTGAACAATAACAGTTGGTGAACAATAAGTTGGTGAACACCAGATTTTTTAGTAACATAATATGGCACGTGTATACGTAAATAGTTGTGATTTCAAGAAATATTAGAAATAAGGTATCTGTTTTCTAAACATATAAAACCCCAATGTCTATTGAAGAGAGAGAAAGAATGTGAAAAACATATTCTAAATGCTATAGTACTTGTAATGGACCATCGAAAATATATGCGGTTGCAGGTTTGTGTTATGTGTAAAGTGCATGCTTTTAGTGCATGTTTGGCCAACTAGTTGGGCCAATAAGTTGGGCTAAAAATAAGGACACTGTTTACACGTTGGCGTTGCTCATTCTGCATTGGCCATTTGACGAGGATGGATGTGAAAACTATCGCGGGTACTCTTTCGCTGAAGGGGCGTGATTCAGATCAGGTGTTTTACGTAACAACACGTATTTCTACGACTCAAGATGATTTTGCTTCGCAAATTGAACCTTGAATTGTGTCCTGATGAGGAATCTGCGGTCAAGTATCTTGAACAAATGGGGAACCTCAAGAAGGAGATGAGATATCCTAACCTGACCTTTGACCTAACCTAACAAACTTATCACGTATAACGTCTTCTCTCTAACCTAACTTGACCTTTTACCTATTCTGACAGAAACTAGAAACCTTTTTCGGGCACTTCTTTTCGCTTGTACAAAATTTAGTCCATGGGAGGACGAGACTCTCTCATCAACATCGACTGCCCCTTCAGCGAAAGAGTAGCCACTATCGCAGCTGCGGCAATTTACTTGTACAACACTTTAAATTTATTATAGAAATGTGCACCAAAGAGTGATGGTGCAAAAGAAACTGGTGCAAAAGAAACTTTGTTCTTATTTTTATGTTGTTCATGTTTAGTTCCATATTATTGGTTCATTTTGGTACAAATCTATAAACTTTAAAATTTCATCACTACTCTATACCGCCATCGTAGCTCGTAAATACAATAATTATTATACATTATACACCGCAACACTATAGTTTCCACCTTAACGGCAACCACGAACTGAAGAAGAGGCGAACGTGTGAACGCTGTTGCCGGATTGGGCCAAGATCTTTTGATGTGTGCACGAAAAACCGACAACTTTCGGCTGGCCAGCCAACGCAGGCCGCCAACGACCAAGTTACGCCAAGTAGTCCTGTACACGTTGGCCTAACTCATTGGTCCAACTAGTTGGCCAAACGTGTACAGGGGCCTTAAGACAATGCCTTCCCAAGGTCGACGCATTAATAGCAGGTACAAAAAAAGTAGTACAAAAAATGTCCTATTCCCGAACCACCACAGCCGATTCTTACTCGTTGAAGAATATGGTTGAAGGCCAGTTTTTATTATGCCAAACATTTCCAGCAAATGAAAGCTGTGTGACTTTACAATTCAATTCTGCCGAAACTGCAGCTATTAATGAGAACCAAACCAAATGTCAATATATGTCCGTTGAAATAGCTTTAAAAACTATTCATAGTAACTATAAAGGTTTGTATGTCGCCGTACAAATATTGCAGAACAGTGCGTTATCGTTAGCGGAATCACTACAAATAGTAAATTCGCTGCAATAAGCTATATAGGTGGCACAATAAATGAGCCAGTTAAAAATAAGTGGAGTGTATCAAAGACACCGGTTTTACCAAATTAAGACACATTTTTGATGGTGCATCTATAGATTCATTAAGTGAATGTAAATATGTAGTATATTTTAATTATTTGACAAAGGATTTTTTGGGGATGTTGGACAAATAACGAACCACTAATTTTCTGCCGACGTTTCGTCCAATTTACTCAGACTTTCTCAAGGCTCAATTAGTGTTTTTTATATAAAGGTCTGTGTCATTCGAAAATTTGATATTTTCTCTCTCCCGCAGGTACATGTGTTTTAATATCTTAATAATGTTGTGATATTTATTTATTTTATTTGTATAACCACACTAAACGAAATGATTGCCTAGGCTCGATTCTAATGATAAAAATCCCTTGTCAATTGATATTTTATAGACGCAACCGATAACTACCATATTTTAATTATGTCTGTATTACATTAGTAGATGCCAAACGGTCATTCTCAAAATATAAGCATATTTTTTCACCACAGCGAACAATACTATGAGAGACAACTATAGAAACGTATCCGATGCTACAAAGTTTTTACGAATCTTTTCCAGTTCGTGATTGTTAACCAATCTATGTCGTCAAGCTAATTAAGAGGGTACGTTTTACGTACATTATTATAAAGTGTGAAGTTATTGCTTTTGTTAATATATTTAATATTAGTTTATTGTATTACATAAACTATATTATGATGCATCATACACCTATGTCCACCTTGCATCATACACCTATGCACACTCTACTCTATCTTGCAATAAAGCATTAAAGAGAAAAAGCAACATAGAAGTATTTGAACCGGAAAGCTCTTGAATAAGATATCTAGAATTTCAATATAAATTTATACTCTAAAATAGCTACATATTTATCATATAATAGGTACATATAAACGAGTACATACATATGGGGCATTTCACGCCAACTAAGTGAGGTAAAAAAAATTTCTGTTTGAAACATATCACAATCGATAGTACTTGCTAAAAAAACTAACTTTCCTAAAATTTTAGATTTTTTTGAGCCACAAGGAGAGGGATGGTGAGGGTGAGAAAATACAAATTTTCGTTTCGACTAAAATTTCAATCTTTCTCGGTAAGAAAATGAAAAAAATGAAAGAAGTTTGCAATGGTTTTCGATGTTTTTTTTGATTACACGTTTTTTTAATACGATAAAAATATTTTAAAAATTATTGGGGGTAGTTTTCACCCTTATTTTGAGGATTGAAAATTTAAAATCGAAATTTCGAAAAGTATGACGATTTTTTTCAATTTTTTTTTTAATTTCTTTGTTTTTTTTTGTACTTTCGATTAATTATTAATTCATAATGGGCGTCGACCAGGAACTAGCCCAAAAAACGGCCCAAAGGTGAAAAACGTGGTTTTAACGTATTTTCTCATCCTGTGACATAGTAAATGGCAAGTGAATAATATATTCCAAGGTTTTTGGGGTCGCTGATTACGAATCTAACGTTAGATTTTCAAAAAACAAAATGGCGGATCGAATATGGTAGTCAACTTTTAAAAAATGGCTAAATTTTGAAACTTAAAAAATACCATCGTATTCTACGGGAAATTTTCTACGTTATATTCGTAATCAGCGACCCCAAAAACCTTGGAATATATTATTCACTTGCCATTTACTATCTCATAAGATGAGAAAATACGCCAAAACCAAGTGTTTTCACCTTTGGACCGTTTTTTGGGCTAGTTCCTGGTCGACGCCTATTATGAATTAAAAATTAATCGAAAGTACAAAAAAAAAGAAGGATATAAAAAAAGAATTGTAGAAAAAAATCGTGTCATACTTTTCGAAATTTCGATTTTAAACTTTCAATCCTCAAAATAAGGGTGAAAACTACCCCCAATAGTTTTGAAAATTTTATCGTATTCTACGCAAAAAAAACACATCTAAAACCATTGCAACCTTCTTTTTAATTTTTTTCATTTTTTTATTGAGAAAGATTGAAATTTTAGTCGAAACGAAAATTTGTATTTTCTCACCCTCACCACCCCTCTCCTTGTGGCTAAAAAAATCTAAAATTTTAGGGAAGTTAGTTTTTTAGCAAGTACTATCGATTGTGATATGTTTCAAACATAAATTTTTTTTTGACCTTACTTAGTTGGCGTGAAATACCCCATATATACATACATATGTATATAAATACTTTTCCTGGTAAAAAATTGCGAAATGAGCGTAACGAGTTGAGCAACCACAAACGAAATAATATCACTTTTGACACAAATATCATACATTTTTTTGTAACAAAATAAACATATTTTTGAACATCTATTGTCGATTTTGTGAGTTACTAAATGACGTTATGGTTACAAACAAAATAAAGACAAACTTTTAACACTAATGACAACTGAAACAGTCATTACAATAATTATTTACGCACGTATCTAACAAACAAAATTTTACTGATTGTGAGTGATAGAAATCGTATTTTAACGGGATTGTGAGAAATCTCATGAAAAAGCAATATGTGCAACTGTGCAATCACTTGAAGGTGAATAAAAGAACTATAAAAAGTGGAAGTAAAGATTATACCAGGCAAATCTGCTTAATAGCGAAGAATTTAAAAGATAATCTGTGCGCAATTTATTTATATTTTTTAAATTAACAATGTTTAGATTTACGAAATACTGCAGACTGGTTTAATATCGCCGAAGACTCTCGAATGTCCGACATTTGTCATACTGAAAATGTATATACACAGATTGAAAATGAATGGAATTATTAATATAGGTTTCTCACAAAGTATGGGTAGATAGTATCCCCACAGGCTTTGTACGTAATCCAATTAGCATATATGTATATGTATGGAGGGCAGAATTCGATATTTGATATTTCGTTCGATGTTCGTTTTTATTTACAAGCCAAAATTCGCGAAAATATTGTTAAGAATTGCATTTCTTTGAAAACAGTATTAGTTATTTCGTGACAAAGAAAACTTAAATAAAAACTGACAAGAAAACATTGTTATTTTTCGGTATTTAAAACATTAATTCGGACAAGAAAATAAGGACACAATTTTTAGCATTAAATGTGAAAAAAATAAACAGAAAATAAGTAAAAAAAATAAAAATAAGTAAAAAAATAATGTTTGGTAGAATGTCCCTTTGTCTTTAACACAGCGGCACATTTTCTCAGCATAAACTCAATTTAATGTCATACTGGCATACTTTTCCACATTTGCGTTACTGTTTTGAAGAGTTTAGATTTTTTTTTTACATTTCTCATCACGAAGACCGAGTTTTACATCAGTCCAAATGTGAGTCTGACACAGGGGTTGCATGAAAGTTAGTAGAAGATCCCAACCAGATGATCCTGAAACCACTGCTTCACTACGTGATATGTGTTTTGTATTATTGTCATGCTGATACTCGTATGTCTAAACGAATGGTTTCCGGAAGTTGTCATCCGCGTATGGCTTCCTACGTCGAACATATTGTTTACCATTATTTCCAACTCTACTGCTACTTAAAGCATCACTGTAAAAAAAGACGGGGATGTTCTATGATGGCTCTGAGGTTGGATATCGTGGTGTTAGCGTTGGTTCCATACACCAAATTGAGGGAATCATGGATCATGTACGCTGAAATATTAGAGATCGTCACGTTGCCATACGAAGGTGATAACTTACCACTAGTTTGGAAAATCAACATGGCAGTGATGTAAAGGACACATCACGTCTGGTGAAGCAGTGACTCCAGGATAATCTGGTTTACTTCAACCGAATAGAAAACCTAGGGCATGATGTAAAACTGAGTCTTCGTGATGAAAAATGTAAGAAATATGCCGAACTCTTCAGAACAGTAACGCAGATGTGGAGAAGTATGACGGTAGAAATTTGCCAACATTAAATTTGGTTCATGCCGAGAAAATGTGCCGCTGTGTTAAAGGCAAAGAGACATTCAACAAAACTTTATTTTTTTACTTATTTTCTATTTTTTTTTTCACATTTTGTGCTATAAATTACAGTGCCCTTATTTTTCTTGTCTGCCTGTTCAGTTTCATAATATATAGTGCATGTTTTTTTGTAGGAGATAATGTGTTATGTTGTTTTTTATATTTGAATAAAATCTTTATTTGAATTATTTTTATCGCCCTTGCCATTTCTTTTCAGAATTCAATGTTGTGCCTCTTTTCTGTTCAGTAATGGTTTTTCTTGTAAAGAAACCTGCTGTCCTTTTTACTGTGGCCGTAACTGTATGTACAGTGCAGCAACAGTAACTTTGCCATTGGCTGTAGTAGACAAAACCTGAAATTGTGCTAACTTATTTTGCAGCTGCAGCCGTGAACAATTCGAGAAGTACAGTCTGTTATTTGTTTGTGAATATTTCTTACATATATATCTGGGATATGATCATATGTTACTATGTTGTACTACGTTATACGAGCGCAATTCGCTCAATCGTACTGCACATATTTTTATTTCTCTACAAAATGCAGACGAAATACAAAAATACAAATTACTCCCCAGTGAATGAGTCGTAATTTGATTTAACACACTCATTTTTTAACTTAGTTTGTTTCCTAGACGCACAGGGGCTAAAACCCACAGCGACCTGATTCTCAATGTAAATATCCCATATTTCTGTGCTTTGGAGAAAATTTAATATGCATAATAAAGAGCCATCCAAAAAAAAGTCATCAAACCTGGCTATGAACGAGAGGGAGAGAGAGAGGGAAATAGCGGTTATGTTGAAGCCCGAAACAAAACGTTGTTTCGACAAGTGGCTGTCACATTTATTGCAGAATAAGTGATGGCCTTTACATAATGTGACAGCGTTGGCAGTTAAATAAGCTTATGAATATAAGAAAATACGTCTTTTTTACTGGGACAACTTTGATGACATTTTTTTATGACTCGTTACATATACATACATATATACACGGTTGAGACTTTAACTGGAATATATTCGCTAGCGGGGTGGTGAATGATTTTTCAAAAAATTCCCGAGACACGTCAACTTTTAAATGTATTTACCTACATTTTGCAAGTAATGTGAAAAATATAGTCCTTCAGGGGTGGCTGAAACCACCCTCGACACGATTTTTTCAAATACAACCCTATGGCCTGTGACCCCTTATTGTAAAGCTGGTGGAAAGAGGAATCCAACGCACTGATCAAATTTTAATTTTTAGTATGTTTGTAGGGTTGCATACAATTAAAACGTAATTTTATAGTTTAATTTATTTTTAACGCAACAATTTCGTACTCAAAATGTGTGTTGTTTAGTTTTGGAATGTAAACCTTACTTTTCATATGTCCCCACAAAAAATACCAAGCAATTTTTTGCCACAACTGATATTTGTTATTTTTTGCTAGTGTTTTTACACGGCCGCAAAGAGTAATTTAGTTTGTATGCTGTATTCAGAGTTTGAAACGAAGTGTTATTTCAAATTAGTGAAAATGTCTTATTTAACTGAATCACTAAAAATCTAAATTTTGATGATGATTGGATATGGTGATAGGGCGCGAACTCAATGCGAAGTTGTTCGCTTGTTTCGAGAAACGCATCCTGACTTGCCACCACTAAATCAAGGTACCATTAGTAAAATTGAGGCACAATATCGAGAGAAGGGTCATGTCAGGAAAGTAACGAGTAAGAGGCAGGCTGTTGTTGATGACGACACGAACTTGAATTTGTTGCTTGCTCTAGAAGAAAATCCAATCACTCCAGCCCGTCAACTGGCCCGTGATAGTAATCTTAATCACAAAACAGTTTTAAAAATACTTAAATATGAGAAAAAACGCCCATATAAAATGCAAGCTGTTCAAGAGCTACTTGAAGATGATCCAGATCGACGAGTGGAATTTTGCGATTGATTGATGACTTGTATTGATCAAAACCAGTTATCTTTAGAGTGAATAGTTTTCTCTGACTTACTTTTACATTAAATGGGCACGTAAATCGCCAAAATTGTCGTTACTTGGCTGAAGAGAACCCCCATTGGATGAGGGAACTTCATACTCAGCGCGCACAGAAAACTAATGTGTGGGCCGGAATAATACAAGATAGAATTGTAGGACCATTTTTCTTTGATGACACTCTTAATGGAGCAAGATACCTGCGTTTACTCCAGCACGAACTAATGCCAGTGTTATGTAATTTATTTCCAAACCCCTTAAATCCTAACTTGACCGACGAGAGGTTATGGTTTCAGCAAGATGGGGCCCCACCACACTATGCTGCCATTGTTCGTCAGTATCTGGACAGAATTTTTCCCGGTAGGTGGATTGGGAGGCGAGGTAATATTGAGTGGCCAGCAAGATCTCCAGATCTTACACCACTGGATTTATTTTTGTGGGCACATCTTAAAAGTAGGGTTTACATTCAGAAACCCAACAACATAGCAGATCTGCAGGAAAGGATAAGAGAGGAAATCGGAAAAATAACACCGCAAATGTTGCATAATGTAAGGGACGAAACCTACCACAGACTTGGATGCTGCCAACAAGTGAATGGTGCACATTTTGAACAATTGTTACGTTGAAAATAAATTTAATTTTTAAATTGTTTTAATTGTATGCAACCCTACAAACATACTAATAATTAATATTTGATCAGTGCGTTGGATTCCTCTTTCTACCAGCTTTACAATAAGGGGTCACAAGCCATAGGGTTGCATTTGAAAAAATCATGTCGAGGGTGGTTTCAGCCACCCCTGAAGGGCTATATTTTTCATATTACTTGCAAAATGTAGGTAAATACATTTAAAAGTTGACGTGTCTCGGGAATTTTTTGAAAAATCATTCACCACCCCGCTAGCGAATATATTCCAGTTAAAGTCTCCACCGTATATAAATCAGGGATTACGATTAAATCCTGAGCGAGTTGCTTTTAAGTTTAACTGCTTGATCAAAACATATTTTACTCTATGAGCGAGCACGAGATGTCCGAGTAGCGAGGCAAACGCTCCTCAACGATTAAATCCTCTAACGATTGAACCCATCTACCGAGTCGAAACTTTTATTCTTATATAATTTAACTCCTTTGAGCGAGCGACTATATGAGGATCTAAACCTCAAGCAGCTCTTGTTGTTTCACTCTATAAAGGAGTAAAACCCAAAGAGCAGCAAGAGCGATGAGGTTTAACTCCTTGCTCGAGTTTAACTCTCTTATCGGCACCGAACATAAACTAGTTTGTGTTCGGTGTTATCGGTAATTATAATATCGGAAATCGGAAATAGGAGTTATATATATCGCCTCTCAAATGACTCGCTCTAGGATTTAATCTCAAATGGAGCTAAACCTTTTACTCGTAAGCCCTGATATAAATATAATTGTAAGATTTCAGAAGGTGAACACTTTCCATATCAGTTATCTCGTGTATGCTATTTCTAGATAATCTACTTATACACCGAATTAATACCTACACATGTAAATACAATACGCGAATATAGAGCCATCTGGCTACTATTAATCTATTTATTTGCGGAAAAGCTTAAGTTAATATGTTTTGATGAATATGCCTGACAAGACAAATATTTTAACGAAACGAAAAACACAGGAATTATTACCCATAAGAGGTTTTCATCAGCGACAGTTCGGCAGATGGCGCAAGCGACACACCTTTTCACCTAAAATTTCCAATTGCTTGTACCATTTAAAAGTATTCTTAATTTAATGTAAATTTTGTAATTAAATTATTAAAGTTTAATGTAAATTTTAAAAAAAGCTTATAATCTTTGACAAAATAAGAAAACATTTTTTTTTTCAGTTTTCATTACATTTTTATCGCAAATTTTTGAAAAATTTAAACGCCGTTTGCCATAAAAATGTAACGAAAACTGAAAAAAAAGATTATGAGCTTTTTTGGAGAAAAAAACGTGATTCTTTAATTTTTTTCAAAAATTTAATCGAGTAAAACAAAAAACCGACTGACTGGATTGAATTGAATCTCTGTAGTGTTTTTGTGGGTATATTGAACTGTAAAAGGCACACTTAACATCAGTGGTTTCCTCGATATTTTTGATTCAGCGCTTGATTTTCCGAAAAACCACCAAAAGCCTTTTTTTTTGTTGCTTTTTCTAATTCATGTAAAGAATGGAAATTTTTTTTATCCAAGAACCAATGGCTAATTCTTGTAGAGAATTTATTCAAGTTCTCGAAACCCACCTTTAACTTTTTGTGCGATCATTGGTTGCTGAGATATCGAGAATAATCAAACACAAAATGATCCTTTTCCATTCAAAGACCGATATCTCGGCGAGAAATGATCGTATCAAATTCTTTAAAAAAAGGAATTGAAGCTGAATAAATAAGTTATCTGGTACATATGGTGGTTAAGTCAAATTTGTTTTTTCAAATTTGTAGACCACAAGAAAGAACCAAAAAAAATTCGAAAATTTATTTGTCGGTGGTTTTCTTAGGATTACTCGAAAATCTCTGATGCTAAAAAAATTTGAAGTTCAGATCCAAAAACTAGATACTTAGAGCTACAATTTCCTTTTTTTGAATCTTCTGTGCGACCATTTTTCTCCAAGTTACGGCCTGTTGAAAATCACCTAAAAATTTGGAATTTGTTTTTGATCCCTTAATTTTTTCCACTAGTTTATTCATCAATTTATTTTTTGTTAGAAATGTAATATTCCAGATGGAATATTGAGGCCAAGAAATGTTTTTTAAATTTTGAAGGACCCGTGCCTTCGTTTGACGTGGAGAAAAAAGGAATTGAAAGAACACAGTGCTTCGAACGTTTAGTGATGGGTGGTTTTTTATATATTTAAATGATAGCATAATAGACCTTATATTTAAAAAGTAGATAGACTTAGGGAGTTCCTTTAGATACTCTCTTTTTAATATACTTCGAAGTCTACGAGCAGCCACTGGTTTTAACTTGTTTTATTTGAATTATAATTATTTAAATGAACTTTTCTGTGAAATCTGTCCATTTTACTTACAATCACACCGAAAGATGTACGTCAGTTGTGCTAGACAGTACTTGTACAGTACAGTAGAGTACAGAATCTAGCTATGTAGGTACATTCGTGCATTTAAGTAACCACAGCTGACACAAAAGTGCTGCATTCAAATTAAATTGAGGTAACCCTAATGACATGCTGCACGAGATGCCTACGAGTATATGTCCCATTGCAGTAAGCCAACCTTAGTTATTTGTTTGTCTTTCTCTTATTCGTATACACTGTTCTTAATAATATGGAATTATGTTTATTAAGACAGCTAGCTTATCCTTATATTACCTTATTTACAAATCGCAACATATAAGTAACTCGTGTAGTAGGATGTCATGGGTGTTGTCTCAATTTGATTTGATTGCAGGAGTCTTGTGACAGCTGGAGCTGTTATCCAACCTCCGTTATACACAATATGGCAAACGTGCAAAATGATACTAGATATTTTCGTGTATTATAATACTTATGATATCTCTATGAAGCGTTCCGTTTCTGCCAACCTTAGTTGTTGGTTATTAACTTAGGGGTATTGTTTATAGAAGTTTAGTTTTAAGAGTTTATGTATATATTTTTTATTATTATTCTTTATTACTAGTTTGTTTTTTAATTAGAAGTGTTTCAAAAATTACGCGCTGAAAGCTTGCTAGTTCATTGGCTGATTGAAAGCCATTATTACACAGGAAGACAAGAAATTCTGACATTGCTAATTTGAAAATTTGTCATACATATATGTTCCTGTTGTGATAGTATTTTGCGTTTACATGAATTTACTGGTCAAATGTATTGAAAGCAATAAATCTGCCTAAAACACATTCAGTAATATTATGAAAAACATAAAATAAAATCGAAAACTGATTTGAAATTTGTTTTCTTTCAAACCAATTTTTTAAAGCCGCTTAATAATTATGAGAAAAAAAGACTTTAGTATATATATTTACCTTTTTCTTGCTAGTTTCTGCACACATGTCGTCCTTGTCAGTCAGAAAACAATGAAATGGAGAAATGCGTCAAATTAATTATGAAATATTACACAAACGCCGTAGGATTATCTAGCCTACGTCTAAACTGAGTTAAAGAACATGTTGCGCTAATTTAGATAAGATAATGTAGCATAATTACAGCAACTATTATCACAGCTTATGCATTAATCCGATGGCACGGGCATCTAATACTCGTATATGAATATGTTTATATTGTTTATTTGTTAAAAATAAATGTTCGTTATCCTTAGAGTGTGGAAGGAAGGACCGATGTTTGGGAGAGGGCTTAATTTTTTTTATATTATGGTGTAGAAAAGTCAAAATGGACACAGGAAGTTTTAATTTTTCTTTCCTATTTCGAGCAAAAAAATAGTTTTTCCACTAAAAAGTAATTTCTGCAAAAGAATATATTTAAAAGACATTTAAAACAAACCCAAATGGTACAATAACAAATATCTATAAAAAAAAGTATCTATATTCATTCTATATTTTTCATAGTTAAAATGAACTTTATTAAAGAATCTATGCGCCTGCCGCAATCGCACGATGTCCAAAATCTGGAATCATTGTGGGTGGTGAAATAAAAATCACTTATTATAATCGATAAATAACGAAAAATACGTGAAATCGATAAATAACAATAAATAGCGAAATAAAATATATTATATTTCATTTTTCTACACCCAATTAATTCCTAGTAGGTAAAAAAACCTTTTTTAGGTTTGAGGAAGACCCAAACCCAAAGACCTTAGGTATTTTGTAAAATACCTATGTGACTTTCATGTTTGACTATATAATTAACATGCTCTGTTCATTCCACAAGATAAAATTTGAAATGCATATTTGTTATATAATATGCAACAACTGAATTTGATACTGAATAAAAAGAAACGGCTAAAACATTAGAAGGTACTGAGGGCTAAGAAGGAGTTAAACAAAAAGCAATGTCACCAGTAACATAACTTCTGGAGATCTAAATTATATCTCAATAAATAAAGAAGTTAGATGCTGCTACATGTCCCCTGTGTCACTCGTCATCTAATAATGTGATATACATACATATATGTACCCATCGCAAGAAATGAAACAAAATCCAAACAAAAATCGTTTATGTGCGATCAACACGAATCGAAATTCAAAATATCAAATATGTTTTTATGATTATATTTGGTAGTATAGATAATAAAATTAGTATACTTATAATTTTTGTCTACCCCAGAACATCTTTTTATACTTTTTTTTTTTGGACGCATATGTCTACCGATGACAAATACGTATATACGAGTAGAACATTCTTATCACATCTGGTAATTAAAACTGTTTTATCATCTCGTTTGGAGGTCCATGAGTACCTACTGAAGTATAATTCCGCAGTTCAAATAAAAACCACAATTTAACCTCCCCTTGATATTGAACTTGGCGTAATGAGAAACTTTGTAAAAGCCCTTGGTCAACTAGAGCTGCATTTAAATATTTGCAAAATCGTTTCAAGGTTATCAGAAGCCAAACTTAAGGATCACCACCACCAGATCTTTTAGAATGGTGGTCAAAATTCTTGGGATAAAAAAAATGAGATCTTGGAGACAAATTGTTTTCAAACCTTTAGTTTTTTACCACAAAATAAGTAACAAAATGTCTTCTATGATTTTTGACTTTTTTCCTGAGAATCTCATGCATAAGTGATGAATAACGTTTTGAACCTTTTGATCAGCTTGAAAAAGGTTGAAGTGTTTAAAGCAGCTTGAACAATTTACCCAGGAATTTTTGGTATGACCATATTATGGAAGAATTGTTGGCTGGTGATAAAATAAACTGACTCAAAATAGAAAAAGTGGAGATACCTAAGTGATAGGGTTTCAGTTTGTTTTTTTATGTGTGGAAATCCAGTTTATTTGTTATAAAATGGTAATAAATAAGTACATCTTTTGAAAATGTGACGTGAGCGAACTTTTTTTAGTATTAAATTTGGATTTAGGTATCCCAAAAACTCTCACAATTCCCATTTCATCACTAAGAAAACTAACTGTACACTAATGAAATTACTTCCACATCCACGTAGTGGACTGGAATAATGTTTGAAATTTTTTAAAAAATTATTATTGCCCAAATAATAATTCTGTAACTTGGAGATTTTAAGTTTACGCAAAAAAAATGTTTGTCTATCTGTTAACCTTTTTTGGGCACACAATGACTTGCAATCTGAAACACTGATGTGGTGGAACCTAATAGATTTTGATTATAGGTCATAACGGTCATAAAGGTCAGAAATGTCATAGGTCACGAAGGCTATACAGATCACAAAGGTCACATTGGTTATATAGGCTATATAGATCATACGGTCGATCAAGTCACAGAGGACATAAATCTCATAAAGACCATAATGGTTATGTCCAAATCTAACACTCACTGGAAATCCATATAAATATATGTGGAAGTAGTAATTCCTTAGACAGAATTTTTTCTCGTCTGTTCGAATTTTGTCATAAACTTTAAATGCGAATTATTCGCTTCTACGTGTATAAAATAAAGTTTCCAATGTTCGAGGTGTCATGTCTGAATTAAGGGCTGCATCTCCACGTAAAGTACATCTAATTTAGGTTTATAATTAAATTTGGATACATCAAGGAAGAGGGACGAGATTTCGGTTTACCTTTCGGTCTACCTTAGCAAACGAAGTCAAATTCGTTGACGTGAAAATAAATATTGACCGCGTTCAGGGATCTTGACATTTGCATACCGATTTCTCATTTAAATAGACGAGATTGTTATCGTTTATCCTAGTTAAAAACTAGTTTAAACGCCGATTGGTATATAAATTAATGTCGCCGTAATAGTAAACAACTTTAAGATCAGGGTTTTTGCGATTTAAATCGTAAAATTTTATTTGCGATTAACTGTGTCGAAAAAATTAGGACAAGTAAAGGTTGTAAAAGGCATGAAGTACGATGGTCAATGGAACGATAAAAACAAAAGACTTTCACTAGTAGCAAGAACCTTCTGCTTATTTGGTAGATGCACAAGTTATGCGAAAATAAATTTACTCATGAAATAAATAAAAACAATCAAATACTAGAAATTAAACAATAATATACCTACATATTATGTGCAGGTTGACCGATTGAGAATTAACCCCCCCTTTTATCCACCCATAATATTTATGGTAAGAATTGGCGGACAAAATGTCGCTATTATATTTTTTATGTACAGGAAAGTAATGTCAGTGAATTTTTTTCCCGAGACTGTACGCGCCAGCCCGCGCTTTACGTGCTCGGATTGTGGTGGGGGGATCTGGCAACAAGATCCAACAAGCGTCAGTTGGTTACCGGTCGTTGTAGCGGTCGCATCACTCGTTCTTTGAGAGTCGTTACAGTGACCCGGTACAAGAAAAAATGCAACGTTCGCTTGAGCAACGGATGGCGATCAAGTTTTGTGTGAAACTGGAGAAGAGTGCTGCGGAAACCATTCCAATGTTGAAGAAGGTTTTCGGCGTCGATTGTCTTTCGGACAGGCAAATTTTCCGGTGGCACAAGGCCTTCGCAGAAGGTCGGGAAGGTGTCAACGACGAGAACCGCGCTGGACGGCCATCAACCTCCAGCTCCGACGACAATGTGAAACGTGTGCGTGACTTGTTGAACACTGACCGTCGTCTAAGTGTCCGTTTAATTTCCGAAACATTAGACATTACGAAAACCATTGATCACGAAATTGTGTCGGAGTCTTTAGGAATGAGGAAGGTGTGCGCGAAGCTCGTGCCAAAAGTGCTAACGGACGATCAAAAAGCGAGGCGCGTCGAAACCTGCCAAGAACTTTTGGACACCTGCGAAGACAATCCCGCTTTCCTTGATGACGTCATTACCGGAGACGAAAGTTGGGTCTTCGAATACGATCCGGAGACGAAGAGGCAAAGTGCGGAATGGCACACATCGAACTCCCCTCGCCCCAATAAGGCCAGGATGTCCAGGTCAAAGATCAAGACAATGCTGATTGTCTTTTCTGATTGCCGGGGATTGGTCCATCATGAGTTCGTTCCGCAAGGGACAACCGTAACCGGAAAGTTTTACGTCGAGGTGCTGAAGCGGCTGAAACGCAGGGTGAATCGCGTCCGCTCAGACATCTCAAAATCCTGGAAGCTTCACCACGACAATGCGTCTTCGCACACCTGCTTGTGCCCCAATGTGCCCCCCCCCCCCCAGACTTTTTTCTGTTTCCGCGCCTCAAAACCCCAATGAAAGGACAGCATTTTGGGTCGGTGAAAAACATTCAGAAGGCTTGCACCGACGCTTTAAAGGCGATTCCGGAAAACGACTACCGTGCGGTGTGGACGCAGGAGAAATTTATTTTGAAAGTTTCTAAAGATTTCACATAGAACCAATAAAAATCATTTTTCAAAACTCACTGACATTACTTTCCGAACAAACCCTGTAAGTTAAAGGTTTTATGTCAAAACTAATCAAATACTTTTTTATTGGTTAGGTATTACTTTTAATTTACTATTTCACACAAAGTGTCTATGTTACAAATTTTTGATTAGTTATTACATCAATTTATGTAGTTTTGTTGAATTAAGTTATTTCCAGGTAAAAAAGTTTAAGTTAGTAAGTTTAATTTTATGCAGAAAAAAAAACAATAGAGTTTTAGACACTTTTTTAATAAATCAATTATATAAAACTTCACAACACAACAATTCACAACATGACAATTTGTTAGATGTATGCGCTTAAAGTTGTCCTTAGAAGTGAATAAGTAACCCGATAGGTAATTGAGCGGAGGAATTATAAATAACGTAATAAGGTCCACGAATATCTTTTACTAATATCACATTCACATATTCGACACATACGAGATTCTGTTTTTGCAAAAACATAATCCTTTAAAAAATGAGGTTTTCTCACTAGTTGTTAACACTCTGTGCAGTTAATACTGTATTTAAATAATACATAAAAAAATACAACCGTTCCATTTTTGTCACAAATCTTATCACCCGGTACATATTCTCTGACTTTTATCTATCTCCTAAGATTTTGGTGATGTTGTTCTGTGAATAAAATAATTAGGTGGTTTAGAATAGAAATAATTAAGCCTATTTTGAATTTTGAGCAGCTCTTTGATTTTAAAGGATTTTGCATTTTGTAAGAGAGAAACCGGGCAAAGGTGGAAATCTGGTGTAACAAGCTGAAAACATACGCATACCTACTATAAGCATTTCACACAATACATCTGGTACCCATTTGAAGCACTTCATAATAAATAAATTGGTTATACTCCATTATATAGGCCAGCTTTCTAGTTGACTGATGTAATATAGGATAGATCGGAGATAGTTTCCCATAGAGATAAGCAAATTAACTGTCATTAACGAAATTCTCTCAGTTCAACAAACAGAAACTCCCTTTCCCTTAGGTCCATAGACATAGTCCCATCTTGCACTTTCAAAAATGGCAGATATACGGTTAGTAACAAATAACGCACAAAAATAATTATTCCCACGTTGGCAGGAATCATTATTCACATGTTTGCAGTTATCTCAAAAGAAACAACTCCTTAGAACTGTATTGGGATTAGGTCATTAATCAAGGAATAAGATACAGTGATACTCAGAGTCTTTAAGATAAAAATGATTTCTGGAATAGTTCATATTTATTTTAGTTTAATCTGAGCGTAACGAAAAGATTTGTTGATTCTTAGGGCAAATGATCAAAATGTTTTCCTTCAGTTTGAATGCACCAAAGAACGCGGCGCTTCATGTTATACATATATACTGAAAACACCCTTCCATATGTTCATCATCATGTATAGTCCTTCTAATTTTCATTGAAAATGATAAATACGCCTGGGGAACAAAAAAAGCGGTGCAACTTTATGATTCCATGGGCGTGCATATATCTTTTATAAATTTGAAAATTGTGAAATAATTTTTTTTCATTCAAATCAATATAGGAGATTAAAATTAGCCTGCATACAAAATTCTTAATGTTTGTAATATAATTTGCTGTAAATAATGCTCATTTAGCCAGACAATCTTAAAAAATTGTCTGTGTTAATAAACCTAGCTGAAATACACGTCACTGGCGCCTTAAACATATAGAATTTCTAAAGTCGTAAATCATTTTAAAGACGTCGTAAAAATTTTATGGCACAGTGGACCGAATAAGTATTTAAGCAATGTATGTATTCGATGCATACTCTCACATCGCACAATAGTCTATTGGATCGTTGCCCAGTGTGTAGTTTAATGGAGCACCGGCCAGCGTTTGCCGGCTCTTCAAAATGTTCTTAAGTATAGTAATATACATAAAGTTGTTTTACTTTAGAATTACTTTTTCCAGCAATTTTAAACGATTTATTTTAATGCTAACTAATAAATTTATATCTATGTATTTTTTTTAAATATGTCCAAACTAGCTTTCTAAGAACGTCACGAACTAACAGTTTACTGAAGTATGAAGTATACTTGTATAGTGAGCTTAGCAATTTTAGAAAATATATCTGACAACCTTGCTTTTTTCTACCTATTTTCAATTTAGAACGGAAATAGAATAAACCCATTGATAAAGTGTTGTAATAAATTGTTGCGACATATTTCAGTATTTTAGATTTGGTTGCAAAATGTGGGTCCGATGATTCGCCTTCTTGAGCTAGCCAAACACCAATTTTACAAGCTATGTGTAAGTGGATACAAGACTAGAAAACTCGTCACGGAATTTCTATACGCACTGATTAATTGAACAAACATAGTGTCCGTTTTTTAATCTATTTTAACCTACCTTCGAAAATAATGTTCAAGAAGAAATGTTTGAGCTGAGATTTGAAGTGAGATTTCATAGATTTCATGAGCTGAATGAGATTCATGAGCTTTCTCCAATTTTACTATTTGATTTAACTCAAAAGAATGTGTTCGATTTTTCTTGTTTTTTTTTTTTATTATTTTTTTATTCTACTTAACACTTTAAGGTCGTAGAGTATTTACGGCATTCATTGATTTTAAAAGGGTATGTGACTCCATCAATCACCAGCTTCTTTGGAAGAGGCTTTTCAGATCGGGTGTTAGTTCTAGTGTAATACGACTAATAAAAAAAATTGTATGATAATGCATACGTCAACATACGTTCTGAAAACAAAATGTCCAAGCCTTACAATGTTACCACAGGTGTATTACAGGGTGAATCACTGAGTCCACTGTTATTTTCACTTTTTATAGCTGACATTGTAGACTACTTTAGATCTAATAATGCCGTTGGACTCAATATTGACAACATAAATAATATATTAATGTTGCTATATGCCGACGATTTAGTTATTTTGTCCGATTCCGAGATTGATTTAGGCAGAAAACTTAATCTGTTGGAAAAAGATGCCACTCAAAATAGACTGTCTATTAATACGCATAATACCAAAGTACTTTGCTTTACACGAGGAGTATATAGGGGCACTAATATACATTTCACTTTTAATAACTAACAAATCGAAACAGTAAATAAATATACTTATTTAGGAATCATATTTACATCTTCTTCATTATTTCGCGAGGCCACTGATTGTGCAAATATTAAAGGTATGCAGGCAGCTGGATCTGTGTTATCTATTATGGCTAACTCATTTTAAATTCATTATCACATTGTTTAGCGATATGGGGTTTACTTTATACAAAGATCATCGAAAGAGTTCAGGTTGGATTATTTAAAAGACTTTTATTAATGCCCAAAAATACTCCTGATTATGCTGTCAGGTTCGAGACGGGAGTGCTTAACTTATCTTTACTTGTTCTAAAAGCAGAATTTAGTTGGTTAACACATGTACTGAGTTTAGAACCTAATCGCTATCCTGGCCTCTGTCTACAGAGGCAAATTCAACTAATAAATGTTTATACTAAGTATAGCTGGCTGTCGCAGCTGAAACATTGAACAATTAATTTAGGATGACCAGATTTGTGGATTAACCTAACCTTAGGCAACGTTAAAACGAAATGTTCTTCTTTGTTAAAAAAAGTATGAAGAAAACCTGTATTCAAATGATATTGATTCGTTAACAAACTCTTCATCTTTAGTATTTTACAGATCTTTTACTATCACGAAAACAACAAAAGGCTATCTGCAAGCTAAACTTCCTATATACCTTGCTCGTATAATTGCTCAATTACGCATTTGTAACAGATTTACTTTAAAATTTACGCACTCAGGAATTACATACGTTATAATTCCCACTGAAAGTACTCTTTGCAATTTATATATACAATGGAACATATCCTTATTGAATTTGTCCCATTTGTCCCAATATTGTCCCATCTATAATAAAATAAAACCTCCTGAACTAAGGGTATTAGACAATATTGACCCTCTTATCGATTTACTTGAGCACATTACACCGCATCTTGTAAATTTATTGTGCTCTTTTGTTTTTAATTTTTTTAAACTTCGGTCATTTATTCTCAATGAATAGTTTTTTTATTCTTATTTGTTTATTTACTTTTTTCTAGACTTATCTACTACATGCTTTTAGTTTTAAATTTAAAAAGTTAATATTTCGTTTGATATTCATCATTTTTTATTTTATAGATTAATAGTTCTAAGTATTACTATAATATTTTCTAAATCTACAAAACTCTTCCTGTAAAGAATATATTTTTCTTTAAAAGGAATAAAGTTCATTACTATTATTATTTTTATCATATTCAAGTCGACAGATTTCGCGCAAAATAAAAAGCAAGCCAAAGAGTAAAAAAAACTACGAACTTTTGCATTACTGTAAATATTAAGAGCCGATCTAAATTTTAAATGGTGTCGACTTTAAAACTGGTGGAATACCCGGTGAAATACCGTGCCGATGCCTCACTAGCAAACAATAAAAAGCAGTGGTATTTGATTTATAACTTCTGTGATTCAATTTACGGAGAAGACTTATATATAACACAATATAAAGCGGACTTTCTCAAAGCTATCGCTGAGGGAAAAGTTCCAGCTGTCACCCTCATAAACATATTGTCGTGGAAGCTACGGAACTTATATAATTACCTATTATTTCAACGTTGGTTGTCACACCAAGTCTCAGTTCATATTCGCTGTATTGTGTATATGACATACAATCATATCGATAAAACGTGCGTCATATAGAATTGTTTTATTGGCCATTTGCCAAATAAAAGCCTGGTGCCTTAGCTAAAAGCAAATGCCCAGAAGGTGTAATTTTGGACAGCTTGTGGCAAGTTTGAAAAGTTTGCAATATCGGAGTAATGTGTTACAAGTTGAAGAATACAGCAAATAAATACATGAAGAATACAGAATACAAGCTCGCTGGACAAGCCAGTGGGTCGTTCAGTTTGTAGCAGTCATTTGTAGCAGTCTACGCACCAGTGACGCGTCGAAGAAATGTTAATGTTCAGATGGAGCAACGTTAATCCCAAGTTTCTTGTTAAACAGGGGAAAACTTTTTACAGAAGATTACGCAATGTTAAAAGAAATGTACGGGAATGATTGTTTATCCCACACACAAGTTTTTGAATGGTTTAAACGGTTTAAAGAGGGACGTGAAACGACCGAAGACGATCCGCGCCCCGGACGGGGCGTCCGGGCATCCCTCATCGTCAAAAACGGACAAAAACATTGAAAAAAATTGGTAAATTAATCCGCGAAGATCGTCGTCTAAGCATCTGAGGACTTACTGAAATAACAGGAATCAATAAAGAATGTGTTCGCCAGATTTTGCATGAATCGTTCAACATGTGCAAAGTTTGCGCAAAAATGGTGCCAAAACTCCTTACTTCCGAGCAAAAGGAATCAAGAATGAACATTTGCGCTGACATTCTAAACAGCATTGACGCTGATCCAGCCTTGTTAGACACGGTGAGAGTGAAGGGGACAAGATTCGAAAATGTAGAAGCGGTTAAAGCAAAAGCGACGGATGTTCTGAACCAGCTGACAGAAACGGACTTCCAGCACTGCTTTCAACAATGGAAAAGTCGTATGGAGTGGTGTGGAGATCGCCAAGAGGGAGTACATTGAAGGCGAAGTTGCTACTGTAATTGGTAACGAATAAAAAGTGTTAAGACAGCAGTTCGGTTATTTAATAGCCACATCTTGTATATCACAATGTTGAAGTTAGAGTGAAAATAAAGGTTGCCCATTTTCGTCTCATTTATTACAATATCATGAGGGTGAATATAAATGAAGCGAAATGAAAAAATTGGTTCTCAGAAATGACTTAATGTTTTATGCCATAGAAATAATAAAAATTCAATCTCTTTAGATTTTTTTGCTGAAGAACACATAAAAATGTCCCCTATATTGAGGTTTTAATCCGGAGCCTCTACAGAAACGCGCAATGTACATAATTCAGATGGAACATCAAAGGCAGCCGAGATAGCTTGAATATTTTATTTGGAAATTGAATTCTTTTCAACGTTACCTTCTGTGTGGTTTACACTTTTTTAAATTAAGTGTACTTGCTCATTAGCAATGTTTGTTTGGACATTTCATTCTGTGTAACTTTCAGGTAATTTACAGTTATCACATTTGAGAACAATCATGCAACGTTTCGTATAATTCATTAAGCGTATCTAAGGATTTTAAAGATAAATACAAAACAAGTTTAGATGGCTATAAATTTTAATAGTAGAAGTTTATATTTAAGCGGTAGTAGTTAACCACAAAATTTTCTAGTAATAAAGAGTCCTCAAATAACCAGTGGATTTATAATAACAGTGGTTAACAAAAATATCAGAAAGAACTATGCCTAACTTCTTATGGAAAATGTGCCACGATAGAGACAAATCAAAATCTAGCTAGAATTGTAGGACACTAAGAGAGGATTAAGAAGTTGCATGGTTCCAATGTTCTAATTCGGGTCCCTTAGGTATTTGAGCGTCCCAAAGTCTCTTATTGTATATTAAATTTTTCCTCCTCGTGGTGATGGTGGTAAAGCAATTAGGTACTATAATATTTCCAACTAACGTATGTTGGATTTGTTTGGTGCCTTACGTTGATATGGCCAAGTCTCTGGACGCATTGATACCGTCATAGCAGAAAAATTTGGATATTGTTATCCAGATGCTTCCATTCTTCCCTCTCAGGATTCTAGAGGCATCATGACAGTGACTAGAATCCTAGTAGGGAAGATCAACGAGCGGAGGATCTCATGACGATCGTGTGGTATCTGGGGTATGGGCAACACCTACAAGATGACGTGCGAGCACCTGCAGAATCTGCCGAGGATATATTTTTTGGTATCAGAAAGTTCTGACGAAGAACAAGAAGCAGAAGTATAATTACGTCCATTCTTTCCCATACACCAATAGACCCAAGTGAATTCTTTCGTTTTTGACTTAAGGGGGCTTTCCCACTTTTCGGTTTCAAAAAATCGGTTTGTTTTACTGAAATCGATGCGTTATACATTCAAATTTATTGTCCTGAAATTTTAAGTGATTTCGCGTATTAGATTTCGAGTTACAGCCGGATTAGTGACGACGGTCCCGGCGCTTGAAAAGAGTCACGCAGGGAAAATGGAGGTGGACAGTGTAAAGGAAGTGTTTCAACGATCAGAAGAAAAGCATAATGTAAAATATGCTCAGTATATTGGCGACGGGGACAGTAAGACCTTCAAGGCAATTTTGGGTTTGGACCCGTACAACAACGATCCGAAAGTAATGAAAAAGGAATGCGTCGGTCACGTGGAGAAAAAATGCATGTGAACCAGGCTCCGTAATGCGAAGAAAACAAACAAGGGACTCGGGGGAAGAGGTACAGAAAAACTGACCATCAAGGTAATAGGCGAATTGACAACTTATTACGGTCTGTTTCTTATTATCCGTATTCGGCGAAATACGGATTCAGTAAAAAAATTTCATAATTATATGAAAAAAAAAAACGTAAAAAAGAACTTCAAACGCATTTTTCTCAAAACAACGTTTTTGAAACTGGAATGAGATTTTTCTCGGACACTAATTAACCGATTTTAATGATTTTTCTTTTAAAATGTTCACAAATGATACCATTAGTGATCAACATAGGATTTTTTTGATATTGCAAAAATTCGATTTTTAATGATAATTTAAATGTAGAAATTTAAGGTGAAAATCGAACTTTTTTTTTTTCAAAGTTGCACCAAATCACGTAAAATTTGAATTTCAAAAAACCCCTATGATAAACACTAACAACAACCCTATATTTAATAAAAATGTTTCATTTTTTGATTTCAGATGAATAGCGTCGTAGAAAATTCTCATTTACATGAGACATGTCCACCTGAAGTAGCTGCATTGGAACACGGATCGACGGCCGCTATTTTGGTTTAAAAAAATAAATAAAAAAATTAAATGTAACATACATACCTGTATCTTTTAATTAAAAAAAAATGTCTCAATCCGTTTTATACTTTCTTCAAAAAAAAATCCCAAAAAAAACCTTTTTTTTCCAGCGAAAATGCGCGAAAGCCCCCTTAAATAGTGTCTCCCTAATCACTGATATCATAATTATGTCTTCCGTTGTGGCGCAAACTGCCCACAGTTCTTTACTGGGACACGAATAGGCCTGAGGGGAGTTTTTTGGATCATTAAATCCGATTTTGAAATCGGTTTTGTACCAACAGGTCTGGGTTTATTGTAAATTGCAATTTTTGGGTAAAAATACAACATATGTATGTAAAAAAGAATTGTTAGGAAGAATTTTTGATTATGTTTCTTCCATTTTTTGTTATTTTATCGCATTAGCTTCTTGCTATGTCCATTTTAAACTATAATGTCAGCCAAAAATTTCCATTGTCTGAATTTTATTTCAAATATTACTTAAATTTACCGGTCGTTAAAGAAAGAAGTGAACCGATTGTCGAGAATGCTGATCACGAATCCAAAGTCCAAACTTAAAAATAAAAAATAATGTTGTCGACCAACAAAATATTGTAGTTATTATGGTTGTTATATAATCAATTACATCCATAAATAGTTTCAAAGCTGCAATATTAATTTCTGAAGTGGAAAAATTGGTTAAATTCTTGTATTTTAGAGTTGATTTAGCACCTAAAGCTGTTCACTTGAATTTTAATTTATATTTTTATAGAGCAATGCCTTATAGTAAATATTAGTTTCGATACCCGGCACCTCCGCCAAATGTTTAATTTCTATGACGGAAAGTAAAGTAGGTAAAATATAATTTAAACATTAGAATAATTGGCTACGAAATTATTATTTTATTTCCTCTTACTTTTTATAGGACTATAATTTAGATTCATAAAATATTGACCATATTATAAAAATCATTATAAAATTATATTTTCAGATTTCAATTTATCCTTTTCTTACGGTTTCAAAAAATTTTTCGTTGATTATATGAAATTATTACACCTGATTTCTATGAAGTCATAATTATATTGTCTCCAGTTACATTATGAGGCCATAAAGTACCAAGTGTATGTACATGAATTCATAAACCACTAGTGGTTTTCAAAATACAATTCGAAAAAAAATGATTTTTATTTATTCGAAGCAATTCATTTATCAATATTACCGTTGATACTGATACAGACGGAACTGTATCCACTTGACCAATTTAGTTTTTTCTCGACACAGCATTGTCGAGCAACACTAGATAAACGCAGCCGAGTTCATATGAAAAGAGAAAATTATTATATTCACGAGCAAATATTCTTCATTTTCCAAAAATTCTGTATGTGTTCTCTTTGAAGAACTCTACGTTTTTTTGGGCCTCGTTATTCTAGATTCACTATTTACCGTTTTTAAATATTTATAATATATTATTGTATCGTTTTAAAGTTTAAAATAACGTGTGTCACTGTATTTTCGTTGTTGAGACCAAAAATCTTATGGCGACATTATATTCGATTTGTTTTGTTGTAAGTGCTCTTTATTATTTGTTATTGCTAGTAGAATCATTACAGGCAGTAGATAACGTACATATAGCGCCAAAAAACTTTACTGACAAAAATGTGCGCTTATTAGAGAAAATAATAGTGAACTACCCCAGATTCGTTCAAGACAGATTTGTGATATAGACTATCACAAATCTGTCTGTTCCTGCTAATAGTGGAAGTCATTATTATAAAATTAATTTTACAATACAGCTCCTAAAGGCGAACTGTAGCTCATGCTACTCTACTCTATATTTATCCATTTTGTTGTTACAAAGGCTATTAATTATATACGTTGTGCTCAAACGCTAGAGCCTCACAAAATATAACAAGGGAATAATTCCCAAGGTGCCTATTTTTGCAAATTCTTTTCACTTTTAATTACTTGTTATGTTAGCAAATATAAGTATATTCATATATAGGTATGTATGTATGTATTTGTATATATAATTATATAGTTAATTAGTGGGATGAGGTCAAATGTTTCCAAAAAAAAAACTAATTTTCAGTTAGTCGACGTTTCGCAAAATTTATTTGCATCCTCAGGACTAATTGAATAAGCTTTTTTGCTGTCGTTTTTAAAAATAAATATGAATGAAACATTGATAAAACAATTGATATAACATAAAATAATAATAGAATACAACGTACTGTCACCCAGACGTGCATCGGCTATCTACCCGTACAATTCTAATTCTTTTACTTTTACAAATTAGAATTGTACGGGTAGATAGCCGATGCACGTCTGGGTGACAGTACGTTGTATTCTATTATTATTTTATGTTATATCAATTGTTTTATCAATGTTTCATTCATATTTATTTTTAAAAACGACAGCAAAAAGCTTATTCAATTAGTCCTGAGGATGCAAATAAATTTTGCGAAACGTCGACTAACTGAAAATTAGTTTTTTTTTTGGAAACATTTGACCTCATCCCACTAATTAACTATATAGTTATATGGAAACAGGTCACTAATCCTACATTACAATCATGTATATATAATACCTTCTGGTAATTACGCATTTGTCTGTTTACAGTTTTATTACCGTTTACGGTGTTATTACCCTATGCGACGATTATGGGCACAATAAAATGCATTTCAATCAGCACGGGGGGCTCATTCCACATAAGCCATTTGCATACTAATATGGGAAGATACATATAATATCCTAATCCATCCAAGGTCTCACTTTCGTTAAGTCCACATCTTGTGTGCGCCCATTGTTTCGAATGGGCGTAATTCAAAACATGGGTGAATGAAGTCCATTGGCCCATTGTTCCGAATTACGCAGCACCACTAACCTGAGCCCTTATAAAGTGTGAACTTGTAAAGTGTGAATTCAAAACATTTTTTTTCAAATTTAGTTCAAAAACTCAATAATCTCAAAAACAAAAAAAATATCTATCTTATTGATTTCGAAAATAGTGTTTATCTTTGGGGCGTACAAAAAAAAGAAGTATAAACTATAATACCCAGAAAATGTACAAATTTTAGAAGAATAATTTTAGAAATCCAGTTGACAGTATTATTGTTCCAAAAATATTTAGATGAGGACCACCCCGGAACAATTTATGTAGATTACATTATTTTTAGTAGTTTTAGTTGATTATTTTTAATTTCCAAATCGCAGGTAATTTCGAAAAAAAAAAATTTCATATGAGGTAACATGTTTTTCTAGCATTGTAAAATCCCGTTGAAAAGTTAATTTAGAGTACCATTTAATCGCATAAAAATTCAATATGGTGTCCATAAGAAAAATTAGAGTTAATGATGGTAACTCAGAAAGAAATGATAATAGAAACATTTTGATAACATCAGCGAAAAAAGTCCAGTAATTGAAAAGATATAGGACATTATCTGAAACGTACCTTCTCATTTTTTAATTATCTTGAAAACGATTACAAATAAAACAAATTTAAAAAAAAGTCGCAGAGGTAATAAAATACTCTCATTTCACATCCAAACATATTAGAAGCGAACATTTTATTACAATTTCGATCAAGTATGCACTATCTGAATTTGAGAAATGTAAATAGTCTAGCTATTCCACATCAGCATTCATCTTTATTTAAATAATATTTTTGTTATATAGCTTCAGTTTTTTTATATTAGCCTGTTAATTAATCCACGTCAAATACAGTTACATATTTTTATTCAAATCACTTGTTGTCAATTCAAAATGTGTAAACCATCTACTGTCACATATTTATTTCTTGTATATTTTGTTTTACTCTTTCTCTACATATTGATTTATTTTATTTTATTTATCATCTATCTGTAACTACATGTGTTAACTTGTAATTAACAAGGGGGAATGGAAAACGACTTTGTCGATTTTTCTTTTGAATATTCTATATTGTATACTGTATTCAATAAAGTGTTTATATTGTATTCTATTCTATTCTATTTTAGTGAACATTTTCCTTCGGTAAATATTTCGTTAAAAAACATCCAGCAGGTTGCATTCCAAGTGCAACTATTTATTATTTCAGACATTGGCCATTTAGCCGTGGCATTAGAGAGTGAGTATCATTTGTGTATTTTCATCGCAAATAAAAATAAATTCGGGGCAAGGTCTAATAGCATAACCATTCTGTAGCCGATTTTTGTCAGACAGAGCTAAAATGAAAAGATCTGGGAAACATATTCCAGACTTTTGTCTCAAGACAATTTTTTTGTTCGTTTGAAGACTGTGCATACAGTGTCTTGTAAAAAAACCTGCAGACAGTACCTATAAAGTTTTTAATAGAAAATAAAATCGAGACATTTATGAAAAATTGTTATTTTAATGTGATCATAACTTTGCATTTTTAATATAAGAAATGCACTTTTTTGTTTCCCCTGCTTATTACTTCGTGATGAATAATGATGGACAAAGATGGGTTTGACCAGTGGCGGTTAGTGATAAAGGGCACAGGGGCACTTGCTCAGCCCAAATTTCAATAGTAAATATTTCTTTTGTGTTAATTTACTATAAATTACTGTTACAATAATATCAATTAATTGTATACGACAAACTATTCATATTCTAATTATTATTCCTTTTATACCGCGAATAATGATTTTTATCACATATATATGACAGACTATCGAACGAGCGCCGAGCCACCGTAATCTGAATTCGCATCGAGCCACCGTAGTCGCATTTCGCGCGCGCGGCCGAGGGCACACAGTATCCCAGCCCTCGTTTTTAATCGGGCTTTTTCGGTGACTGTTAATATTTGGAGACCATTGCAGCAGATAGACGTCGTTAAATCGTTCGAAAATCAGCTGAACGGGTCACACTTGTTGAGTGACCTTTTTTAGTGATTGTTTATTTTCTTCGCTGAGAAGTGTGTTTTTACTGTTTTTGATTGTGAAACGTTTCAAAATGAATTCGGTGGACTTTTTTATTGACTAATAAAGATATTACATACGAGATCCGAACGGAAATTAAACGGTTAGGAAGGCCGACACCCAATTTGATTATTTCCAAAACAGACGTAGGAAAATCGCGAAATTATTCACGAAATTTTAATAGCAGTGTCTACGACAGATTTAAGTGGTTATGTGTCCTAAAACAAACAAACTGTTTTGTTTTATTTGTTTAGTGATGGGTGGCAACCGAAGTGCATGGACTCAAGAAGGGGTGAGTGATTTAAAACATTTAAATGAACAAGCTAAGAAACATGCTAGCTACAATGAAAAACATTTACATAACGTCTTAGATTTTAGCGTGTTGGGAAAGGTAGACATAAGGCTTGATAGTGCTTATCGTGAAAATATAAGACGTCACAATGAAAATGTGGATAAAAACAGACATATTTTAAACCAAATTATTAATTGTATTAAATTTTGTGAAACAAATCCGGGACTTTAATGAAAAGGTGATTAACATTTTTGTGAACAATAAGGACAGGCGAGCTGATTTCCTCTACAAATAACGGTAAGATACCTATATCAAATTTTTTTCACATGTTGCCACCCAATATTTTAATATATTTAAGCCCTCAATATTCGTGCCTAATAATTATTTAAAAAAGCTACCGAATCCCAAATATTATTCTTGTGAAAGTCTATATCTCTGTATAAAAAGAATTTTTCATTGAAATTAATTCTGAAGTGTCAGTAAAACGCATGACCTTGAAAAGTTTAAAAATTTTCGCCTGCGGCGCCATTGGTAGCTAATAAGTAATCCTACTGACACACCCTGTGCTCACCCATGTAACACACCCACGAGCCGCCACTAGGTTTGACTGATTGAGATTTAGGATTTAGGACGAATTATATGAAACATGAAAAATGTTATGCAATTTACGTTTTTGGAAAAGTAAACATTGCAGCTCAGTTAGGGTCTATAACATTGTTATAAATAACATAATAACAAGAAAATTTAAATAGTACGTATTGTAACTAAAGATCCTGCTATTCAAAGTTCGCGCGTTTATTAATTAATGGGGGTCTACATTTTCTATTTGTGAATTTAACCTTCATTTTCTAGATGGCGATAATTGTTTCGTTAAAGTATTAAAGTTATTGCTCCTGGAGGTAAAAACGGTCGCGGGGAGCCGCGAGAGAATCGGCTTGAAATGTAATAGATGTTGCCTTATCGCAGGTTCATGCTCATGTTCACATTAGTCATAGAAAACCTATGTGGTTGTCCGGAACGGCCATATTTATTCCAAAAAAGCTCACTTAGGACCTAAAACCCGCGCCTTTAGACGCTGGGGTATAAATCGTAACAGGGTATAAATATTGAGCTTTAAACTAACTTGCAGATTCGACTTCGAATAATTAAAAAAAATTCAGTTGCCCCATGTTTCTCATAAGCATCTCATCAATTTTTTGGGAGTATACTTTGAGGGCACCCCTGCTTATAAATATAATTTTGCAACCCCCACACTTTTAGCACGAGCCGCCACTGTAAGATACGAGATGTGGCTATTAAATAACCGAACTGATGATGCTACCAGCGCGCTGCGAGCATGTCGCGATAAGTTTGAAAAGAGCTGTGTCTGTTAATGTTAAAGTGATACTTTCCCCACCCTGAATTCGCTGGACAAGCCAGTAGGTCGTTCAGTGTGACTCTAGCAGTCGTTTAAATTAGTCTACGCACCAGTGACGCATCGAAAAAATGTTAAACAACGGGTTAATCTCAAGTTTCTTGTTAAACCGGGGAAAACGTTTACAGAAGCTTATACAATGTTAAAAGAAGTGTACGGTAATTAATGTTTATTCCGCATACAAGTTTTCGAATGGTTTAAACGGTTTAAAGAGGGACGTGAAAGGACCGAGGACGATCCGCGCCCCGGACGGCCCTCAACGTCAAAAACGGACGAAAACATTGAAAAAATTGGTAAATTAATCCGTGAAAATCGTCGTCTAAGCATGTTAGGGCTTGCTGAAACAACAGGAATCGACAAACAATGTGTTCGCCAGATTTTGCATGAATCGTTCAACATGCGCAAAGTTTGAGCAAAAAAAATGGTGCCAAAATTCCTCACTCCCCAGCAAACGGAATCAAGAATGAACATTTGCGCTGACATTCTAAACAACATTGACACTGATCCAGGCTTATTAGACACGGTGATTACTTTTGATTAATCGTGTTTTTTTTGCTTACGACCCCGAAACAAAGCGCCAATCCATACATTGGAAGAGTCCGAACTCGCCAAGGCAAAAAAAGCTAGGATGAGCAAATACAAACTCAAAACGACGATAATCGCCTTTTTTGACATTTGAGGCTTTGTTTACGTTGGGTCCCTGAGGGTCAGACGGTCAATCAACATTATTACATCGAGGTTCTGACGGTCCTTCATGAGCGTGTGAGTAGACGAAGACCCGATTTGTGGAAAACCAAATAATGGAAGATACACCAAGACAATACACCGACTATACACTTCTGGAAAATTCACCAATACATTCTGCTTTGTCTGTGAAAGCGTTTTTTTTTTTGCAAAATACGGTATGGCTGTGTTGGAACATTTTTTATGTCAAATCGGCGCTAAGGGGGATACTATTCGAAAGTGTGGAAGCGGTTAAAGCAAAAGCGATGGATGTTCTGAACCAGCTGACAGAAGCGGACTTCCAGCACTGCTTTCAACAATCGAAAAGTCGTATGGAGCGGCGTAGAGATCGCCAAGGAGAGTACATTGAAGCGAAAAAGTTGCTACTGTAATTGGTAACGAATAAAAAGTGTTATGACAGCATTTCGGGTATTTGATAGCCACACCTCGTGCACAGTAAATAGCATATTTTTCGAAAACTCACCAAGATAACACGAGCATCACTTCCAGCGCGGCGGAACTTCACTATATAATGGCATATTAAAAAACGTCGACGACTCGATTTTTACTGTGGCCCGCTAAAACGCAAAGTCAACACGGCCCCCATTATCTTTACGCGAAAAGCCGGGCAGTTCGCACCTTTACAGACTTTACGAGCGCAATAATTTAATTATTACGCGCCGCGTTTCCATGACGCGCCTTCGTCTTATTCTCGCGGCTCGTATCTCTTTTTCCTGACGTGCGGCGTAATCCGCTTTTTAAACAGACTCGGTGTTTGCTCGCGTATCTGGACGTCGAGCGGGTAAATACGAGCACCACGTGCCGGCGACGACTCTGCCGGCGGAACGCGTCTCGCACCACCGCCAGCGAGTGACGGGAGACAACGCGCTGCCGTTCGCGAATTCGCCCCGGCCTCGGCGGGCAAGAGGCAAGTCCGAGGGTCGTCGGCGAGGGAGGCTGCACTATTGTCCGCGGCAGTGGCGGCTCGCGGTAAAAAAAAATAATACTGAAAATTGCAAAAGTTGCAAAAATGAATCATTCAACATGAGCACGAATGAAAATTTTTAATTTTCCAAGGTCGAAAGTTAGAAAAAGATCCTGGAGTGGATACTGGAACCTTCGGAGTAGAAATAAAAAACTGGACTATCAAATACCGCGAAGTGTGGACGACATCTTCGCGGTATTTGATACAAAAGCAATTAGTTTAGATAATTTTGTTGCCAAATTAAATAACAGTTTCCCTACCATAAAATTTACATATGAAGTGGAACACAATGGACAGCTACCATTTTTAGATGTATTAGTTATTAGAAATAGGGAAAATAAGTTAGAGTTTGATGTATATAGGAAAGAAACCGCGACTCTTAGATATATTCCCAACGATTCACACCACCCTTTTCAACATAAAATGGCAAGTTTTAATGTTCTAATTCACCGTTTGTTAAATTTCCCCTTCAGTAAAGAGAGGTTTGAACATGAGAAACAATGAATTAAGAATATAGCTAAGAATAACGGTTACTCAGTCCATTTCCTCAGGAAGCATAAATTGAAGAGAACCCTGTACAATTCCACGACTTTTCGTAGAGATACTGACAATTAGAAATTTGCTTCGTTACCATATGAACCTAAATTCACCCGCGGACTATATAAAATTTTTAAAAATATTAATATCAATTTGGTTTATAATTCTAAAAATAAACTACAGACGCATTTGGGTAACCCCAAAGACAAAATCGACAATAACGAAAAGTCAGGAATATACGAAAAAAGTTGTAAAAATTGTGATCAAAAGTATATTGGGCAAACAAAAAGATCTATATTGACTAGATTTAAAGAACACATGGCTCATTTGAAATATGGCAGAACTGAAAAATCTTGTGTTGCCCAACACGCTTTTGACCATAAGATAGACATTAATAATTTAAAATTAATTAGAAATATAACAAACAGTAGACAGTTGTATGCTTTTGAAAGTTTAGAAATCATTAAGTGTAATAGTAGTATGAATAAGGACAATGGTCCGATACCCACCAGTCCACTGTTTGCTCTGATAAACAAAGACAGTTACGGTTCAGTGAACCGTGGCAACAAATTTGGTATAAATAGTGCAAATGTGTAGGCTAGAATTTAGTTTTAATCTTCTCCTGAAGATGCCAACTTGGTTGGCGAAACGCGCGTCGAGAAAAGTGTAGTAGTTCGGTGTTTCGTGGAAAACGTGTTTTTTTTTTAGAAAAAAGGTGTTAAAAAGTACATGGTGGTTCCTAAGTACTCTGAAAAACAAGTGATTTCATGAAGAAACGATCATATAAAGTTTTTTCCTAAGTGGCTTAGTTTTTTTTTAGGTTTATTCTAAAATCTTTATATTAGATATTAAAGTAGACTAATATTTTCTTTTTAATTTATGTCGCTTACATACCGTAACACATGGAGCTCTTAGGTTAATAATAGATTTCAGGACCGGTCTTCACGAGACTGGAATATTGTCATATTTGCCACATTAATAAAGTACATCAACTCCTATAAATATATACGTACATAGCACAATCGTAGTTCAATCAAGAGTTCAATCAAGCATAGGGATTGCAATCCGGAAAACCGGATCCGGTAATCCGGCGGATCCGGCATCATAAGACTTCTATCGGATCCGGCACCAATTTGCCGGATCCGGTCACCGGATCCGATAAATTAAAAAAAATACATGAAACATGAATTAAACATACGGCAATAAAACCGACTAGTGTACGAATAGAAGCAGAAAGTGCCTTCTCAGCCGCTGGTTACATTTGTAGCTCTGTAAGAAGTCGACTGGAAGATGATAAAATTAACACTATTTATTAACACAATTTTCATTGCGTTTACATAAATACATCGCTTTGGAAAAAATTAAAACTTAAGACAATGTCAATTTTCCTATTATTCATCAAAATAGCATTAAACTAATTGCCAGTTTAACCTGTAAAGGCTATTGAAATTGATATTGTTATTGCCTATTTTCGGTTATTTTGGATTACTTTAATGTAAATCCAACATCGCATATTGGAGGTCCCTCCAATTATTTCATTAATTCATTAATTCATTAATTGATTATTTCGTTTTGTACCAGTAAAACGTTTTATTTGTATTATTCGTTTACAATACTTTTTTATTGAATAATTTAACTAGCTTTAATAACTAATGTATTTTGTTATTAAATTGAATCTTGCAATACAATAATGTCATATATGTTCATTCTAACGTGGATGGAATAGTACAGTCAGTGGAGTTTTTACGATGTATGTAAACATTATACGAAGATAAATGAACTACCTGTACTTTCTACTTTTATTACGATTAAAACTTGAAAATAAAAGTGACGTTTTTTCGATGATATTTTGCAGATTGCGTAACCTGCAACCTTAGCACGAACCGCCACTGACCTCCGGGATCAAATCTAGGCGAACAGAACTCATAATGCGAGCGGTGGGGTAGTTTTCCACTTGTTAACAGAAGTAGAAACTATACGGTAAACCCGGGATAGTTGGACCACCATGAGCTTAGCCTTACTGTTCAATCTTTAAACAAAAATAAAACGCAGAATTCTAATTTGGAGAATACATTTTAAGTTATTTTCCGAATTTTATTTTTTAAATCTTTAACAGAGGTGGTCTCATTGTAATGCCGAAATATTTAATAAAATCCAATTTTATAAGACTATGTTTACGTTTGTAACACAATCCATTCACATATTTATATTATTTTATAGCCAAAAATGTGTAGACTTACATATTACCATAAAAAAAATACAAATATACCTCAGTTACTAACACCCAGTGGCGGCCGGTGGAATTTGACATGCTCGTAGTCACGTAAGGAGGCATGGGACCCACACCATATTCTAGGGGGTGGTTACTAGACCTAAGTAGGAGGCTGTAATGGCAAAAAATCTTCAGGAAAAACTTTGCTGTCTCCTGGCAGATCCTGGAAAGGACTTGCAAAATATTTTTTTTTCATAATCACCATTCAAGTAAATATAATTATTTTTATACTTGCGATTTTTGCAAAATTCTTATTTTCCTTAAAGATACAACTATTATAAAATATCATAGACGAAATGTTGTGATGAAAAAAATTCAAATTTCCGTAACTTTTTACAGATCTCAAGATTTCGAGAAAATCACTAGTATAAAAAAAATTGTATTCACTCGGTGATTATGAAAAAAAATATTTCGCAAATATTTTGCAAGCCGTTTCCAAGATCTGCCCGCAAGCAGCCATTTTTGGAAAAATAATTTCGCCAGTATTCCCTGAAGATTTTTTGTCATTATAGCCTTCTACTTAAGTCTAGTAACATCCCCTAAATTATGGTGTGGGTCCCATGCATCCTTAAGAAAATATGAGCATATCAAATTCCGCCGACCGCCACTGCTAACACCTGAAATCTATCACGTAGACACTAATCCCCCGTCTGTCAGACGTTTTGAAAAAAAAGGTAATAGCATTATCCTGTTATTTTTTTCAGGAATGCATATGATTCACCAAAATTTTTATACTATTTTAAAAATAGAATTAATTCACTTTATAGAAAATAAACGTTTTTTAATGATGCTGTATAAAGATTACTGAGGTAACGAATGAATACCGTCATATTTACATTACCCATTACTTTGTTGCAAATCTCAATACTTCGTTCAAAATATTGATTCTTATATTCCTAGTTCTGGATTCCTATTATAGATTTTTGTTTCCTAGTTCTAGGAACACAAAATCACTATATTTCAGCAACAAATCACGCGACATTTGTATAATCAGAATGGATAAAAACAATGAATTAGTGTAGATAGTGTAGACACAAATAAAAGAGAAAAAAACACACAAAAAATAACATAAAGAAAGCAGCAAACTCAAACAAATTATATTGTATGAGAGAAGCGTAGTAAAAAATGTTTAATTGATTGTTTCTGCATAGACAATAACTTTCGATTTTTAATAGACTTAAATGTAACTTTACCTTTTTATTTTGTTTTACTTATGTTATAAAATAGGGTTCATCCATGATAAAAGACTAGTCAGTAACAAGGTCAATATAATATAACATCAGTGACGGAGGTTGCAAGCGGTGTGGTATAATTACTTAAAAAAAAACTGTTTTCCACGAAACGCCGAACTATAGGTACTTTTCTCGACGCGCGTTTCGCCAAGTTGGCATCGTCAAGAGAAGATTAAAACTAAATTGTAACCTACACACTTGATCCTTATTCATACTACTGTTACATTTAATGATTTCTAAACATTCAAAAGCATCCAACTGTCTACTGTTTTTTTTACATTTCTAATTAATTTTTAATTATTTGTGTCTATCCTATGATTGTTGTCAAAAGCATGTTGGGCAACACAAGTTTTTTTCGTTCTGCCATATTTTAATGTTCTTTAAATCTGTCAAAATAAATCTTTTTGTCTGCCCAATATACTTTTGATCACAATCTTTACAACTTATTTCGTATATTCGTGGCTTTTCGTTATTGACGATTTTATCTTTGGGGTTGCGCAAAAGCGTCTGTAGTTAATTTTTAGAAGTACAAACAAATTTCGAATTGTCAGTATCTCTACGAAAAGTCGTGGAATTGTGCACGGCTCTCTTAAATTTATGCTTCCTGATTAACGTATCTGTTAAATGAACTAAGTAACCGTCATTCTTAGTTATATCCTTAATTAGAACTTCTCTTTACTGAGGGGGAAATTTAACAAACAGTGAATAAGACAATTAAAACTTGCCATTTTATGTTGAAAAGAGTGGTGTGAATCGTTGGGGATATATCTAAGGGTCGCGGTTTCTTTCTTTTATACATATATCAAATTCTAACTTATTTTCACTATTTCTAAGAATTAATACATCTAAAAATGGTAGCTGTTCATTGTGTTCCATTTCATATGTAAATTTTATGGTAGGGAAACGGTTTTTAATTTAGCAACAAAATTATCTAAACTAATTGCTTTTGTATCAAATACCGCGAAGATATCGTCCATGTACCTGAACCAGGCTCTAGGGAAAATTTCGGATTTATCTTTTGCTTGTCTCAAATTTACTCATAAAAAGATTTGCAATGAAAGGTGATAAGGAGTTATCCATGCCGTTCCCTTGTGTTGTTGAAATTATTCACCATTATATTGAAAATCATTTTTATTCATACAAATACTGGTAAGTCGAATGTATTCCTTAATAATTTTATCGTCTAAACCATTTAATTCGAGTAATTCCCTGAGGTAGTCCAAAGTTTGCGGGATTGGGACATTTGGAAACACTGAGCATACATCAAACGAGATCAAAATTTCACCTTCTTGCAACTGGGTAGTTTTGATAATGTTAATGAACTCACTAGAATTTTTGACTGAAAAAGATGTTTGTGCAATAGGCAAAAAAAAGAACCGCCAAGGTGTCGTTTTTGTCCTCTCGTAAAGTTAAATGTTTTGCACATTCTATATTTTTTGTCAGACCACTCTAAAACTCAGTGACTTTTATTTATTTTACGCCCTGTACTTAACACGGAAAAAAATACCCGCTCGGTCGCGAATTTTAGAAAAAAATGCGGATTATACTAGAACCGCCGAGGAGACATTTTTGTCCCATACAGCAAAACTGTGCTTTCATGCGCCAGGCATGCCAGGCATGTGTTCCTCTTTCGTTGCGCAGATTTGAACTCGCCAGTGCAGGTGCAACCACATTTCGTTGTCATAAAACGCCAGTTCTATGATAGGGGACATTTTTGTCCCTTTGGTAGTTATAGGTAGGTAGCAAAGTCCGGCGGTTTTAGTGTTAAATATTTTGACAAACCATAAGTTGGGGATCCTATCACTGAGACAATTGGTTTTACAGATTTTCCTAGTTTATGTATTTTTGATAAATAATATAATTTAGGTATTACTGGATTTGACAATTGTAATTTTTGTCTCAATGAATGGGTATTAAGGTTATTACATTCTTTTAGAGACGTTTTCACTTCTGTTGTCATTTACGGCAAAGGATTTTTTGATAACTTCTTTTAAGGACCACTATTAATTAAATTGTCTACTCTCTCAAAATAATCGCTCTTGTCTAAGATAACAACCTTATTTTACTACAATCTTTCTCTCGTAATTGTTTGACAATGTTTTTGTCTTAGAATTTATTTTAGAATTATTTTTAACAAAGTTTATTTTTAACAAATATTTATTATATGAAAAATATATTTATATACCCTTCGAAATACATGATATGCTCTTTTTTTCAATTATTTAGTGTTGTCTTCGATCGCTTAACAACTAACCTTAAGTACTTCATTACACATTCATACTCAGGTATCATAGTTTCAGGTCATTTTGTTAAAATTTCCTACCATGTGACATATCAAATTTTAGTCAGTTTAGGTTTAGTGCATCCAGAAACCACCACGTAAAGATTTTTTATGATGTCACTTTATTTTAGAAAGTGACAATTATAATTTAGAAAGCAGTGTAAACTTTTAATATGTCATTAATATTATCAAAGTCATTAGTTATTCGCCGCTTTTGAAGTTTAAATGTTATAGTATAGCTGGGGAAAGTTGATAACCAAAAAGTTATAATTAATGTGTCGTGTTGCGATCATCATCTCTATGTCTTTCGTAATAATTTTAGAATCAATAATTAATGTTTTAATTAACAACCATTGTATTGGGTTTATGTACTTTTAAAAATGTAGTTTTAATTTTTTGGTTAATAATAGTTTTAAGCTTAAGTGGTTATACTATCCAGGCGCACTGAAAAATGAAGTTTTGTTTTGGGAATTTTTTTTCGATACCTATGTAATGGATCAAAATGAAATTTTGACACTTGATTCTATGGATATTAATGTATACAAAGGTATTTTTTATATAAAGGTATACAAAGGTATTTTATTTACATTAAAGTTATAAAATGGCGTCGTAGCTCCAGGTAACACTAAACAAAATTTTTCTGGAGGAGGAAATCGGCGTACACCGTAGCAGTCTTCGTACACCACTTAGAAACAAAAACATTTTTTTTTCTTAATCTACATTCGTGTTTCTTTGGAAGTACTCATGTTTTTAATTTTCTTTTGAAAATTCGAAAATTGACATCAATTTTATTTTTTTTTTATTAAAAAAACGATCTTAAATTGTTTATTCCAAATCTAATTATTTATCAATCGCAAAAATCGTGTGTCTACTTCGATAGATAATCTGTATGAGAAGCTACAATTAAAAAGTGTATCGGATAAAAACTGAGCTAGCTACGTTGTACGCCAATTTGAAAAACGCAGTTTCGAGGAAAACGCGTTTAAAGTTTGAAAACGCATTTGATCATATATGTAAATAATACGGCTATTGTAGCGTCTTATTAGCTTATCTAAGATTCAATAACGCCATCTGTATATATTTCGAGAAAGTATAACTTATTTGTACCGATGAAAACTACCAGTAAAACTGTAATAACGTATGTCCTAAAAGTTCTGGCACAAAATATTTATAGCAGTTTTTTTAATGAACAGATTTATTGAAACATCAATTATTTATCATAAACTACATCTTAATGCTTAACTAAACTATACTATCAAATTATGTGAAGCGGCCCATACTCCTCTACCAGACGCAACTTTCTTCGGATGTCTCTCATGAGACCCTGGACGGAATTCAAGTCAATTTCTCTCAATTTTTCAAAAATTCGACGTCTTAGTTGCTGTTCGTTTTGGGCTTCCCAGCCTCTGTCATAAACTTTCCGCGACAATAAAGCCCAAAAATCCTCTATTGGGCGAGCCTGAGGCAAGTTAGGAGGATTAGCGTTTTTAGGAACAAAAGGTATGCGGTGTTGACGAAGCCAGTTTTGGGTATCTCTAGAGTAATGACACGATGCTAAGTCTGGCCAAAGCATGATATCATCCTCAGCATGATGTTCTTGGACAAACTGGAGCAATTTGGAAAGACAGTTCTCAATATACCCCTGACTGTTCAAAGCTTCGCCTCTCAGTCTGCCCACAAAAGGTCGGGATATGCCCCTGTTAGAAATTGCGCACCAGACAAGGATTTTATCGGCATATTTTGCTTTAGTCTTAAACTTTACATTGTCAGGGCATTCCTCTAGGTTATTTGTATAAAACCCATCATTACCTTTCATTTCGGAGTTAGCCAAAGTGAAATACTTTTCGTCGTCTAAAATAATTCTCTTGCCATCGGCAAAGTAGACCCGTCTCAGTTGACGGCAGCATCTTGGTATACGTAGAAGCTGCCCTTGAGTGTATTTGGGGCACTTACGTCTTTTTCGATATTTCAGACCATTCCTCTTCAATGTCAACGATACCGTACTCTTAGATGTGTCATATTGACAAGCCAGTCTCCTTGATGACATCCCAACTTGGTTTCTTGCTCTTCTTACCAACCGCTCTTCCCTCTGTGCAGTAAATACTCGTGGTCTTCCACTTTTTGGAAGGTTCAAACAAGGTATTCCCTGCTCGCACTCCGCTATTGTTCGATAAATGGTTCTGCGAGAAATATTTTCATTCTCGAATATTCGAAATATTTCAGCTTTGGGTACCCGCCCAACTAAGTTATAGATACTTTTTCTTATTTCTAATTTATACGACATTTGAAAGTATAAACTTCAAAATAAATAACCCTCGACTGACAGTCATCAAAGTAAACAATCTTTTGCTACCAAAGGCGACTTGATATTATTTCATTATTGTTAAGATTTAAGTCCATGAATTTTGTGCCAAAACTTTTAGGACATACGTTAATACAGCAGAGTGACTTTTTCGAACGTTCTGGACCGCTGAGACGTGTTCGGAAAATAAGCTGTAAATTTTTTTAAAAAAACTTGCTCCCCCCTCCCCAAATTCTTTTTGAATATCGTTCTCAGTTTATACATCAGAAAAATAGAAAAAACGGGAAAAAAGTTGCTGGGTAGTATAACCCCTTAACAGTAAAGCTCCAGGCAGTAAATCTTCAGAAAAATTAAGATGTTCGCGAAGTGACTGAATCTGCAATGTGACACATGGTTTCCAATGTTATTTGCTTCCCGAACTCTAACTCGTGGTCAGGTTAGGCACATCGCCTTTTTAATCTTCAGCAAATCATCGAAAATCTTCATTTTTCTGAAGATGTTTGACGATTTGCTGAAGACTGAGAGGTTATGGGAAGCGAAGCAACTTTGACTATGTGCAAGTTGGTCTAAATAGTTTTCTTTTGGGATAAAGAATCGCTGCTATTACGTTGTACACTAATTTCCCGGACACTCTGTATAATAAACAGAATTAGAATTATTTAATTAATTTCTTCCTTCTAATTCGATTTCCCAATTAGTTTTATCAACCTAATAATTGGTCATGGAGTATACGAGTATCATGACGAAACATTTCCGTTGAAAATTGAACCACGGATGCGCAAGTTTGCTTCGAACATGTCCGTCTTTTTTTTTTTTCAAGTCAGTAAACGTCATAGGAAAATGATAATGAATTTTTCATTTACATATTTTGTAAATTTATTTTCTTACCGAATTACAAGAAAAGAATGACCGCAAGTTTCGCCTGTTTGGCAGCCCTTGAAATCTAACTTCAAATCTATGATAAATAATAGTTTATGATGAGACTTTCATCTCCTGAAAATTTTAAATTGAGGCAGCATTTTGTTCTTGAGATATCGATAGTCAAAGTTGTCAATTTTGCATGGGTTCACAATTAATTACATTCAGGAGATAATGATTCTTTTGAGACAACAAGTTATCGTTTGCGGTTTATTACATACAGCAATATTTTTTTTAACTTATCCAATTACAAATTCTTCCCTTCCTCCTTATCTCAATTATTCAAACATTTCATAGTTTGATAAATCAATATAAATAAGGTATATAAATCAGTATCGAATTGTTTATACTTTTAAAGCCTTTTTAATAATTTCTGAAGACTAAAAGATGATATTTAAAATGAATTTACGTTTAAAAAATAAAGAAATATTAATTCCCAAATGCTTAATAAATCTTAAGAAAAAATGGATCGATATAAGCTAAGTAATATTGGATTTCGGGCTCATGTAAAATTGACAACCTTGACCGAACCTTGATATCTCGAGAACCGAATGCAGCCTCAATCTGAAATTTTCAGGAGATTAAAGTCTCATCATAAACTATCATTTAGCATTTAGCATACATTCGAAGTTAGATTTCAAGGGCTGCCAAACAGGCGAAAAAGGGCTTGATTTGCGGTCACTCTTTGCATTACTGTTTTAAATCACACCGACTGCCACTGGCCGCGGTCTGTCCGCGATTTTTTCTCGCGCGGTTCTCTTAAGTGAGTCAAGGTGAGAAGTCGTGGCTCTGGGCAGAATTCCAGATTCGTTTCCGTGATTTATGGGAGGATCTTTTCACGCACGATCTTGAACTAGATGATCGCATGAGGTAATGGAAACGATGCAAATATTGCAGTCGATCGCTGCATTTATATCCGTACGCCGATAATGAACCCAAAAACATACAGGGTATGTTTTGTGATTACAAAAATCAGTGATTACAAAAAGCAATCGGAAACCCGTCTCTCAGCGCCGTCATATTTTTAAACGTAGGCGGCTTTTTCTTTAAGGGTAAGCTGGAATTTTGAAAACAGAGATAAAAGGATTTCTCGAGATTAATTTCACTCTTCAATCACCCTGTATAATCTATACACAGGGTGAGCATGTAAAGTGTCACCCCTCTTTCTCATTATGTAGGTAATGAAGAAAGAATAAATTGCGATTTTCAGATATGAAGCTTAGATTTTAGACACTACAAGCCTGCATAAAATAAATTAATTTGTAACTGTTGATGTGATAACACGAGCTGTCAACTCTCATTTTTTTTAAATAGAAACCATTTTTTACGAGTAACAAAAGCTTCCAACTAAATTTTAGAATACAGTATGGTATTATAACGTTTTTGTCCACTATGGATTCGTTATATGTGAAAAATCAGACACGCACTATCAACTAACACAATTTATTTAAATAAATACAAATACGGATTAAGCATCAAATTAACAAACACTAATTTATTTATGTACAATTAGAGTTGCCACCTCAGAGAGACCGCTGACCCGGAGATGGGTGTCCACAGCGGGAGGGGTGGGGGGAGAGAGGTAAAGCAGCGCGCAATATTTGAGGGCGATTTTTGTGCCAAATTGTGTTTTTTAAAGAAACACAATTGGTTGAATTGTGTTGAATACGATCTTCGTGACGTAATTAATTAAATAGATTTTAATGAATTAATTTAACATTAAATTAACATCTCTAGATTGCACTATGTACCGATGCTGCCATCTAGAGACAGAAACGCGCCAACAACAAACAAATACACTCGAACCCCTTTTAAGTCACCTTCGCTTAATTCACATCCCCTCTTATTTCACCACGTTTTCCACTATTATGTCACGAAACCGTCCCTCTTAAGTCGCCGCCTGTCTCGCATGAATACAATTTTTATTGAAAAAAATGTGTGTAATACATTAAATATGGACACATAACCTTTAAAATAGGTTAGGTCTCTTTTAAAAATATTTAACCTTTAAAATATTCATTCAAGTGGAAAATTGAACTTTGTCACGCACGACTGGGTATACTTACGTTGATTTTTTCGTTCAGTTGGCTCATTTTTCGTTATAACAAGTGTTGTGGTATATCTCTAAATATTTCTTTTTGCAGCTAAAACACGAAAAAGTTGAGGTTATGATCGCGACTTAAGAGAGACTACATTTCGCGACTTAAGCGAGACGATGATGCACGGATTTGGTGACTTAAGAGGGGTTAGAGTGTAAACTATTATATATGATTCACAATTATATAAATTTATAAATACAAATTTCAATTTCAAAGTTGACCCGGAGAATAACGTAAGAAACCCGGAGCCCGGAGATACTTCGTGGAAACCCGGAGTCTCCGGGTCATTTTCATGGAGGTGGCAACTCTATGTACAATTTATATTCGAATGTTTTACGAAGCCCGCGACCACTGAATTTTTCAAAGCCGCCGAACACTTCGCAAGCATTCCAGTCCGATCGACGTTCATTCGGAAAATCTCTCGAAACGGCACCCGGCTGCATCACTCTCAGATGTTTATCATTTATCGAGGCCGACGGCGTAGGGTAATTCATTGCTTCGTCACAGTATTTTTATTCTTTCAAAGTTTTGACGTTATATAGAATAATTTTCTATGCGTTTACAATAATCCCAATTCGTAATCAATTAGAAATGTAAATTAGGTGTCGGTCATGAAGATAAAAAATGTCAAGCTTGTGATAAAGAGAAAACACAGTGTACAAAAAATAATTTTAAATGAAACACTGAAATAAATGTACCTATTTGGTCATATAAATGTTTATCCGCAAGAATCTAGTGTAAGTAGAGTAAGTATCTCAAGTACTTACAAACTATAAATTTGAATAACACGGACTAGAACAATAAATGACAATTATTTTCACAATTTTCACAATTAATTCGACAAGAAAAAACAACGAAATTGAAATTTTAAATTCCTGTATATTGTTGTGTAAAAAAATTACACTTACGAAAACTAAAAAAGTACAATTTTCATTTATTAATCATATAGTCGAACTGGCCACCTTCCAACGCATCCTTGTATATGTATAGTTTCAGACTAATTGAATATTAGGGATATGCCATGACTATGTCTTAATGTCAATAATTCAAAAGCATGTGGATGTGGATGGTGAAAAAAAAGTCAATTCATTATTAAGTTACGTTATAAGATAGGCCTTTAAAGATTCAGGCCTATAGTATATATAATATTTTATTACTATTTTTTTTTTTTTGGACCGACAAATCAAATTATTCAAATGTTACAGGTTTCATGTAAGCAAATACTCGTAATCAGTAATTCATATAACAGTGTTATCAATTTTCCGACGAAGACAGAGACGTATTAGCCCTAAGATTTGACATTATTTAATTGAGGCAAATGTTATTCTCAAATTTTAAGTAGCATAATTAAATTTTCCAAACATTTTCCTTGAAGACATGTATTCGTGTGCCATGCCTATTCGATATGGTCAACGGTTTTCGAACAACAGACATCTGGTATGACGGGCGCATCCACCATTTAATGAAGAAACCTATGGTTATTAAAAATATCCACGTTATAAATCTAATACCACTTGAACATTGTTTTGCCAAATATAGACCGTCGATACGTCGCACAGTGGTCAATTTTGCGATTCTAGAAGGACAAAATTATTTAAACAAAAAAACGTGTTTATTTTGATAAAATATCATTTATTTTGAAAGTTTAAGGTAATTACTGTGTCATATATAGCACATAAATAAATAATAAAATTAAATACATAATAAAAAGTACAAAGTTCCATAAAATGAGAAAAATAGTTCTATAGCTACAAATGTTTAATAAAAATAATTGGAATATTAAATAAAGTAATTATTACACTTACAGAGTATGTGTTTAATAAAACAACAGTCGTGGGGTAACTAACTGTAATTTATTTCCAATGCTATCATACATTCTCGAGCCGCCAGCAAAACAGATCAGCAAAAAAGATCAATCGACGAAACAAATTCCACGATAAGGCGTGATACACAGGGCGGTGCATGACGGTTGGTCTAACATTCGGCCTTCCTGACTAGATGGTGTCCTCGCCCATCGATGTATTACTCCTTTGTCACGTTCATTTCATATCTTCATCCATAGTGTAGTCATTCTGTTCCTGTTCCCGGACCTGTTCCTAGACCTGTTCCTGTTCCTGGACCTGTTCCAATTCCTGGACCTGTTCCTGCTCCTGGACCTGGATATGTATGCTTTCAATTTTGATGACTGCTCAAGGGGTCCAAGTTCACGGTCGGAAGCCCAATATTTGCTGAAATGAGAAATCAACATCCGAGAGGCACCGTTCAAAGTGAGGGACTACAGAGCGGACAGTCTACAATAGGCTACGGTGTACTTTTTATTTTTTATTTTTTTTTTATTTTACATATGTGACCTTAGTTACCACATAATTTATTTTGCATATGTGACCTCTGTTACCACATTTTTATTTTGCATATGTGACCTCTGTTACTACATTTTTATTTTGCATATGTGAACTTAGTTACCACATAATTTATTTTGTATATGTGAACTTGGTTACCACATAATTTATTTTGCATATGTGAACATGGTTACCACATAATTTATTTTGCATATGTGAACTTGGTTACCACATAATTTATTTTGCATATGTGAACTTGGTTACCACATAATTTATTTTGCATATGTGAACTTGGTTACCACATAATTTATTTTGCCTAAATACTTTAACGTAAAATCTGAAATCTTGCTTAGTCCTCATTTTGAACACCTGCCGCTAGAATTATATTTACATATTTTCAACATTTGAGGGATAGTGCTGCAACAATTTAAACCAAACCATTAAATGTTTTTTTTTTGCTTTGGGTCTCGCCATACAATACAGCGTTAACTTTTATAGACGAGCACCTTTTAGACCTATTCCTTGTCTTATCTCATTTTTCTTTTAAATATGAACATTTGTCTAAGTTTGGAATTTAACCATTTTATTGAAGATCTTACCAACTTTGTCTTACTACTTACAACTTAGAGCTATAGTATTTTTTTTCAAATCATCCAACATTCAGTTACCAACCCTCTGGTCTTCACCTTTTGTTTTTTTTTTTCAAGTATAATAGGACTAGCCTGACACAAGCAGCCTGAGATTATAATAATTCCCATTTGACACAAAATTTTGAATATGTACTTCGTCTTTTATACCAATTCTTTCAAAACTCTTTTAAATACTTTGAACTAAAAGTATCATTTGATAATAATTTTTTTTTCTTTGGTCATTACTTGATTCTCAAAATATATTCTTTCTCTTTTTTTAACTGTTGGCCTTCCACATTTCTTACATTACACAACTTTAACCAATACACTAGACAAAAGGGTGGAACTACCCTCAAATACATGTCATAAATCAATCTCAATAAAATATGTTAAATGATTTATCTACAATACATATGTATCTATATACAGATATTACTTAGGAGTCACTGTGCATTTTTCCAATTAGTTTCAATAAATATTCACACCAAAAAAAATGTTACATTTGACGTTAGTGGGTATCAGTAACACATTTGCTCCTAGCTATGCCAATTCAAATACAGATTAATGTATTCTGATTCCACATTTGACTCCAAGCAATGATTTGTGACAATCAAGCATTTAATTTAGTATTTACCTAGGTGGCATCACTCTATTAAACCACAAAGCAATAATACTGAAAAGGGAGTTAACACTTACCAAGTAGTTGACACATTTTTTTTACCTCTAAATTCTGGACTAACCTGCCCTTACCAAGATATTTCCTCCAATGCCCATTTAGCCTTCGTTTGATAATTTTCCCAACATTTTGGACAATAAAACATCAACTCATATAACTCATCATATTCACAGGACAACCCATTATGTTTTCTCGAATCAATTATTTTAAACCATTATCGGATATTTAAACCCAGGTTTCCATCACTTATAACCCACGTCAAGGAATAAATCCTTAAACAAAACTCTCTTCTTTAACTGTGGCGATTTGTTTTTCTCTCTTTTTAACTGTGACGATCACTTTTTCACTTCGCGTACCAACAAATAACAACAATAAGGACGAGGTATTTATCCCAACTTCTGAAATATTACACTTACAGAGTATGTGTTTAATAAAACAACAGTCGTGGGGTAACTAACTGTAATTTATTTCCAACTAGCGACCCGCCCCGGCTTCGCACGGTTTACGACATCACATTAGAAACCTCTAAAATTATCAGTGTTTCTCTACTATATTATGCATGTATTATACATATAAACCTGCCTCTTGAATCACTCTATATATTTAAAAAAAACCGCATCTAAATCTGTTGCGTAGTTTTAAAGATCTAAGCATACATAGGGACAGACAGCGGGAAGCGACTTTGTTTTATACTATGTTATGATGATGCTATCATACATTCTTGAGCCGCCAGCAAAAACAGATCACCAAAAAGATTAATCGACGAAACAAATTCCACGATAAGGCGTGATACACAGGGTGGTGCATGACGGTTGGTCTAACATAATATAATCACTATCAGAACTACCTACTTATGTAGTCATCACCACTGGTGTCATTACCGCTTTCAATATTACCAGGCGGGACGGAATTTTTTAAAAGGGTAAGTAGCTCGGGCTCTAACTTCTTTAAAGGCTTTTGTAGTTTTCTTCTTAAACTATTTATTAATGGATCTGAAGAAATAAAGAGCATATTCATTACATCTTCCATTACCGCCTTTCTAGAAAATTTCCTGCTGTGACTTTCCCTGAACTTTTTAATTTCTTTATGTCTACACTCTTGGGCATCTTCTGATAGTTGTCCACTTGGAAGAAGTGCGTGTTTAATTATCGTAGCCTCATGAATTAGTATTTTATGAACAGTTGGTGGCATCAAGTACCACGCATAATTTTCTAAATATTTGTCTAATGTTCCTGAAGCGTAACTCTGAAAAGCTTCAGGGTCAAGTTCAGGTCCGCATGAAAGTGCTTTCAGTAAGACAAAAAACCTTTGAATTAATGTTTTATCAACTCCAGTTATTCCAATCCACAGTTATCAAAAAAGCGACGAGCTGTATTGCCATCATTAGTTGATCCATATCCTTGTTTTACAACATCCACTAGAAGTCCCATTTCTGATTTAAATCGTTTTCGAATTTCTTGTTTACGCTTGTTCACCTTCACTTTATCTTCACCACTTACTTGCCACTTTTGTATTTCCAAGCGGTAAGACATTTTAAGCAAGCATTCAAAACATCGGATTTTGGCATGTAGAGGTGACAAACCAAATCGGTAGGATTCAGGATTATCTTTTTTTTTTTTCGTAAGAACTTTGACTTCTCATTAATTTCTTCTCTCTGATTTCTTTGACTTCTCAATTTTTTTTTTTTTGGCCTCCCTGGACCGCTTGATATGGAAGTTGAAGGTTGGCTCTGAACATCCGGTATATATGGTTGTAATTCAGGTAAAACCATGTTGTCTTCCAACCATGTTTTGTGTTTATTTAAAAACTTCTCCTTATTTCGATACCATTTTGCCCATCTTTGAAACAATTTATAGTTAAATGACGAAATTGTTTTCATAAGAACATCTTCTAAGTTAACGTCAGGGGTTGCAAGATTGAAGTAATTAAAAATATACGAATATATCTTCATATTTCTTTTGCCCTTTTCCGGTTCGCTAACCCATATCTCGAAGAGACTTCAGCGATGTATGACATACGTTTCTAAAATTAAGGATAAAATAATTAGACGCACTTAGACGCAGATACATTTTTTGTAATTTAGTAGAGTAAGTTACAGGCAATCTATGGAAAAAAAGATCAACGTGGAAAAAAGCGGAAATCAAATTGTATCTCTCGAGAAACTTTAATACTGCAGAAAATGTAAAATTTTTACAGAACCAACTATAACCGAAAATTTTCTGATTTAAAAAAAAAAACACAAGTTGTTTTATACCAAAATAAAGTACATACCTTCCATTAAATTTTCCATCAAGAACAAATTCACTTCACACAAAAACAACGGAGATTCAACTGCACACATTAGGGTCAAGTAAACTACTAAAATATTCTCAAGCAGGTACCTGGTTTTATACATATTTCAACCCTCATTAAGGGTCATAAAAATTTATAATATAATTATATATTTTACAGCATTAAATACCTTAATGGGTCCATTATATGGAGACATCCAAAAAAAAAACGTCAACTCTGGCTATGAACGAGAGAGATGGAAATAGCGGTTATGTCTAAGCTTTTCGGTTATGTCAAACTTTTGACAAGTGACTGTCACAATTTGTAAAATAAACTGCTGTCATATGATGTGACAGTCTTGACAAGTAAATAAGGTTATAAATTCGATTAAGAATAGAAATACGTAATTTTTTTTCTCGGCCAGCTTTGATGACTTTTTTTTTGGATGTCTATACATTATTAATGAAACAATTTAATTCTGAGAACATGAGTTTTTGGAATTTTGTCCTCCTAGAATCGCAAACTTGACCACTGTGCGTCGTTCATTCGAGTAATTTTATTATTATTCGTTATTAATATTAATTTGTGTACATTCATTCACATGGACATATTAATCATTATACATTAGCACAATATCTATTTTCACACCTACACAACACAAACAAAATGGTATTTACAATTTGTTTGTACACCGAGATAAGCATTATTGTTAGCCATATTTTACTGAAAATTATTTCCAGATTTAATAAAAAACATAGAACGTGCACTTTGTCATGGATACACAAAAAATTATGAAATGTATCGAATCTGTTCATATTGTTTAGAATTTTATTCCAGCCTTTAAGAAGACTTTTTAAAGACTTGCTCTTAGTACGAGCAGCCGCCCCCTTCCCGTCAGTCATTGCGTTGCTATAAAAATTTGCCGCCCTACGTTATGGCGAAATTGGTGTATAGGAAAATCTAGCACTGCCTGAAAATGTTTTCCACTAAAACCGAAACACTACATATACACTCAACGTGCGCGTTTCGTCAACTACGTTAACATCATCAGGAAGACAGGTCCGCGCTTAACCCAACACAATTATTTTTCTACCTTTAAGAGCTACCTCTGTGTCTAAAAAAATAGTTTATTATAACACGGAGATGTTTATACAGTGTGGAACAGCCAAATGGAATAAATTCAGTAGCTTCATTATTATGCATTTTTTTAGAAAATTCTGAAACACGTCAATCTCTAATTCTAAAATGACATCTTGCGACGTAAAAATGTCATCCCTAAATTCAACCCCCTTCAGGTGACAGCTACAACCCCTAAATTTTCAAATTGGAAGTAGGGGCTTGTGATCCTTCATTTGAAAGATCTTTTCATTCTCTATTCAAAACTGCTATGGTATTAAAATTTATTGCAGAAATTAACAAGAAAAAAAAGTTTTTCCAGAGTAGGAAATTCGTTACATTAAAAACAAATCATTATTAATGCAGCAGATGTTCAAAATGCATGCCTCCAGCATCTTGGCAGCATCCTAGATGTAAATAGAAATGTATTCTAACGTTAGTTAACATCTGCGGGGTAATCGACCTAATTGCAAGTGTTATTCTTCATCCCCACAGGAAGAAGTCTAACTTAACTAATAACGTGATATCAGGTGATCGTGCAGGCCATTCTATAGAACCACGTCTCCCTATCCAACGATTTGAAAAGATTGTGTGGAGATATTGCCGGACATTGACTTCGAAATGTGCTGGTGCACCATCCTGCTGGAACCATATTGCATTACCTGGGAGTTGTGGGTTTCCTTCAGGTGGATACACGTTTGCCATCGTCGGTACAACATTATGTATTTTGGAGCAGCGCTAAATAAGTTTCTCCATTCTTAAGGTTTTGCATGTGTAGTTCCCTCATCCAGTGAGGATTTTCTCTCGACCAATAACGATAGTGTGGTGTAAATGTAGATTCATCCGAAAATAAAACATTTTCTATTTGTAAAGTATTGTCGTCTATAATTTGCATCATTTGTTCACAAAAGAGAATTCGTCTATCAAAATCGTCTTCCGCGAGCTCAATAGTTGGTACTGTTTATATGGTTGCATCTGATTTTTTGTCAATACGTGGAGAATCGAGGAATGGCTAATATTTAATGCTGAAACTGTTTGACGACTCGACGTACCTATGTGGATTTTCTTCAAGCATAACCATTACATCCAATTTCTGACCATCACTGAGTTTATTGGGAGGATTTTTCTTTAGCTGCCGTACATGTCCACGTTTCCGAAACTGCTTCTCTATTTTACTTACGGTATCTTGAGAAATCGGCGACAACTCCAGATATTTTTCTTGAAATAGGCGAACAACTTCGACCTGCGTTCGTGTTCTGTCTCCGTAACCAATCATCTGCAGAGTAGGGGATGTCGGCAATTACAGACATTTATTTTTTGTTATTATTAACATTTCAGAACCAGACAAATAGTGTTCCTTATAAAAGTTTTATTTTAATGTAACGAATTTCCTACACTGTAGAATTTTTTTTCTTGTTAATTTCTGCAATAAAATTTAAAACCATAGCAGTTTTGTCATGTCGTGTCATTTTAGAATTAGAATTTGACATGTCTCAGGATTTTCTAAAAAAATACATAATAATGGAGCTACTGTATTTATTCCATTTGACTGTTCCACACTGTATAGTTTATTATAACACTGCTGCTCAAAATTAGCGTAACACTTTTTAGATGAGCACTAATTGCGTTCTATTCGGGCTAGAGACTCGAACTGAAAATTTCGGTAGCCTATAGGGTTGGCCTTAATATCGCTACGCTGCTGTGGCTAAAGGAGTTCGCCTTCAACACTTCAAAAACCAACACCCTGTCAAAATTTCAGGATCCTAGGCAATTAAGGGACTTACCCATTAGGATCGCCCCAACAAGTCCTGAACATTTGGTCGTTTTCTCACCCACTTGTCCTCGTCACCCTGACTCCCACCCACTCCCACTGGTTTCACGTTGTTTGGTCTCAATTCATGTCCTAACTTGAATGCTCTTCAAGTTGACTGGACCCACTGCGGACCGCATTGTAGGTCCCTGTAGCTCCCTAAATCCTGCCAGAATCCTGTGACCCCAAATTTCGACATGGAGTTGGTTTTTGGGATGTGGACACACGCCTTAAGGCACTGAACAGTGACTTAGGGGCGTTAAGGCTGACTCTATAGGTTTCCAAAATTTTTTAAACCACAATTCTCTAGCCCGAGCAGTGTCACACATCTAAAAAGTGTTACTCTAATTTTGTCGAGCAGTTTATTTTGATGAAAATACTAAATTAAGTTAAGCGATGAAACCTGAACGAGGCATCCATTTCATAAAATGAATATCCAGCAGCCGAGTTTGTCCGGTAAACTAATTTTAAATTTTAAACGTGTTCAACTTCCATGTATTCATGGGGATTCTGCGAGTGCGGATTTACTGAACTGAAAATTTAATATTATTTTTGCATGCATCAGAGAGTCCGGATTTCCGCTATCCCGTAATTAAAATTAAAGGTCTATTTGTTACTGCAATGAATCGCAAAAGCGAGAGAATCAAGCAAGCCTGTAAAAGTATCGTCCAAATATACATACTGTTATCAAAATTAGGAAATTAACAATATTATATTTATATTATTGCCAGTTCTCGATTTCAACTTCTGGTATCTCACAAAAATGCTGGAATGGGACTACGTGAATCATCTATCATAAAAAAATATATTTTTTGTACCCTTTTGTATAGAGTTTGTCTCAAATTGGTTATGCATGTATTGGTATCTCGGTTGTTGTTGGAGATAGAAAGATGTTTAAATGGGGAATGTTTGAGAGAATTTTATTATTTCTTGTATTGAATATTTTTTAACGGAATGATATAGTTTTATTTCATTTTAGATAACACTTCTAAAAGCCTTTTTCCGGATTGTAAATAGGTACTGGACATCCTGGAATAGGTCTGACCGCATTTACGCACACTAGATGGCGATACCCTCTAGGTAACAACGTCGTAGCTTTCTTGGTCAAGATACAAGCTCGTACTTCGTCATTCACCGTCAGATATAACTCATTAATGAGAATCTAATAAGATCGAAATTCAGATGTGAATTCTGATAATTATTCCCGAATCATTTTTTAGACATACCCTACTTAATCTAAAATGTCGCTATTTTGGTCCTCAAAAAAAAAACTGACAAGTTTTTAATAATAATGGTTTGATCTTTCATAGATAATATCTACTTAATACTATAAGATTTCTTACTAACCAGTGGCGGTCGGTGGAAGTTGACATGCTCGTATCTTCTTAAAGAGGCATGGGACCCACACTATAATTTAAGGGGGTGGTTACTAGACTTAAGTAGAAGGCTAGAATGGCAAAAAATCGTCTGGGAAAACTTGCGAAATTATTTTTCCAAAAATGGCAGCCTCCGGGCAGAGCTTGGAAACGATTTGCACAATATTTGCGAAATATTTTTATTTCATAATCACCGAGTGAATACAATTTTTTTATATGCGATTTTCTCGAAATTTTGAGATCTGTAAAAGTTATGGAAATTTCATCACAACATTTCGTCTATGAGATTTTACAATAGTTGTATATTTAAAGAAAATAAGAATTTTGCAAAAATCACAAGTATAAAAAAAAAATTGTATTTACTTGGTGATTATGAAAAAAAATATGTTGCCAATATTTTGCAAGCCGGTTCCAAGATCTGCCTGGAGACAGCCATTTTTGGAAAAAAAGATTCGCAAATTTTCCCTGAAGATTTTTTGCCTTCTACTCAGGTCTAGTAACTACCCCCTAAAATATGGTGTGGCTGCCATGCCTCCTTACGGAAATACGAGCATGTCAAATTCCACCGGCTTCCACTGCTATCTACATACATTCCTTACATGTTGCTTAACCTCTAAACCTATCAAAAATAGAATATGTAATAACGTTTTGTCGAAAAAACTAATGACATGACGAATAGTTGATATTCGCGCTAGCGATCACTCTGACAATTACTTTCAAAACTTGAAATTCGTAAGTGAATGATTTATTCCAATCTTATTATTGTTATCATGAAATTTAATCAGAATATAAATGTAAAATACAAAAATAAAAACGAAAACAAACGTCAAAAAATGTTGTCGCTATGGTCATGATTTTTGGGTATTTAAATATTCAAATACCACAAGTCTAAAATAAAGGTTTCTGTTTAACTCAATTTTGAGATTCAAAAACTAAACAGAAGAGTGAGCACACACGAGCTGGATAATCCAATGCGGGAGGTTTCTAGGTAATTAAGGGATTTATCAAATTTGTTTGAAAAGAGGGTCAATTCGAAATCACAAGATTCCCGCCTAAATCGGGAGATCTGGCAACCCTTGGCGTAGACCAACTGCCCTGTCAACTATTGTAAATGAATGCTTGACCTCGGGTAGGATCATGGGCGACGGGTATTGCCATGGTATCCGCAGGTAGTTTTAGCCGTTCTGCTCTAATATACAGGGTGTCAATTTTTATTTATGTACAAATGTATACAATCCTCGTTGTTCAAAAAAAATCATTTTTGCACCGAAAACTGCTTCGACTGACCATACCGTCGCTTTTTAAGATGCAGCCCCATGATCTGCCAAAATTTTCTTATACCCCCAAAATTCAATATCATCGTTTATCGATTTTCTTATTTAAAACCATAATCCATAGCTTTAATCAGGTTTCCTCAAAGCCCCTATATGCGAAATTGAACAAAAAATAAAGTTAAACTTAATTTTCACCTGTACTGTAGCAGACAAAAAAAAGACTTCTTTTTTAAGGTGCATATTAACCCATTAACGCCCAAACGGACAAAATTTTTCGTTCTTTTTGGAACGTCAATCTCGAAGGGAAATTAATGAATTCACTCAATAAAAACCACTTATCCTAATGTTTTCGGATGTGATATTTCGATTTCCGGGGTCAGAATTGTGATTAAATGCTCTAGAAAAAAAAAATATGGCTGACTTTATGGAGAAAAGTACTGAAAATTTGGGGATTTTTATATATATATATATATTTTTTTAGTTCAAAAAGTACTCTAACCTACTCCGGATTGCGGAGGGAGGTGGAGGCAATAGTTGGAGTTGATGATAGGATTTTTTTTGCCGACCTCAACTGACTCTAATCTTTTCAAAATGGCGGACATTGCATAAAATCTCATGAAATTTGAATTTTTCTCTAGTATTAACGAGAAAATAATGTTATTGTAAGTTTTTCTTGATCCACAGTCATTTTCCTCCATCAAAACTACACTATAGAATATATTTGACTAAATTAATACTAAATTTTCAATGATGGCGGATTCAAAATGGCGGCCGGATTTCTCAAGAAATGGCGCGTTTTTCATTATAAAAAGTAAATAGGAGTTTGTGATTAAACTTTTCCAATGTCATTTCATGTTTTAGTAACATTTTGAGTTATTCCTGGTGAAAAAAAGTCTGAAATCCAAGACGGCGGATTCAATATGGCAATCATTCTTCAAAATTCGAAATTTGAAAACCGAAAAATTACAAGTAAAAGTAAAAAATGATTTTTACTTTTACTTGTAAATTAATTACAAATAAAGTAAAAAATTATTTGTCATTCTAATCTCTAAACGAGTTTTTTTTCCGGTGTTGAGGTTCTCATGATGAAATCATGAGAATTATATATTATGCACTTAGGGATGCTCGGGCGCAAACTACTCGCCGGAAGTACACAGCCTACTTGTTTATTGTGGTGCATATACGATTTTTTTCTTACACCCACCAGAAAGTACGTTCTACGTACTATTCTTTGAATAAATATGCGAGGAAGTTCCGGAAGAAAACTTCGTCAATGCGCTCGAATTCAAAATATATATTTTCTATTTATATGCGAAGTTCGGAAAAAAAAATTCTTCAATGCGCCTACATCCCTAAGTGCATAATATATAATTCTCATGATTTCATCATGAGAACCTCTACACCGGAAAAAAAACTCGTTTTGAGGTTAGAATGACGAATACTTTTTTACTCAGATAGAACGCATTTTTATGAAAAAGATTGAGAGGACATTTTCCATCAGAATTCTACATAAAATATGACTGTAATTTTTCCGTTTTCAGATTTTGAATTTTCAAGAATGATGTCCGCCATATTGAATCCGCCATCTTGAATTTCAAACTTTTTTCACCAGGAATAACTCAAAGTGTTACTAAAACATGAAATGACATAGTAAAAGTATAATTACAAACTCCTATTTACTTTTTATAATGAAAAATGCGCCATTTCTTGAGAAATCCGGCCGCCATTTTGAATCCGCCATCATTGAAAATTGAAAATTTAGTCAAATATATTCTGTAGTATTGTTTTGATTGAGGAAAATGACTGTGTGGATCAAGAAATACTCACAATAACATAATTTTCTAGTTAATACCAGAGAACAATTCATATTTCATAAGATTTTATGCAATGTCCGCCATTTTGAAAAAATTAGACAGAGGTCGGCAAAAAAAAATCAAATCATCAACTTCAACTATTGCCTCCACCTCCCTCCACAATCCGGAGTAGGTTAGAGTACTTTTTGGACTAAAAAAATATATATATAAAAAAAATCCCCAAATTTTCAGTACTTTTCTCTATAAAGTCAGCCATATCTTTTTTTCTAGAGCATTTAATCACAATTCGACTCCCGGAAATCGAAAGATCACATCCGAAAACATGGTGTTTTTTTTTGAGTGAATTCATTAATTTCCTTCGAGATTGACGCTCCAAAAAGGATGAAAAATTTTGTCCATTTGGGCGTTAATGGGTTAATACACTTACAAGAAAATAATAAACATTAGGTAGTTGAGTCGGTTAATGCCATAATGAAATTAAAAAAAAAACACTTCATATTTTATTAACAAAATAATATTTAACTAATACCAATGTGCTTAATTAATTTATTGAACCTTTAAAAAAATACTTACATACTCAAAAACGAGACATCAGACCACATACTGAAAACAGATCTTTTCACAGTAATTGTTCCAAATTGACAGATTTACACCCAATTTTTTGGCTATTTGGTTTGTTAAAAACTTCTACATATAGGTCAAAAATAAGTTGGAAACTAATGTAAAACTTCTACATATAGGTACCTACCCACACTAAAACAAGGTGATACGGAAAAGACTTGTTATTGAGCCAAAAATTAAATTTGTGATTTCATGTAACATTCAACTTTCCCGACAATTCCATGGCACACTTGGCTCATCTAGCGACTTTCAAATTTACTTTGCGATCATATGCAAAGTAACACCTTGTATATTTTTGGTCAAATTTCCCATGTAGGGGTTTTAAGGAGTCCTGATTAACACTATTTATTCAGATTTTAAATAAAAACAATTTAATTTATTTCAAGATTTTAAGATTATTATTAATAAGATTTTAAATAAATCGCTTTCAGGGAAATTTTATATGGGATAAAGGTGAAAGAAACCAAATAAACTATGATTTTATTATTAAATTTATTAATTTAGAAGCTGGATTGCACCACCACCTAGCCTATAAAATTTTCGGAAAAACAAAATTTAAAATATACAAACAGAAATTCCTACATACATATATAAATTTTTCAAGAATAAACAAAACAATGCTATATAAATCGTAAGATATGTTTTGAAGGCAAATTATACCCTTTAAAATAGTATTTAACTATATTACTTTATACATATCATTATAATTAGTGTTAAGTATAAGATGCCTATAATTAAAACAGTAGTTAAAAATTAAACCATGAGGTTACTTTATGAGCAAAAAATGTACAAACTAAAATAAAACTGTTAAAAATAATTAGGCTGTATATATATAAGTATATATACAACTCCACACAACCATAAATGAGTTGGAAAAGGAATAATTTCATAACTAAAATTAAATATAAAATGAAAGGTTGTGAAAAACCCATGAAATCATAAATATCACATTTCACAAGCACTAATATAATGTTTTAGTTGTTTTAGATGCACTTAACTTCCAATTTTATATTTTATAGTGGAGATACGTCCTTTGCAATATTTTAATTAAGTGACTGGTTACAGATTTTAAAATGTCATATTTCAGTGATTACAATAGTGCAAGTGAAGATGGGAAATTTCAAGTTTAAAATGATATACATAAAAATGATTTTGTATATTTTTTTACTGAAAGCTCAAAATTATTTTTTTAGTTTAAAGTTACCGCCCAATTCACTTGTATTGCTGTTTCTTTACCATGTGATATGCATTCGTCTCTAATCTTAAAATCTCCGAGATTCCTTAAAAGACATCGTATTAAAAATCAACATACGGACATACTAACCAAAAATATTTTAATACACGCAAGAAAATCACACGCAAAAGCAATCAGTACTAATTTTCTGATATGGGGTGTTTGCATACTAAGACAAAACTAGTTATACGAGCACTCTGAAAACTCAACAGAAATGGTCTCGCTAAATTTTCGAATGTCATTAGTACAGCGTGGCATGAAATACACAATTATGGAACTTATCACTAAGTTGCGCTTAATCGGATGATAATACTGTAAGTGAAAAAAGAACTATATAAAATGTGCCGCTTTCTTTAATATGTGGAACATTGTAGAACATTGGAGTATAACCTTAACCTTAGTTTTTGATCCCTCGCTCTTAAAGAAACGGTCCTTAAGGAGGTTGGTCACCGAGATGCGGGGCAAGGGGGAAACTCCTATCTCTTCCATGTATAAGCAAACAGGGTTGCAACTTGCAAAAGTGAAATGTTGATATCATATTTTTTTAATCTAAGATGGAACTCTGTGCAGTATGTTTTTAATGCACGTTAAATTAATAATTTATTATTATATACCAAGTTTGGACAATGAAATAATTTATTGACCGTGTTTTTACAAGTCGATTTATAGTCAGAAAGTACGGCAACGCTGAGCAGTTTGAAAGTTTTGCTTTCGGCAGTTGGCTAGGCCAAGAAGACTAGAACAAGGAGACCGAGCACGCGTAAAATATGTAGGTACCGAGAGAACAGCACAAATGGCGTCGAAATCCGCTAGGGTATTATCGGGAGTTTCGTAAACAGAGCGTCTAATGTCTAACCCTGATGTACCCGAATCTTGTACTTGTGCGCTTTGCGCAGGTAATAGTCTGCCGCCATATTAAGTTTATCTTTCGACGTATTTTGTGCCTCCCGAAATACGTGAGCTCCGTCTCCTTGTTCTAGTCTTCTTGGGCTACGCTACTCGGCGAAAATTGTTGACAGAAAGTAATTCTAACCTCAAAAAGTTTGTCGGTAATGATTCGGCCAAGGGGAAATTTTGATAAATCAAATGAGAAATCTGATAGATTACGTAGGAAAGGTCGTTTTATTTCGGCAAAACAATTACGGAGAATGCAATGTGCCGTTGAGGCAGGGAAGAAACGCAAAAAGGAACACTTAGGAGACGCGGCGTTGCCACGTCGACAGAGCACCAGCCCGATTGCGTGAAACACTCAACATTAAATTGATAACTGCGTGCAACATAGCTGGTCAATCATGTCCATGTAAATCTATGGTCTTCCTAGTTTTTATCAAATTCAATAGCTACGTCCATAAGAATCCATGTTAAATAACTTTTTTTGATAATTTTTTTCTCGCCAACTAAATGGTGAAAAAATCCCAAACAATTCTGAAGATAATTTTATTACTTGAAGAATATATATCAACAATTTCATCAACTTTTAATTATTTTTGCAATTCCAGACCAACCTCCTTAACACGTTGAGTGCGGATGTTAGTCGAGGCTAACAAAGGTAACGCTCTCTGGGGTACGTGTGTTAGCCCAAGCTAACACAGTCCTTGGCAACCCTAGCATCACAATTTCTACCTGCTAGGGACTGGTGGGGGACGAACTCGGGGTACGGTTGTTAGCCCGGGCTACAACCCTAATAAAACCCACATAATACATAATATATAAAAAAATTTATATTTATCCTTCATTATTGAGGTCATCAAAACGATTTTAGAAGAGGGGAAAAAAATATATCCGTACCCCGCGGTTGAAATGAAGGTTGTGCTCCGCACTCAACGTGTTAAGAGAGAGGGATCAAAACCTATTAAAGAAAAGTCTCTCTTTAGGAGACTATACACAATCACAAAGTACAATGCCAAGGAGGCCTTGTTAGTGACTTATCAAAAGAAGTGGAGACATGAAAATATATACTGGGGACGTATATATGTGATTCAGGAATAAATATGTACCTAGTCGGTATTATCCAACTCTGGTCAGTGTCATTTAACTACACACAAAACAATGCAATTTTTAAAATATCACTGTCGTATCGATATTATATCATATAATTTTCCATATTTGGAGTAAAATATCTTATATGATACTATACCTTTAAATAAGCAAAAATAACCTTCTTCATAATCCGTTACTGGGGCATATTCATAATGCATAATTAACGTTTCATCAGAGGTACCATTAGTCCTTAACATTACAGATATTTCACATAATTTTTCATATCCAGGGTTCTGTTTTTTAACGACGTCCTTAATTTGTTGGGACAGTCATTTAGAAGCTCAGGAATTTGTTGGATTTGTTGGTCATACAATGGAAGCAAATATTATTTTCTTAATATATATTCGAGTAGTATTTTACGACCACAATATTTTCTAAAAAAATTTTTATTTCACCCCGCTGAGTTTATGTAACGGAATATTTGCTGAAACAAAGGCCTTACGTATCTCACTACCCCTAGGGACTTCTGACTGTACATTATAACTCCTTTTCGAATTAATGTCTGTCTACATCTTGTTTTCTGTTGACTGAAATATTATTTTTACAAATGCAACACTAAATGTCATCACCATCTTCAGATAATGTAAGAAAGACTGAATATTGTGATATATATATGTAAACCACTAAGAGTAGATATTTTAATGTCGCGATTTTACAGTGAATAATTACAATGCATATCGGTAACAAAACTTGCTAAAGGTCACGATCAAATTGCAGAATAAACAGCGGCGGCCATTATCGGCGTCGCGTCATCACTGCAAAAAAAAGAGAAACGAAGGAATGCACTTCATCAGGTGCTAAAAAACAACATAAGTTACGAAAGTGATGTTAGCGATTTATCTGAAGAAACTAATTACATATACATATGTATTTGAGAACATCTCTCTGCGCTCATGACTGTGATATCACAAATGACTCGTGTGCTTCACACCGCGCTCTAGTCATTAGATTTAACAGTTATGTAGGCTTATTAAGCACACAATTGAAGAAATGAAAAACAAAATACTTATCTTAAACGCAAACACCCCAGCATAATGATAATTTTGCTTGCATATTCACACCCGTATGCCCAAACATTGTCGAGAACTAGGCAAATGATTATGAGTTATTCCAAAATAACTATGGTCTTAATAATTACGTTCCTAACCTAAAATGGTTTTGATTCTAATTGTGTGTAGATATAACCGTTGGTCTCTGTCTATTCTATATATACAATTGGCAGTCGTTAAAAAATTCATTTCCTATTAGTTTCATACAAGTCTTATCTTAAGGAAGAGCTGCTAATTTAATTAGCTTGAGAAAAAAAACTTACAATATGGTCTTCAAATGGAATGCAGCGAAGGTATTTATTCGTCGTAAATAAATGCAAAAATAAATACGTATTAAAAATTTTTATAGAAAAATAGTGTCACTAAAGTATAATTTGAAGAGAAATAAATATAGTAGCGTACAAAATAGTATTACTCAAAATATCATTAAATTCGTTAAGGAAGTCTTATAATACTTTTGTACTAATTTATTAAATAGGATATATTTTTATGTAAAAAAATCGATCAACCCAGCAGAGTAACTGTACTACTTTGAGAATTCCCATTTAAAAAACTGTACTACGGTTTAAATAAAAGGTCTATATTGGTATTCAGACTAATATCCGGGATTTTTTTTTAATTCCTCACATTTCGTTTTTATGGAGGCCTGATTGGTTTTATATCACATGATCTCGAGACAGGCCGAAAAAACCTATCTGCCATCCTGATGATTGTTTGCCTGCCACTTGAAATCGCTGTCCATTATCCACTGCTGACCTTCGTTGTAGCTGCATGACTTTAATAGGGGTAGATTTACGTCACCATTATCTGGTTTGGTGAGACAACTACCTGTGTTAACGTGTTTTATTGTCTTGTCCTGAAAAAAAAAATAATACAATGCAGTCCTTCACTTGACGTGTCCTTTAATATATTTATTATTCAATTTTGGTACCTTATAAATCTCTCTTATGAATTATGATGTCTTGCAACATATTGTTTACTGACTTTGATGTACAATTAGCGTCATTTAGTCTTATTATGATCAGATAAGTATGAATCATCTGAACATTTCGCAGTAAAAGTAAGTTGCAGTAGAAAATACAACGCTTACACTGTAACAATGCGATTAAAATAAACTCACCCCACATTTGAAGGATTCAGTGGAACAGTTGTCTGTCTCACAAAGAATGTTTAATCTTATGTTTTATAATGTATTTTTTAATAAATGTAAAGAAAATTTTAATACACTTAGTCTGTACATAAAACATTAATATCCTAGTTAAAATCACTAACAAAGCCATAAAACGGTAAGATGTTCGGATAATCAAAATTTGTTCGGATGATGACTTCGAGCGCCTAATGCTCGAATTACCAGAAATTTAGAGTAACGCACGTTCGGATTATTAAGGTTTTACTGTATAGTTATCGAATTAAAAGAAAATACATATATATGTCATTTATTTACTCTAGCTTAACTCCAAAATATAGTTTCTGGTAATAGCTCAGTATAATATGATATAAATATATAAATGAATAATAAAATATGATACATCAACAAAAATGTTTTTTTTTTTATCAAATATGAAAGATTATATAGACCTCACCAAAAATTTACCATGTTTAATATTATACGAACTTCAAATTAATCAGAAAAACGTGTCAAATCTTCCTGAACAGAAATTTGTGTAGTCCACTTTTGAACAGAATAACTGTTTTCATTTTCTCACGAAATTTACATATGTATATGATAACTAGGGTCCGAAAAAGTATGTTGTCACGCAGAGCCGGCACTATACAACTCTATGATAATTAAAGTATAAGCCGCAATTTTTAAGTGCATATTACTTGCCCCTGTATACCCGCGCCACTGACCGTGCGTAGAATGCCGTCCCGAACAAAGTCACATGTGGGAGCCCAGGACGCCGTAATACAATAATTTCTCTGTAAAACAGCGAGCTATTCCGATAGTGACAGGTGTTCTTTCAGTTTGCCACCTGCCATAGGTGTAAACGTGTCGACCGCCTCATTAAAAACAATTTTTTGCCACAAGTGACTAACTCATGAGTTCGTGTACTGTATTTACATATTACCTGATTTTGTGTGGATTTCTGCAATAATGGCGCAGTTGTTGCCATTTCTTAATAGACTGAAATAGATTATTGAAAATTACGACGATTTTATAATAGATGGATCACATATTTTATTTATTTTTTTGCAATCGTCGATATATATTTCGTGATTGCCGAGAGTGTGAAAGACATTTAGATTCGAATATCCATCAACAAAATATTACTGGCATTGTTAGAAAAGAGGAATTTTAGTTTGATCTGTGCATAATGTTTTGCGTGTGTAGCCGTTCGTGAAACTTGGTCAACAATATTTACTTTAGACATTTTTTTGCCAAATATGTGTCCGATTTTTCATTGCCTACTAGTGATACGTCGTGTGAAACATATTTACAGAAGACATATCAATATCAATATATACTGTGTGACATATCACTGTGGCCGACAGTGAATGAAACAACAGATTTTTGTAGTAATAAGGTCCTTTTGTAGTAATTTGCCCCCCAATATTTATTGCTAGTAAACGTGTTTTGCAAACAATGACTAAAAGTATAAAAATATTAGTAACACATAAAATGCCCTCTGTTGATGTAAAATGTGAACTATTTTGAATTTGCACTTTAACTTCAGTAGATGTGGAACAATAATTTTCCTTCTACAACCATATATACAGGCCAAATCGTTCACGTTTAACAAGAAGAAATGCAGAAAGACTACTGGTCCTGGCAACATATGCTCAAGCAATGAGGACAGTCAGTGTTTCTGAATGACACAAGCAATAGATATGTACATATTATAAACACATTTTTACTCCTGTCTCTTTGATCTCTCATATGTCATCTTCCGTCAATAACATGACGGATTAAGAGTCCGGCTCTGCGTTACAGCACACATTCCGAACCTTAATGATAACCACTGCTGATTTGGTTTTATTATAAAGTTAGCCATAATAGTTTTCTCAAATCTACATGTTACAACTCATATACTTACTATCTCATCATATACCCAGGCTTGGTTCCCACCCATCCCGTGACACCTCACGAGTTTGACGGGGCCCGTCCTGCTGCTTGCGTCGAGACAATTGTCATCGGACATTATTTGCTGTCTCTTGGTGTAGGCAAAAACTTGATTTCCTCCCAAGTTATGGCAGTAGGTCATACCCAAGTTCTCCCCGGACTTTCTACCCATAGTGTCCAGGCAGTTCCTATTTTCCAGGTTCCGAATCTACAAAGAGAAAATAAGGTAATTTCACTTGTCATTTTTAGCAGACAGTAGTTCTTACGTCTCCAAGATAATAGTAGTCTAGAGGCATCTGAGACTCTGGATAGACATTCTCCAGGTACCACCTAAAGCTCTTACACTTTAGCTTTTCTCTTAGTTCCTTCCTGGATGATATGTCACCAACAGGAACATTCCTTGCACCTGCACAAACAAGTTACTTGTTAGACCTTAAAACTTAGGCCATCAAACATGCAATAAGGTTACGAAAATTAAGAACAACTATTGATGTGCACTCGTAAAATTATATTCAAGATGAAGTGTATTAATGTGGTATACATTTATTTTGCAGTGACACAAGAGTAAGATGTGAGTTGCGGATTGACTCTGTAGAATGAAATGACAAATATTTTTTATAGCACCACTAGCCTTGCTACATAAAGGCTAAATATTAGGGCTAAAAGAGTGATATAAGGATCGATTGGAAGAATCCTTTGAGTACAGGATTACTGTTTTTCAAGACACTAATATTAGAAGTCATCCACATTCCTTTCAAGAAAATAGTTTAATAAATGTACATGAGATAAGAATCATTTTGACAAAATACAAAGACTATTTTTTTCAGATTCCTATTATGGGTAAAAAAAAGTATACAATTATAAATTAGAGGTAAGAAATGCCTTCTATTTTTTTCAGTGACAGTAAAGGGATAGTTTGTGTCCAGTGTTTCTAAATAAATCATTAAATATTTGTTTAAAACTAAACAAAAAGAAAATTAAATTAAATTATATATTTAGGGTTAAATTTTCTTATTTAATCCCTAATTTGTAAGAAAAATAAAAAAGGGATATGAACTGCTCTTATTGGGAAATTAGATATCCGTTTTAAATATTGGTGCAAAGTACGGACATACATATATAATATTTTTTTCGAGTCTTGGTTTTCATTTGTTTTAAGTTAAATTTATTTATATACAGCTATAATCCCTTTATGCCATATAAGTCATTTTTAAAATATACATACGTAAATTCATGTATTATTATTTAATAAATGTTATTACAAAAAGGATCTAATTATGAACTTTTTGAATATGAATCTTAATGTTTAAGTTTTAAACTTATGTAGATATTATTTTCGAGAAGAGAACTGTTGGTCTGGAATTTACAGTGAATATGAGATGAAGATGTGGTAACATTTAGTTTTTAGCATTACACACAACAGCACTAATTTACACAAAGATATGTACATTTGTTGCAAAAGACACATTCAGGTTCAAAGATCTTAAAACTTACTTCTGAAAAAAGAAGTAAAGTGGATAATAAGTTTATTGTCACTTATTAATAAAGGATAGTCTGTGGTCATACACAATTTCTGAGTGGATGTGAAATATTTCTTCAAATATATGTTAGAGATATTGAAGAACAATACTGAAAAAATGTACAACCATGAAGAAATGACACAACCAATTGGAAATGAAGGTAGTATCTTATTTGTGTTTTATTTTTTATTAATACATTTTAACCAAAAAAAATATGGATACACAAATAAGAAAATAAATTGAAAAATTCGACACTGGTCTGCATTTTTGTTACATAATTTCTTTGCCACTTACTGTCCACAGATATTGTATTTTCATTAACAATGTTACATTACACTTCAACTAATTTTCTCTAGTGAATTGATACTGATTTGTGAAGAAATTATTGAGTATGATAAATATGTACCATCATAAATATAAGAAGGGGCAATTATTGAGTATGATAAGACATTTTTTCAGAAATAACTGAAATCGCCCTAGAACTTGAATGCACTTGGATTGTTTTTCTTTGTATTTAAACCTTATTTACATAATAATACAGCAGTTACAAACTATTTTGTATTAAATTTAATTAGAAATTTTCATGTTAACCCTCACCTAAAACACATACAAGTATTCCAGTTTTAATGGAAATACCGTTTGACAAAAAAGCGCATAGAATACATTAAAAATTAAATAACTGTATGGGAAATTGACTCAAATGGTTAAAATGTGTACTGCTAAGTACATTTATGATCTTTCCCGTAAATACCCGATCAGAAACGAGATTAGAAAAAAATATATTTGACATTCACTATAAACTCACGGACAAAGAAACAAAACAAAAATATTTTATAAGCAAAAAACTTCTTATACACAAAAAAGCAAACTGTTTTACACTAGAGCAAAAAATAAAAATCAGCCATATAATAAAAAAAATTATATGTAAAATACAAGTTAATAACTTATTGAAACACTATCGTATTCGTGTGTAATTGTCCACCCCCATATTGTGAACATATATTTACAAATTAACAAACGAATGCGACCTACACCACAGAAAACCAAAAACGTGCACCGAAACCATTATGAAACAACCAAAGACGGAAAGGTCAAGTAGCCACATGCACATGCTGTTAAAAGAAAGTAGACCTGGGTTAATATTATAGTAGAATTCCTTCCACTGGTCCAGCCAGACCTCGGCGAGGCGGGCATTGTTATGGTTGACGATCCTACTGGTCCCTCCAGGGAACGAGTACGGTGTGGACTTTCTAAATACGTGCCCCACGTGAGAGCACGTCGCTATTTCCAGCTGACCCCCGCACATCCACACCTACAGCACCGAGGCAGATACACACATGCATATTAGTCGGATGGTTCGCTAGCAAAATTTCGAGGGGACACGGCGGCCCCATTGCTGACCGCCAATGAGTCGGATTAAGGTAGGGGGTTAGGAGTAACAAGCTTTTCATGCTCAAAGTGATCGCACGCTTAGAAAAAAAAAGTTTCCGAGGTACATCCGACTTCTGTTAGTTCTCCTGATCTGCTCTTTTTTTTTAGATATTAAACAATTAAATATATAATTGAAGGGAAATGTTTTTCCATATAACGATTAAAATTACATCATATTTTAACAGGACACTAATATGAAAGTTAAAGATCATTTTTTATATTTAAAAAAAGAAATGTACAGTAAACTTTTAGTGACATAAAAACTTTTGTTATATCTCATTTAACTAAGCTGTTAATTATTATTAGGTATATGTAATGTTCTCCAGAGCCAATTATTATTCTAAGCTTCATTTATTTAAACCTTATATTTTAGTCTTAGCCTAATGTGAAGGTCTTTGTGCTTTTTTTTTTGGTTTGGATCACTTTGTCTACCAAGAAAACAGGTTTATATAGTTTCATCTTGACCTAAGGTGCTATACCACCAAGTAATTCCCTTAGCTTCGGATCAAATCATTTTACATCTATATATTTTGCACACATTTTAAAGTATCCAAAAACTATATAAAAAAATCTTAATTGGCATTTTTTGGACAAAATATAATTCAACTGTAGTCCTAACAGAAGCCTAGTTTACCTCAGATGAACAATAAATATCATTACATTATTACGATTAGATTCAATCAACTTTGGTTAGTTTATTAAAAACACCCTGTGTCTAAGTATTCTAAGTATTGTATAAATTGTTTAATAAATATTTAAAGAAAACTTGGCTAACAAACAATACTGTACAAAAATTCCCAAACAGTCCCAAAATTAATTTGTATATTATCCTTTTCTATAGGTAGATTTGCTATAAGTAGATAAAAAATTATATTGCATGTATATACCTGGAATATAAATTGTATGTATATGATTAATTTATGCTGCTAGAAAATTTCTTAATTCAATGTAAAACAAAGATTTCTTTAAATATTTTCTAACGCATGACAAGTTAATCCAAATCAATTAATACAAATTATTTAATTATGTGTACACTGAATGCATTCCCTGTAGTGGCTTTACCTGCCTTAAAGACAGACAAAATCAACGAAAAATAAACAAAAAAAATAAGTGTTTCTGATAGGTAGGTATAGTCCATGGATTTTAATTTATCCCTTTAAAATGTATCAAGAAAGCAGAAAGAAAAAAATATAAAACCCAGAAAAAGAAAATACTATTAAAACAAAATTAATTGTAATGAGATGCAATGCTGAAAAACATAAAATGATGTGACATTCTACGATGATGATACTGACCCTGACTATGTAAACTAAAGGAAACTACATTTTGTCAAATGTTTATTCTTTTATGATATGTTGATAGATGACCAATATAATAAAAGTAAAAGCGCAAAAAATGTAATTGTGGAAATGTTTCTCTGTTGATGTCATTGTGAAACAGCTATAGGAAGTATAATAATATGCAAATAATCGTGGCTAAGCAATGACAGTCCCCTGCAAATTCTTACAAGCATTAATCATTATGGTAATTTTAAAATTCTAAAATGCATGAATGTATGAAATTTTAAAAAATAATACCAGAAACAGTTGCATATAAAAAATTGCTACAAAATATGTATACACAGAAAATTGTTAATTCACTATTCAAATTCCAATTAGTTTCAAAAAATACTGGACACCATTTGAATGAAATTAATGTTCTTAAATAGCAAATATAAATATTTTTAAGAAATTGAATGCATATATGTAGTATATGCATATATGTAGTATATGCAAATATATATTACATTTTAATGTACTATATGTGACCAACAAAAAGTTTGTACAAATGCAAAAACAGTTTATTTCAAATTTTTTTGGAAAATAAATCGTGCAAGTATGTACTTGTGTGAACGTGCACACCAGCACTGCCATTACATTTTTGGTTTAGAAGACAATGTGGTTTTTTGATCTGATCAAAATTTATTTGTAAGTAACTATAGATTTTTAAATCCGAAATGTTACTAAGTATTTGATTTTAATTAAATTATATTCATTAGTACCAGAAAGATTTCTAAATTTTTACTTTTTTTTTAGTTTAAAAATTAAAAAACCATTCAAAATATTTTCAAAATTTTCAAAACACCCAGGGTGTTTTGAAAATATTAGTGATAACCTTTGTTTTATCATTCAATTGTTGTTCAATGTCTTGAATCTGAGATAAAAACCCTTTTGAATGATGGATAACTTATATTTACCCAATTAGCCATTTTTAAAATTTGATTGTTAAGGAAAAATTGTGGAGAATTAAACCAATTGTCGCAAAGCCACAATATAGGAGTATTATATTTCAGTTGCCAGTTCAGTATAATATTGCCAGTATTTCCAAATTTTTCAAAATATCTGGAACTTTTTTTTGTTTTGGTATAAATGATATAATTTCATTTAAATCAAGCACAAAAAAATTTCTATGAATATCCATAGTTTTTGGAAGAAATCATATTTTAAATTTTGACCAGATCAAAGAACTGCATTGTCTTTTAAACCAAATCGCACGGAAACTTGCACTATTTATTTTTTCCAGTTATTGAAATACGTATATATATATTTTTTGCATTTGGTGCAAACTTCTTGGGGGTCACTGTAGAAGTGACACGTGACATAACATTGAAATGTACTGAAAATAAATTAGTAAATGGTTCCACCAAATGTAACTGTTTCCAGTGGACAAATATACAGTATTTATATAATGTATATTAGTATATGACCACTCTTCCAACATTGTATAAGACTGGCCTCACATACTTAAAATGCTCCAATCTTCACCCAAGCAGTTTCTTAGGCACATGATATGTACATTTTGTAAATATGAAAATACTATGGATTGTTTAAACATGTGTTTATGTAACTCATGAATGATGATGGATAAAGCCAGACGTAGTTTTAAAATGAAAAAGCTTTTTTACGTTGCCGCTACCACTTATGAATGATACAAACCAAATTGACTGATTCGCAAAATGAGTTAATTACTTGGTTAAATAATAAAGGTGATACAAAAAAATATGTAGATAGTTAATATCCATATTAATACATATTAGACGCATTATTCGTTAAAAGAAATCAAACCCCAAATAAAATCTCCCAAATTGTAATATATCAAACCTGGGTTCATAGCATAATAAAAGTCCCTCCATTCGTCCATCCATACTTCTGCCACTCTGGCCGCGTTATGGAGCACGATTTTTGGACACGCCGCCTGGGAAGGTATACGGCGACTTGTCCCTAAACACATGCCCCACATGAGAGCATGGGATAATCTCCAATTTACCTCCACACTGCCATACCTAAACATGTTTCATGGGAAGCAATTAAATAAAAAGTGTGATACGATAAAACGCTGATTGCCTGTAAAGTGTGTCAATTGTGTGAGAGACACAGGGTGGTATCCATTTAACTACCTAAGCTACAGCGTAACGGGTAAATGGTGGACAAAAATTGTTTTTTTTTTTTTTGGAATACAAAATTTTAATTCCATTGCTATTTGTTTCAGTCGTTTTATTGAAAAACTGTCTTAATGAACTTGCCATACAATCTAGATTTTTTTCTTTTTTCCAACTGTTTTCTTTTTTTACAATTCTACCACAATTTTGTATGATAAGTAGTAAGTTTAATAAAAATAAATTTGCATTAATGCTGCATTAAATTAAAAGTTCTCCTATAAAGCGCCATTTTCCTATAAAGCACAAATTAAAAAACAAAATTCAATTATAGCTTTTAAGTAATCAATAAAGTTTTTGAAAATGTTTATGAAGTAGTTTCAGTCTATTACCTAATCTGTATTATTTATGAGTTTTAACTCTTTTTTTAATAACTTTACAATAGTGAGTGACATATCTAATTTATTACCCTAATGTTATAACCCATTTTTTTTAAAACCAATTATCACAGCTCTTATTATTTTATTTTACTGCTCTGTACTAAAGCTGGTAGAAACAGGACGCACGACAGAGGTGTACGTATCATAAATGCAATAAACGAAAATAACTAGTCGCCTTCCACAAGTTTGCCATGTTTTATTATGAAATTGTATCACACTATTCAATGTATTGCATTTAGTGGAGTTGTACAACAGCATCAACTGACACGGGATTACTGCAATCAAATCAAATCGAGGCAACCCCCATCATATGCTACACAAGTTGCCTATGTTACGTTGCCGTAAACCAATTTTACTCTGTACACTGTAAATGTTTTGTTTAATAAATATTTGTACTAATTTATTTCAACTCGTAACTGTTTGTCCTATATTTTACTAGCGACCCGCCCCGGCTTCGCACAGAAATATAAAAAATGGTTATTGTGGGTTATCCCTAAGAGATAGACATTTACCATCGCGGACTTTTTTGTAGACCTTTTTAAGGTGTACAATACTGTAGTACATTATTTTGATCTATCTCGTAGGGTTCAGCCAGCGTTTGCAATGTAAGCGCAAAAAAATGTTTATTTACGACATCACATTAGAAACCTCTAAAATTATCAGTGTTTCTCTACTATATTATGCATGTATTATACATATAAACCTTCCTCTTGAATCACTCTATCTATTAAAAAAAACCGCATCAAAATCCGTTGTGTAGTTTTAAAGATCTAAGTATACATAGGTAGTAGATAGATAGATAGATAGGGACAGACAGCGGGAAGCGACTTTGTTTTATACTATGTTATGATTATTACAACTTATAATTTGTGTACCTCTTGGGTTAAATGTACATAAGAGTCTGTATCTTTTATTCTAAACTTCGTCTACAAATAAATTATAATACGTTAATATATACATTTCTTATAAAGTGTAATACGTTAAAAATAATTGTAATTTATTATTACGAGATATTAAAATTTCAATTCTTTAGTTATTAAAATTATTCAATATCAATGGTTTATGTTTTATATAACCAGTAATTAATTTGTTAATTTCAATACTTCATAAAAATTAATCTAATACATATCAAAAAAGTACATCTTAAAAGTTGTTTATTAAGAACTTGATTTTCCAACCAATTTCAAACAATTTGTGTCCACCATAAATATAATGTGACTAAATAATATTTATTTTTACCCTGAAACTCATCTCCAAATTCTCTCCTCCCCATATGTCCATCCCTTCATCGTACGCCCCTAGTTCATAGAAGTATTCCTTATCAATCGAGAAGAGTCCGCCCGCCATCGTAGGTGTTCTCAAGGGTGCCGTTCTGTCCCCATTTCTCCTATCCATTTCCCTTTGGGGTACCCGATACCTAACAATAATTTTGAACTTGTTACATATAGAACTTTAAAAAAATAGATATACGGGTTTACACAACCCTATTCTTTTTATAAATGCTAGACATATTTTTTCCAAGATTCTGTTTCTTTCAGATATTTTTATTATTGTATTCTAAAAATATTATTTAACTGAATAAATATGTAAGTTACTCTCCCGAAAATATTCCTGGTATATGAAAATGGCATATTCTTTTAACCTTTGTTATCTTATTTATTTTTTGATATACAATCGTTAAAGGCAGATTTTTTTGTAGGCGTATTTAGTAACACTAAAATTAAAAACATATTTTTGACAACTGTTGGTCAATTTTATCAATGATATTATTATTTTTCAGATTTCTTTTAAGTGCGAAAACTCAAACTAATATACAATAATTATAATATTCAAGAGCACAAATATCATGTTAAAGTGTTTTTATGAAAAACCCAATTTAGTGTAAAACATGGCATTCATATGGGTAGGTATTTCTTTATTTTATACTGAAAAGTACAACTGATAAAAATCTATTAGCATCTGAAATTTATTATTTAGGTACCATAGAAGGTAAAAGTGCGACATTTCACGCTATTTTTTTCAAAAATCAGCCAGAACACCGGCACACAAAAAAAGTGGAAACTACAGTCTTCACCACTATGTCCATATACATATGTTTTAAGTCGCCAAATGCGAATCATCAGTCAGTTTAAACCCAACACATCATAGTTCGTCCCTAACCTCAAAAAATGGTCTAAAATAATCAATTTTGTCATTTATTGTGTAAGGTTAAATCGAGAATCATGGTACACAATAAAGACAGACATGTCGTTTTTTGTCATAAGATACCATTTAGGAGTTAACAGAAACCCATAGTGACCTTACAACCCTATAACCCCATATCCAATAGCCCAGGGGTCTGCAAGTATAAAACTAATAACCAAGTATATCAGGAATTCGTGAGCAGACAGGTCCAAACCAAATAACCCCATAGCCCCGAAGGTGTGAAACTCAAAATCCTCAGACTTAATAACCCCATACCTTTGAACACAATAACCGAATAACTCTGTAGCTGTGTATATCGAACTCGAAAAAGTTTCTCGGAGATTTTAGCGGACAACCCCAAATTCAATAACCCCATAACCTGAAGACCTGTGAGTAAATGTTCTCAAATCCAATAAACCTCAACTCCATTTCTCCATTAGTCTAAGAACATTCATTTATAAATCCCAATGTATGTGATCATAGAGTTTAAGGTTATTTGCGTTTGAGCTAAAGTTACTGGGTTTAAGGATATAGAGTTAAAGTCTGAGCTGCTTGAATCCAATCCCTAAGACTACGGGGTTAAAAATTAAAATGTTCAGATCCTCAGGCTATGGGGTTACTGGGTTTGAGGTTATCTGCTAAAAAAACGGTCGAGATATGTCGTAGGTTTTAGTAATATAGGTTCTAAGTACAATATACACAGCTATCAGGCTAGTGAGTTGTTGGGTTCAAGAATATGGGGTTATTGAATCTGAGGACTCTCAAACTCTCAGGGTTATGGGATTATTGAATTTAAGGCTGTATGTACATGAACCATTGAAGTACGCTAGTTTGACACATTGACCTCTAGACTATTGGGTTATTGGATTTGAGGATATGGGATTATAGGATTGTGGGGTGCATGGGTTATGGATTTTTGTTGACCTCTAAATGGGATCTTATGATAAAAAAGTCACAACCTCTCTCTTTATTCTACATTCTAACGATTCAAAACTATATTTTAACGATTTAAATGGCAAAATCGATGATTTTAGACTATTTTTTGAGGTTAGGGATGGACTAACATAACATGATGTGTTGAAACTGACTGTGAATTCGGATTCAGCGACCCATAAAACATGGTGATATTCCCACTTTTTTTGTGTGTGAACCGGTGATAATTAAATTACGAATGTTATTTCTGTTGCCTCTCACTGTACTATAATTGTGAATAATTTCCACGAAATTTGCGTTTTCAAAATATATACCACAAATAAATCTCACGTCAGAGGCTGATATTAGGCTATAAAAGATCTTTGACAAATATATTTTATTAAATCTTTTATAAAATATAGCAATCTATTGGTTTATTTGATAAAAGATCTTTGTCAAACATTTTATAATATAATACCAGCCTTAAAAGTACAGTTATTTATTTTGGTGGATCAGAGATATAGAACATGTTTTTTCACGTATTTAATTCATGTAAATTGTGATGTGAAGTTTTCAAAGATGGCAACATATTTCAATAAAATTAAGGGGTTACTATTACACCTATTTGATTTTTTTTTCGATTTTTTTTATTAGCTTAAATGACGCAAAAACAACCCAAAAATGATATTCAATAGCAATCATGGTCCAAAAATTTTTTAAATGACCCTTCGAGCTAAATTTCTGAATGAACTTCTGATGCTCCGAAAAGGTTTTGAACACTTGGCGTGTTTATATAGACATCCAAAAAGAAAAAGGTCATCAAAGTTGGTCGAGAAAAAAAAAGACGTATTTCTATTCTTAATCGAATTTATAACCTTATTTACTTGTCAAGACTGTCATATCATATGACAGCCACTGTTTATTTTACAAATTGTGACAGTCAATTGTTAAAAGTTTGACATAACCAAAGAGCTTAGACATGACCGCTATTTCCATCTCCCTCGTTCATAGCCAGAGTTGATGATGTTTTTTTTGATGTCTCTATAGTAGGAGTTTGGAGTTGTTTAGTTCAGTCAGTACTTTTATAAATGTTACTCATACTAAGATGGCGCTGGTACAGGTGTACTCAAATTTAATTGAGTGGTCAATCTATACCTGCATAACCTTTATACTTTTCAAAACATTAAACGCGATTATCTCAAAACCATGTTTTTCAACACGGCCTTACAAATAACTTCTGCAATTTTCATCCGATTCTTGAGATTCATTAACAATTACGTTTTTTATAAATGTTTAAATGTCAATTTTTTGTAAAAAAAAGTTTAAATACACGTAAATATGCGAAAAATATTTGGTGTCTGATATATTCAATCCAATCTTGGTATATCCAATAATCCACCATGTTGGATTTTTGACCGCCATATTGGGTCCGCCATGTTGGATTTTCACATCAGCTTTTTACGGACATCTATCAGCTACAATTTTTACTATCAGCTACAAAGTTTTTTTTGCTGGACACTCAATTTTTCTCCGGCTTCCGGCGGCCACATTGGAGCCGCCATATTTTTTCAAAGGCGCACTCGGCATTTGAAAGTAGACGCTCTAAGCTTTAAAATGAGCCCTTGGTCGATTTTTTTTTGTTTGCTTCTAATCTTGGTCGTAGCTCTGATCCGGTTGACGCGGATTGTCCCATATATAACCCGATATATTTTAGTTCCCTCTACTAATTAAAATAATGTTGACCCTGGTACCCTTCAATCTTCAACAGACGGTTGAAGAGTGGACAAACTTCATTTATTCAAACAATTCGTTTGAATAAGTGCCGCGAAGAGGAATTTACCGCGTAAGAGGAATTTAATTCTCAGCGAAAGAAAAATCGCGTTTCGCGGCTCATTCTCCCCGAGTTATTTCGCCGTTTCGGCGGGGTTTCTCGCATTTAAAAATTCATTAGCGTTTTGCACCACATCCGCTCGAATTTCGTCATCTCCCCCAAAGAATGACACAGTTAAAAGCTGATCAATATTTCATCGGCCTTTCTCTACCCACCCGAGTACGTTTGGTCCCCAGAGAGTGTCCCGTTCGTGTGTTATTCTAATTCACTAAGGCCGCCCGTTTCCATTCGACATTGAAAGTGACTGCCAGCGTTAGGGGTGAATGTGGAAACGCGGAGAGGAAAAAGCGCCGGGTTATTTTAGAATGATAATTTATAGGCGCAAAGCAGGCTTCGAATGACACACGTTCCCGCTATTTCCACTATCTAAGTGCGTGAAGAAATATAATAAAAGCGAGCTCGACAACAGGACTATTTTTAGAAAATAGTAATTGTGACGATACGAATATTTTACATCACAATCAGTAAGTCTCCCGGACGAACTGCTTATGAATATGTACTTAAGGGGTTACACCTATTTGAATTGTCTAACATTAAACTTTTTTTGGGATTATTTTATATATTTGGGATAATAATTCAATTGAACAATATCAAAAGGTGTATAAAACAATTTTTTATTTAATTTTTTCTTCCAAAATGACGGCAGTACAGACGTCTGAAGCAGCATATTTTTTAGGGGGTCTGTGGCCTTACGAATAAAACTTTTTCATTTGCACCTAGGACTTTTTTTTCATATTTTATATTAAATTTACCAGAGAAGTACTCACGATTATTGCACCTATTTGAATTGTCTAACATTAAACTTTTTTTGGGATTATTTTAATAATTCAATTGAACAATCAAAATAGAATTTGCAGGGTTTATTAAACATATCAAAAGGTGTATAAAACAATTTTTTATGTAATTTTTTCTTCCAAAATGACGGCAGTACAGACGTCTGAAGCAGCATATTTTTTATGGGGTCTGTGGCCTTACGAATAAAACTTTTCCTAGGACAAACAATTTTTTTTTTCATATTCTATATTAAATTTAGCAGAGAAGTACTCACGATTATGAAAAATAAAATTTACGTGAATTTGAACTTTTTTTTAACAAAATATTGATATGTAACCATTTATAAAAAACGTAACTATTAATCAATATTAATAATCGTGTGCACTTCTCTTTAAAATATATCTAAGAAGCTACAGTTAAAATTTGAAGTCGATCGAATGAAAATTGCAGAAGTTACTTGTAAGGCCGTGTTGAAAAACATGGTTTGGGATAAACACGTTTTTCTTTTTCTCTTTCTGTTGAGTATGCATGTACAGACTGACCACTTCGATTAAATTTGAGTACACCTGTACCAGCGCCATCTATACTTACAGGGCCCCCGCTACCATATGTGCAAAGTGTGCAATGCACACGGGCGCCATCCTTTAGGGGCGCCAAAACCCAGGGTCCAAAAACCCAGGGTCCAAAAAAAATTGCAAAAAAATTTAATAAAAGTTGAGAAATTAAATAGGATTAGGTATAAATATACACGAAATTTTATTAGTATGTCATCCAGTTATTGCCGATTCCTATGTTGCGAGAACATGTCAGGCGGTAGTTTCTTGATTTTTCCTGTTCAGACATGAATAACGCCTGGAGCGCTATAAAAGCGATGCATCGCCAGAGGCGTTTTTAAATCGGTTAGTTCACTGGATCGTGCAACAAGTGAATAAAAACAAGTAATCCTATTAATTTTTACATATAAAGTTATTTTTATTTTGTCAAGTGTTGTGTTGTATAATATTTTGTTTACTACTTTTTTTTCTAAAAAAATTAAGTGCTGAATACCTGCTGACTGCAATTTCAACGGTTTGATTTTTTATAAAATGGTAAGTGTTCCCTACTTTATACTATCAACATTAACCCTTTATAGGATACTGGTTATAATTATTTTTTTTACCCAAATATCTTTTTATTAATTGAAAGGTCATGTACGAGTTTAAAAAAGTAATTGGTTTTTTATCCATAACTCGCTTAGTTTTTATGCTATCGATCTTTTTAAAAAAACATTTTGTAGGGTTTTTTAAGGGCTATAAGATCAAATTAGTTTAATATCTTTTCTGCCTTTATTTTTGAAAGGATTTAAGCTGAAAGGGCTCGAACAAATTGCTTTTTACTCAAATATGCAAACTTTAATCGGCCATATCTTACTTAATAATAATCTGCCCTATAAAGGGTTAAAAAATATTGCCTACTTAGTTAACTTTTTAAGAATATTTCCTACCCTACCCACATGGTGCTTGTTATTGTGCTTACTTTAGAAGTTAATGCCTAATTCCCATGAGTACTAATTATTTATTTGTTTTTTCAGGATAAAAGAAAGAGACCTTCAGGTGCGAAGTTTCGCGAGCAAAAGAAACTGAGACTACAAGAAAGGGGAAAAATGGCTGGATCTTTAAAGCACTTCTTGCAAAACAATCAAGATTCCACGGAGACTATCGATGTTAGTGCGACCGAATCGTCCGAATCTCAAGATTCTAAATCCGTAATATCAATAACCGTGAGTGGACCATCTGAAATTTCAACAGAGGCGACCACGGTAACATCAGGTCCTGCAACAAGTGGCGGCGGTTCTAGCAGCAAAACAGCTTCTACTAATGCAGAGCCCGATGAAGCGATGACACCATCCTCGTCTACAGCACTTGAACAATCCACTTCAGGTAATTCAGCTTGTGTAAAAAGTTCGGTAATGTCAGCTACCGAAATACCTGCTGCAAGTGACACTTTCGATGAAGGCTCTAATGAGGCTAGTGTCGATATAATTCCGTCCGACCCCCGGTTTGTGGCCCGAAAGAATCACCAATGAGATAGCTAGAATATTGGTTAAACGTGGTCCGCCCTTGATAGACGTCAGTTTTAGCTTTCCTAGTAATAAAGATAAGAGAAAGTTTTCGTGCAAATACTTTGAAAGAAGTCTAGCCAATGGAGAAAAAGTCGAAAGGACTTGGCTTATTTACTCTATTTCGAAAGATTCTGTATTTTGTTTTTGTTGTAAGTTGTTTTGTAAAACTCCTAACACTTTTTGTGATACAAATGGAGTACCTGATTGGCAACACTTGTCTTTGCTAATTAAGAGACACGAAACGTCAATTTTATACAACAGTTATATGAACACTTGGGTAAATTTAAAAAAAATGTTGGAGACATCTACGACTGTTAATGCTTATCATCTGCGGATTTTAGAAACGGAAAAAAAAATATTGGCGAGACGTGTTGGAAAGAATTATTGCGATTGTTAAGTATTTATCTACACAATGCTTGGCATTTCAAGGTTCTTCTCAATTACTTTTCGAACATGATAATGGAAATTTTCTAAAAGCTGTTGAGATGATTGCCTCTTTTGATTCAGTGATGAGACAGCACGTTAGCCGAGTGTGTAACTCCCAAAAAAAATCTGTTAAAATGACTCATTATTTAGGCGTGCAAATACAGAATGAAATAATTGAATTGTTGTCGTCTAAAGTAAGAAATAATATTATAGAAATGGTTCGCAGTTCAAAATATTTTTCAATAATATTGGATTGTACACCAGACACTAGTCATACTGAGCAAATTAGTCTTGTTCTGAGGTATGTTGTCCTTAACACCACTTCAAAAAAGGTTGAAGTTGAGGAAAGTTTTATTGCGTTTTATCCAATACTGGACTCTACAGGAGAAGGGATATATACATTTGTGACAGAAAATTTGAAAAAATTAAATTTAGAATTAAAAAATATTAGGGGACAAGGTTATGATAATGGGACAAATATGAAGGGAAAGCATGTTGGGCTTCAAAAACGCATTCTTGATGCGAATCCGAGAGCCCTTTTTGTACCTTGTGCGGCTCATACTTTGAACTTAACAGTAAATGACGCTTCTAAGGTGTCAGGTGCTACAATAAACTTTTTTAATCTTGTGCAAGAGTTATATAATTTTTTTTCGTCATCCACAAAAAAGGTGGTATGTTTTGAGAAAAAATGTCCCCGGGTTAAGTTTAAAGCCTCTAAGTGAGACAAGATGGTCCAGCAGAATTGACGCAATAAAGCCCCTTAAACTTTATATAATTAAGGTTTGCGAAAGTCTTCTAGAAGTGGCTGAAGATAATTCCTTTCACATTGATGCAAGACATAAAGCGAGTTCCCTCTTAACGTCTGTACAAAATTTTCAATTTATTTGTGGAATTATTATTTGGCATGACGTTTTATTTCATATAAATATTGTCAGCAAACAAATGCAAAGTGCTACAATTAATATTAAAGTATGCCAAACCTACCTAAAAAATTTAGTTGATCACTTCCAGCAATATAGATCTGACCCATCATTTCAAGAAATTCTTGAACAAGCGAAAGAAGTAGCGTCCTCTCTCGAAATTGAAGAATACTTTCCACCATTACCAACGGTTAGGAGGAAATTTAAACCAAAACTGTTTGACTATGAACACCGAGATGAGACCCCTCATGATCCAAAAACCGCCTTTAAAATTAGTTTTTTCTTAAAAATTATAGATCAAACTTTAAGCTCTCTAAAAACCGATTTGACTTATTAAATGAGTATGATAATATTTTCGGATTTTTTAGCGACATATTCAAATTAAGTGACAGCGATCTTTTAAAACATTGTTCTGTTCTTGAAGAGCGACTGACAGATCAGGATAATAAGGATATAGACTCCATTGATTTGTTTAATGAAATTAAAGCGTTAAAGTTGTTTTCATTACCTGATGATACTGACCCCTTAAGTATTTTACAATATATATTTGAAAACAATTTAATCTCCACCCTTCCAAACGTAAGCATTTCACTAAGAATTCTTTTAACATTGCCTGTATCTGTAGCTTCTGGCGAGCGATCTTTTTCAAAGTTAAAAATCATTAAAAAATTATTTAAGATCGACAATGCTTCAAGAAAGATTGTCTGGGCTAGCAATATTAGCAATTGAACAAGAAATTTTTGATGGTATAAATTTTAGCGATGTAATTAATGAATTTGCAACAGCAAAATCTCGGAAAATATCGCTACTACAATAGCTATTCTTTATTTTTCTATTGTACCTAGACCTAGCTATCATTTTTGATTTTATAACGAAGTTACCTAGGTATTTGTTATTAGAAATATCTGCATATTTTTTCAAATATCTAAGTATAAGTAGAAAGTAGTACTTATATATATGTAGACATTAGGCAATATTTCTGTTATTTGTTCCTAAAAAAATGTGATTTTTAGTTTTGGGTTATTTTGTAGTATTTATAAACAACGTGTCAACGTGTCTGTACCCCATTAGTTAAGTAAATGTTTTAAAATGGGTGTGAACAAGAATTTATTTTGATTTTATTCTGTTTGTTTCATTTTGATATTTTAGTCTACAAATAAATATGACTTCTAAAGTTCAGTTTTTTTGCTTTATTTCAAGCACCTACCTACCTACCTTCAAAAAAATAAATAAAAAAACATGATCCAAAATGCCTTAAGGGGCGCCAAAATCCTTTTTTGCACACAGGCGCCAGTAGCCCTTGCGGGGGCCCTGTATACTTAGTATGAGTAACGTTTATAAAAGTACTCACTGAGCTAAGCGACTCCAAACTGCTACTATAAAGGCGCCAATCGTTCAAAAGCGTTTCGGAGCATCAGACGTTAATTCAAAAATTTAGCTCTAAGGGCCATTTAAAAATGTTTTAGACCATGGTTGCTATTGGATATCGTTTTTGGGTTGTTTTTACGTCATTTAAGCTATAAAAAAAAATCTAAATTAATTATTACTAGTTGCAATTCCACCAACCGGATTGGTTTAGTTTGCGTTGCAACTGACCTAAATCGCACTGCAGCTTTTTGGCTTATTGTGTCACCAACTGCATTATACGAAAAGGTTAGTTGTCTTTGTAAGTTTCAATAGCGTATTCACTAAGTTTTCGCTCAGAAAAGCCTATCTGAAAGTTTATGGTCCCCACGAGGTTGTATTTCGAGAATGCTAACGCTTCATACTCGAAAATGATGTAAGAGGCTGTTTCGTCCTCCTCATTACATACTCTACATATGGATTAATCATTTATTATATGAGTACCGTAGTTGCCAAATAAATGTTAACATATACAAATTTTTTACTTTGACTGGAACAGTTCTTCCTAGGTAAGTATTGGTCACGAATTATCAAAGGTTGTGTGTTAATTGTAGTGTTTAGAAACAACAACTGTTAAATGTTCTACTAGTTGTATACCTAACTGTTCTATGTTTTATGGACAGTGGTTTTAAATTTATTTTCCAAGACGATTTTTTCCTATTTTCCAAGACAATTTTTTCCTTTTTCCAAGACGACTTTGCACCCTTCTATTGCTCACTAAAGGTAAATTTTGACAAAAACATAATCCTTATTATCAAGAGTGTTCCGAACTATCGTCATAATCAGTTATCGTTATTTTAAACTTAACATTTATTTTATTAAATAAGATGTCAAGAAATCTGCTATTACGTTATACGGTCATTTCACGGACACCCTGTATAGAGTTTTGCTGTGCAGGAAAATCTCGAATTAAATCGTGTAAAATTTAAATCTGCAACTAAATGACGGAAAACAGTTTCGAAATAACAAGCAGCAGAAAACGGGGGTTACCATCTGAAGTTCAGCTTCCAGTTGAAGCCGCCCCAGGTCATGTCCGACGCCGTGATGTACTCGAAGGTCTCGTCGGAGATGACGTCGATGATGGGGCACACCACCGTCTTCCTGTCCTCCACTATCCTGGCGAGCAGCGGCTCCAGCCACCCCTCGGTGCACTCGCAGTGGGCGTCCAGGAAGGTTATCACCTGGCCGGTGACGTGCTTGGCGCCGAGGAGACGCGCTCTGATGAGGCCAGATCGCTTTTCGGTGCGTAGGACGATCACCGGCACCGGTAGGGTTTTCACGTACTCTTCCAGTTTCTTCCCAGATGTTCTGAAAAAAAAAAACAAGATTGTATGACAGGGTTTTCCCATAAATAAGCACGTATATCTGAACTCGTATCGTATATAAATCAGTTCTTAAATTGGGATAATCATATAAAAGAATTATGTACTAAATTGTCATCAGTGTGTTATGTGCTTTATAGATTAAAAAAATTAACAAGTTCTAAAATAATATTGTCTTACTACTACGCACATTTCTATTCCAGAGTTAATTATAGTATTTTGTTTTGGGGATCATCGTCTCAAATGATAAAAATATTTAGACTGCAAAAAAAGAGCTTTACGTAATATGGCAGGTGTACATAAATATCATTCATGTAGACTTTTATTTAAAGAATTTAAAATATTAACCGTACCATGCATCTTTATATATGAAGTATTAATTTTTGTTAAAAGTAATTACTCCTCGTTTTTGACAAACAACTTCAATCACGATTACAATACAAGAAATGCTATGGCCTTTGTTAATCCAAGACACAACTTGTCTATTTATGAATCTAATCCAGTTTATATAGGTATAAAATTCTGGAATAAACTTCCAGCATATATAAGAAATTTAGACAATTTTAAAAAATTCAAGAAAAGTCTATTATTTTTTTAATTGAAAATAGTTTTTATGATGTTGATGAATATTTATGTTTTAATTAGATGATTCTATTTAAGGTTTCTTTCGTGTTTCGTCGTTTTTAATGGGTTTTGTTAAACGTACTAGTTTAATTTTTTTGTAAAAGTACAGTTTTTGGACAATAAAGATTATTATTATTATTATTATTATTATATTTGAAATGTACCGATAAAAGTAGGCACTAGCCTAGGAAAGATCACCAAAATAGGTCAAATTTTTCAAAAAATTTCCTCAAGCGTTAAAAGAAATGATAATTAGGTACAAATAGTGCAAGTACAATAGAGTGTACTAGTTTTGGATCAAATTATTTTGTTGGAACACAACCAAAACAATTCATAAACGTGTGAAAAAAACGGTTTTTTCACTTTTTTAAGTACCAAAAAAAAATTATTTCACGAAAACAAAAAAATAGCACGTTATAGCGCTTAAAAAGACAAAGAAAATCAGTTTTTAAAAATTAAAATCGGTTCACTTTTCGCAAAAAAAAAATCTTCGAAAATTGCCCTTTCTTTATTATCTAATTACTCGGCGAGTGACCAAATTGTAGCTCTTTTCGGCGGCTACTTACAGTAAAAAATTTATCAAAAAATAATCATAACTTTTGGCACAGTTCGAAAAAATGTAAAAAAAGGTGTTTTCGAAAAATGGCCCGGCAATTGTCAATAACAGTGCTACGGTAATTTTTCAAAGTGCGTTTGGTTCGTGAAGAGGTGCTCTACAATCATACAATGGACCAAGTTTGTCAAATTTGAGGACGTATCTCAAAAACGACATTGAAAACCGGGCTGTTTTGCGTTTCGGGCGCTCGGGCGCTCGAGCGAAGGGGAAAGGCCGCATGGTGGGGGAACTCTCGACAGCTTGACGCGATTGCTTTCGTGCGCTCGAATTGAGAGAGTTCCCCCACCACCACGCGGCCTTTCCTTGGCTCGAGCGCTCGAGCGCCCTAGTTTTTGAGATATTTCCTACAATTTGGTCACGCAGAAGTCCCTGCGACTTTCGTAGGCCGAGTAATTAGATTAGTAAAAAAAGGGCAATTTTCGAAGGTTTTTATTTTTTTTGCAAAAAGTTGTGAACCGATCTTAATTTTACAAAACTAATTTTCTTCGTCTTTTTTAAGCGCTATAACGTGCTATTTTTTGTTTTTCTGAAATAATTTTTTTTTGGTACTTAAAAAGTGAAAAAAACGGTTTTTCACACGTTTATGAATTTTTTTGGTTATGTTCCTACAAACCGACTTGATCCAAAACTAGTGCACTCAAATTGCACTATTTTTTACCTGATTATCAATTATCTTGAGGAATTACGCTTGAGGAATTTTTTGAAAAAAATTTCCTAGGCTAAATGTGTCTGGGGTCAAAAGAGTAGTCAGTTAAACTTTAGAGGACGGGCATTTGGGGCTTATAATCTCTCTAAGAAAATGCATAGAAAAGTATCTTATATCAAAGATTGATCATGGGTAAAGTGTTGATCTTGGATTGGGCCAGTATACTGGCTTTCCTGTCCTCTAAAGGTTAATAGCGTTAGAAAAGCTTACTACAGATATTAACGTCTTTACTATTCTATAGAAAACGATAGTATTAATTTGGTGCATACAGTAATCTTACAGTGTCTCATTAATAAAGCTGGTAGGAATGGGACGCATAACAGAGACGTGCGCATCATAAACGAGTAGCCTTTCACACGTTTTTGCCATATGTTATTATGGTTATATCACATTATCAACGCATTTCATACAGCGTTGTACCAAGCACCAACCGACACAGGACTACTGCAATCAAATCAAGTTAAAGCAACCCCCCCCTTACATGCTACACGAGTTGCCCATGTGTGACGTCGCCGTAAGCCAACTTTACTAATCAATACTCAACAATAGGTACAGTACACCTACATAAATAATATACGTACAGTACTACACAAACAATATACAGTGGCGGACACATAATTAGAAACGGCATTGTTTTAGCATAACTTATGCATATTATGTCATTTAGTTTTTAACCCGTCCCAACAATTATAGTATATACAATAAACATGCGTTCTAAAGCGAATCAATTCGTAACTTATTTTGTGCTCCATCCGTCTCAGTTCAACTATTATATTTATAATTGCCGTTTAATTACCATTTTTCGAAGGACACATGCGAGTAATTAGAAACGATATAGAAAAATGTTCATTATTCAAGAAACTATGTAACATCCATTAATATTTTGTTGGATAATCATGGTTCTTTATTACTTCTGCGTATCTCCTACCCATAGAGCTTATCAAAGTTTGACATAACTCTACAGGTATCGAGTACCAGGCCTCTCTAACAGCTTCATACAATTCATCAAAATTTTTTAAACTGACGCTGACAAACTCGCTGTTTTACTTCACCCCATAGATTCTCTATGGAGTTGAGGTCAGAGTTACAAGATGGCCAGTCAATAATAGATACGGAGTTGTTAATTAACCACTGTTTTACAGATTTCGCAGTACGTCTGGGATCATTGTCTTGAACAAGCTTCCACGTAACAGGCATAAACTCGCCAGCGTATGGTTGCAGAATATTTTCCAATATGTTAATATACACATACTGGTCCATGATTCCCTTTACGCGATGTATGGAGCCTACACCTCTCCAGGGAAAAGCAACCCCAGATGACGACATTTCCGCCTCCGTGTTTTAACGTTATGGTTGTATAGTTCGGATTATATTCACATTTCGGCGGGCGTCGGGCATACTGTTTTCCATCGGATCCTAGTGAAAACAGTATGTCCGACGCCCGCCGAAATGTGAATATAATCCAAACTATACAACCATAACGTTAAAACACGGAGCCGGAAATGTCGTCATCTGGGGTTGCTTTTCCTAGAGAGGTGTAGGCTCCATACATCGCGTAAAGGGAATCATGGACCAGTATGTGTATATTAACATATTGGAAAATATTCTGCAACCATACGCTGGCGAGTTTATGCCTGTTACGTGGAAGCTTGTTCAAGACAATGATCCCAGACGTACTGCGAAATCTGTAAAACAGTGATTAATTAACAACCCCGTATCTATTATTGACTGGCCATCTTGTAACTCTGACCTCAACCCCATAGATTCTATGGGGTGAAGTAAAAACAGAGAGTTTGTCAGAGTCAGTTTAAAAATTTTGATGAATTGTATGAAGCTGTTAGAGAGGCCTGGTACTCGATACCTGTAGAGTTATGACAAACTTTGATAAGCTCTATGGGTAGGGAGATACGCAGAAGTAATAAAGAACCATGATTATCCAACAAAATATTAATGTATGTTACATAGTTTCGTGAATAATGAACATTTTTCTATATCGTTTCTAATTATTCGTATGTGTCCCTCGAAAAAATGGTAGTTAAATGGCAATTACAAATGTAATAGTTGAACTGAGACGGATGGAGCACAAAATAAGTTACGAATTGATTCGCTTTAGAACGCATGTTTATTGTATATATAATTGTTGGGACGTGTTACAAACTAAATGACATAATGTGCATAAGTTATGCTAAAACAATGCCGTTTCTAATTATGTGACCGCCACTGTACGTACAGTCAGCAACGAAAGTCATGATACCCCCACTTTTTGAAGATTGCTTAAATCCTGATTTCATTCTGATGAAGAAAGTTTTATACTACAGTATTGTTTTTTTTTTGCTTCTGAGAGGACTACAGCTTGTGACATTATTAGAGTTCGGAAATCCCGGCTTACCTGGCATGTAAAATTGCATTTACCTATCCAGCATTTCCGCGTGAGATCGGCATACTACCGCGCAGACGTAAGTTCCGGGACATCGGGAAGGATCGGTCAGTGGCGTGGGTATGCAAGGGTAAGAAATACACGCGTATATAATTTACAAGGCGCTTAAAAATACGTTTTATACTTTCACTATCACATATTTTTATAGTGTATAGGGCCCTGTGTGGTAGCACAAATTTCCGAACTTTAGACATTATGTATCTAATAAGCCCAAGCTGAAGGTGATATGTTGATTGTGTGAAAAGATATTCCTAAAAAAAGTAAAATTGCGATGTGTTAACCGTGAACAACCCTGAAAATATTTAATCCTTTTCAAAGTTCTTAGGCCGTCATTAAACGGAAATCTTCAGAATATATATGTATATCTGACTGACTGAACTATTTTGGACAAATTTTTCCTAGACAGAGTAATTTCTAAAGTTGAACCAAAAAACACCATAAAATTCAGAACTCTGCCATCCTTACTATAGTTTTTGTAGAAATCACTGTTGTGATAAAACAGAGGGTTATATAGGGATATTAATTCATTATTTTTTAGTTATGTGGCGTACAAGGCTTTTTCGAAGTGTTATTATAGTTTTGATTCAAAAAATATTTCCAAAATGCCTATTGCCGAAAGATTTCCCTTTAATATGAGTCTAAGAAATTTGAAAAAAGGTTTAATATTTTTGGAGTTATTCACGATATTTTGAAAACATCACAATTAACTTATTTGGCGATATTTTTTCACACTCAATCGACACTTTAAACTTGGGCTTATTAGACGCAGAATTTCATAAGTTGTAATCCTACCAGAAACTAAAAAAAAATCAATACAGTATCGTAGTACAAAAATTACCAGAATTTAAACATCTTTCAAAGAATCTCAACGCTCAATACGACCACCAATTTCTATTAGTTTTGGTTTGTTGAATTTTAGGTCCGGAAATAAACAACAACTATTTGATTTTTGTCAACGTTTCGGAGATTTATTTCTCCTGCTTCAGGGCTTACTACAATTTTATATATAATTATGTAGACATAACATATAGATATTAAAAATTGCTATATAAAAGCAATTGTAACTTTTAATTACATCAATGCTGTAATTACTGTCACATAAGGCGGTAAGTTACGAATATTGGCAGTTCCATCTATATACATATGTACATACAGGGTTTGTCCGGAAAGTAATGTCAGTTAATTTTTTTCCGAGACTGTACGCGCCAGCTCGCGCTTTACGTGCTGGGATTGTGGTGGGGGGATCTGGCAACAAGATCCAACAAGCGTCAGTTGGCTACCGGTCGTTGTAGCGGTCGCATCACTCGTTCTTTGAGAGTCGTTACAGTGACCCGGTGCAAGAAAAAATCAACGTTCACTTGAGCAACGGATGGCGATCAAGTTTTGTGTGAAACTGGAGAAGAGTGCTGCGGAAACCATTAAAATGTTGAAGAAGGCTTTCGGCGTCGATTGTCTTTCTGATAGGCAAATTTTCCGGTGGCACAAGGTCTTCGCAGAAGGTCGGGAAGATGTCAACGACGAGAACCGCGCTGGACGGCCATCAACCTCCAGTTCCGACGACAATGTGAAACGTGTGCGTGACTTGAACAATGGCCGTCGTCTAAGTGTCCGTTTAATTTCCGAAACATTAGACATTACGAAAACTATTGTTCACGAAATTGTGTCGGAGTTTTTAGGAATGAGGAAGGTGTGCGGGAAGCTCGTGCCAAAAGTGCTAACGGACGATCAAAAAGCGAGGCGCGTTGAAACCTGCCAAGAACTTTTGGACACCTGCGAAGACAACCCCGCTTTCCTTGATAACGTTTCTAACGAAGACAACCGGGGACGAAAGTGGGTCTTTGAATACGATCCGGAGACGAAGAGGCAAAGTGCGGAATTGCACACGTCGAACTCCCTCGCCCCAAGAAGGCCAGGATGTCCTGGTCAAAGATCAAGACAATGCTGATTGTCTTTTTTGATTGCCGGGATTGCTCCATCATGAGTTCGTTCCGCAGGGGACAACCGTAACCGGAAAGTTTTACGTCGAGGTGCTGAAGCGGCTGAAACGCAGGGTGAATGGCGTCCGCCCAGACATCTCAAAATCCTGGAAGCTTCACCACGACAATGGGCCTTCGCACACCTGCTTCCTCGTGGCAGATTACCTCGTCAAGGCAGGCATCACCGTTGTTCCTCAGCCTCCCTACAGCCTCGATGTGGCCCCCCCACACTTTTTTTCTGTTTCCGCGCCTCAAAACCCCAATGAAAGGACAGAATTTTGGGTCGGTGAAAAACATTCAGAAGGCTTGCACCGACGCTTTAAATGCGATTCCAGAAAATAACTACCGTGCGGCTTTTGATGCGTGGAAGACCCGCTGGAACCGATGTGTGGACGCAGGATGAATGTATTTTGAAAGTTTCCAAAGATTTGTACACATAGAACCAATAAAAACCATGTTTCAAAGCTCACTGACATTTCTTTCCGGACAAACCCTATATGTATGTAACAAATGTACCACAGACCAATTTCTATATTTAAATATAAATTATATAGAATTTCTGAATCAGAAAAAGACTGGAAATTATGCCGTAAAAACGGCCGAAGCTAGAACATACAATGTCGGTAGTTTGCTTCTATCAATTGGGACTCCAATTATAGAACAATTGATTCACTTATTTTTATCTATGGCCCCAATTTTTTTTTAATGCAAACACATGTTTTTTATTACAATTTAACTGTTCAAGAAAAAAATCGGCGAGGCAAGGTTTTTATGTGATTATATACAAGAGGGTGTTTGGTTTATCATTTTGTAGTGTTAATATCTCTTTAAATACGGACCATCTGAAAAGAAGCATACTGGGTGTAACAGGATCCTGGTACACCCCCTTTTCTCCTTTAGTTTTCAAGATAATTAATTGAAATTTGGGATATCCTATATACATAATAAGCGACACTGTCTGACATATAAGTGATTTTTTTTCCACTAACTTTCGATTTTTAAATGGAACACCATGTATATTATTGCATTTTTCATTTCTGCATAGTTTTGTGAATCCTACGATACCAAATAAGTGACATTTCAAACGTCAATAGTTTTTACAATTATAATTTTTAGTTTTCCAATTAAGTGAAAATTATGTGATTTATGAGCAAATAAAGTTCATCAAATCATTTCTTTTAGCTGTAATTTTGTTTGTATTTATCGCACATATTAATACGACATAAGAATAAATTACATATTAATAGTAATAATAAATGGTACTACGATACCAATATGGTTCCATTTGAAAAAATTGAGTTCTGCTCCAAAAACAATTTTGATGAAATTTATTTGCTCATAAATCACATAATTTAGTATTTTTGACGAGATTTTGATTTTTTGTATCATGGGTCATTTACAATTAATCGGAACCGTCATGGCCCACTTAAATGGAAAACTAAAAATTATAATTGTAAAAAATATTGACGTTTGAAATGTCACTTATTTGGTATCGTTGGATTCCGAAAATTATGCAGAATTCAAAAATGCAATAATATACAGGGTATTCCATTTAAAAATCGAAAGTTAGTCTCACTTCCGGCGAAACCGGAAGTGGAAAGAAAATCGCTTGTATGTCAGACAGTGCCGCTTATTAAGTATATAGGATATCCCAAATTTCAATCAATTATCTTGAAAACTAAAGGAGAAAAGGGGGGTGTACTATGATCCTGTTACACCCGTTATATAAGAACAAAAGTTTAATTACTTGACCTTCGCTATAATTCGCCGTTTTCGGAAAAACAATTGAGTCTGAGTATATCCGAAAAATAGAAAAATATGTGATGCTTTGAAATTTGTTTTTTCTTTACATATTTTTTTTTTTTTGTAATTCTTATGATTTGACCTCGAATTCAGATTCCGGGAAAGATTAAGCCTTATTTACAAATATGTAGTTCAAAGCCACGATAATGTATCTACTTAACCCATGCAGAGTAATTTTATTTGTAGTATATTATACTGAATATTTAACTTTTAGTAGACTCGTATAAAATTAACAATATACATTTTGGTTAAAAAAAATTGTTATTTTTGTTAAATGTCATCCTTCCATTATTTTTTTATTTACACACATGTATCTTTAACCCCGTCATATTTAGGCCATGGTAATAAAACGAAACTCCATCAGTTCCAAGTTAATTGTTATTTGATTTTTAAACCACAAAAACAAAATGTTTTGTTTTTCTAGTCTACGAGTCATCTTGTGATTAGACAATATTTGCTGAACTTGACATACAAACATCGAAAAACAAAATCAGCGGGCGGTGAAGCTTACGAGAAAGATTGTGGTTTCCAGTGCCATGAGTGCCATGACGTCAAACATATTATTAATCAGAAATGCAGCAAAACTGAGATAAAGATTGGTTCAATATAGAATAAATCTTGTTTTTTTAATAAATTCCATAGCCAATTAATATAACATGATATTTCGATTTTTTTGAAAACAAACGAGGGAAATGATAACACAGATACGCAACGTACAACTATTAGAAATAGGAAATGTTTCTGAAAAAATTTTTACGTAGAATCCGAATCTAGCCTGAGCATTTACTCATCACGTCAGTCTATGTTTGAAGTCGTTATACACGTTATTTTTTTACTACAGTAAATAAAAAAAATATTTTGCTCATTTCTGCTGGTACCATAATTTCCTTTCGAAATGGATTTTTGATTTCTCATCTACAATTTTTTACCGGAATTATGCCCCCCTCCCTGGATAAAATTCTAGCTACGCCCATGTTTTGATGCATGATTTCCAAATGCCATTAAGTACAAATTTGTTGCCAACTATTTTCGTATATACCGGATAAGTCATAAGTAATGGAACGTGTCGCGACAAGTTTGAAGAGAAATGTGTCTGGTGATACTTTCCCCATCCTGAGCTCGCTGGACAAGCCAGTGGGTCGCTCAGTTTGATTGTAGCAGTCGTTTGAATCAGTCTACGCACCAGTGACCCGTCGAAAAAAATGTTAAGTGTTCAGATGGAGCAACGGGTTAATCTCAAGTTTCTTGTTAAACTGGGGAAAACTTATACAGAAACTTATGCTATGTTAAAAAAAGTGTACGGGAATGAATGTTTATCCCGCACACAAGTTTTTGAATTGTTTAAACGGTTTAATGAGTGACGTGAAACGACCGAAGACGATCCGCGCCATGGACGGCCCTCAACGTCAAGAACGGACGAAAACATTGAAAAAAGTGGTAAATTAATCCGCGAAGATCGTCGTCTAACCATCCGAGGGCTTGCTGAAAATAATAGGAATCGACAAAGAATGTGTTCGCCAGATTTTGCATGAATCGTTCAACATGCCCAAAGTTTGCGCAAAAATAGTGCAAAAACTCCTCACTCCCAAGCAAAAGGAATCAAGAATGAACATTTGCGCTGATATTCTAAACAACACTGACATTGATCCAGGCTTGTTAGACACGGTGACATTGAAGGGGACAAGATTCGAAAGTATGGAAGCGGTTAAAGCAAAAGCGAGTTCTGAACCAGCTGACAGAAGCGGACTTGCAGTACTGCTTTCAACAATGGACAAGTCGTATGGAGCGGTGTAGAGATCGCCAAGGGGAATACATTAAAGGCAAAAAAGTTGCTACTGTAATTGGTAACGAATAAACAGTGTTATGACAGCAGTTCGGTTATTTAATAGCCACACCTCGTATATGGAGTGTTTCCATTTATAATTTTTATGATTTGAAAAAACTGGTGAGTTAATTCCAGAAGGGTCATTTGTCTTTTTTTATAGTAAAATCACCCGTTTTCGGGTAAAATTATGGAAAACATTTCACTAACTGCAACGCATTCGTGTAATCACAAGTCAAGTATATGTACTTCTGTATTTATAGATATATGAAGAAAAAATTGTAATTATCAGCACATTTTTTCCAGTTAACCTGCGGGTAAATGTTGACATTGTCGCGTTAATTGCAGCTATTTCTGTAACACTTTGAGGTGGAGGGATCTAATTATGCCACCTCGTGTTGACACCGGCCGCCCAACGTACACACGACATGCGACGGGCGGAATTAATAAGTTGGAGTAGCTGGCAATTTGGTAAACATCAATTACGGCCTAACGGAAATTGATCGTATATATGGTTCGAGAATCCGGTCCCACAACGGCTAATTGCAATTGTTGCTTTCTATTTAGTCACTACTCTCTTAAAAGCTCATTCGTGTGGAAATTAATAAAAGTCTCTCGGATTTTTTTTTTCGGACGTTATCAGTGGCGGCTGGTCCATAGGGGCTCAGGTGATCAAAGCTACTAATAAATCACTATTACGGTGCGGTTGCACTGGTTAACTTGTAACTGTAGTAAATATAAGGTGGGTTAAATTCCAGAAAAGTTACGCATTTTATGGCTCATGAAGGAGACGCGTTCAAAGATCCAAAATTTTCATACGGTTCAGAAAAATCCTGAAAAAACTGAAGAACGCCATATTCAAATTTTGGAAATAACTCGTAAACATCAAGAAAACAGTGTAATCTCACAATAAAATTATGAAAAAGAAACTTTCACATCCTATTTTATATTTAGAGTTTGTAAGTTCATGCTCTAATCATTTAGACATCTCTTTTGAATTTCGCAGCATCACGGACTTGCAAGAGTAGTAGGGTTGCTAAATTATGTTATTTAAGGCGTATTATGCTTTTTCGCAGATTTATATGTAAATACATTACAATGCCGAAAAGGGCCACGAGCTGAAAATATCAACATTTTCAAATGGAAATGTAACTAACTACTTTACACTAGCTGGAGAGAACCTGCTCGGACCTGCTGCCTCTTCTCGAATGGACTGTATCTTTTTTGTAATAGAAATGATTTAAGGCGTGTAACTGAAATACCCTTATTGCTCTCTCGTTACACATCGACCTTACCCTATGGACTCTAAACAATAACTAACTTCTTCGCACTTTGCACTCAAGCTTAAGCTCGGGCATGCGTATAGTAATATTGAAATGGCGTGTGCAATTTTAAATTTTAAAATAAGCAGTTTTGCCTAAACACTAGTGAATACAAGTTGGTGGCAAACCAGCTGTCAAGCGGCAACCATTACAATAAACTATTATGCCTCTCTACTATCTAGGAGCCAACTACCTGTTTTTTACCATGATGCTTAAAAATTGTTTTATTTTAGCGCCGCCTGATATTTATTTCCGTAAACATAATTACATTCTTTGTAGATTTTGCGTTTTAAAAATGAGTGACATTAATTTTGAGCAACGGTGTGCTATTAGGTTTTGCTTCAGACTTGGACACAGCGCAACGGATACTTTTTCAAAACTTCAACACGCCTACGGAGCCCTACTACGGAGAGTTTGTACCTCCAGGCCAAACAGTAAATTAACACTTTTACATAGAGGTTCTTGAAAAACTTCGAAAAAGGGTCATGCGTGTGAGACCAAGCATCAAGAACAACTGGATGTTGCATCACGACAATGCGCCTTGTCACACAGCCATTTCAGTAAACGAGTTTTTAGCCAGTAACGACGAGTAAACGACTGTAACCGACCAGCTGAAGGCTATTCCAGTATATGAGTTCCAGCACTGCTATGGCGAATGGAAGAACCGTCTCCAGCGCTGTGTGGCTTCCCAAGGAAGTTATTTTGAAGGAGGCAATACTGAACTGTAATTCTATTCGGATAAAAAGAAATTAAAAAATAGGTCTCATCACTTGATTTACACACCTCGTACATACCTTGCATTTAATATAATTCGTACAAAATACCAGTAATCAAAAATTACACGATGGCATTGATGTAATTAGTGGTACTCAGTTCTCATAATGCGTAGTACCTGACACAATGATTTCCGAAACACACACTTATCATTCAATAGTAAGGTCTCATTACTTAATTCACGCACCTCGTATAATGTTCCTCATCAACTTCATACACCTCCACAATCTCCTTAAATGCAATCAATTTAAATGCAGTCGAACAGAACATATAACTTCAACGTCAATTTCAGTACTCAAATATAAATTACTAGATGAATGGGACAAAATAAAACTTGAAATTTTGAAAAATTGGCAATTTCCAATATGTTTCCAAGCTGTATTTTACATAATGTGTCGTGTTGCAAAGGAAACGCCGTTAAAAACTGGCTGTTTTTTTTAGAACACATTTCTGCAAATGTACGTAGATTTTTTTGACTTTATTTTAAAACTGCCGTTTGCTGTATTTCTAACATGATATTTTGGAACTATCATATATTTTGATAGTAAACATACAATAGAAATGTATTTATAATTAAACTTAATTTTTCAATAAACGGAATTTTTAGTGCTATTTTGTTGCAAGTTATTTGTACAGACTTGTCTGAGCTACTGTAGGTGCATTTGTATAATTATTTTTAAACAGTTTGCAAACAGTTTTTATACAGGTGTTTAAATGTTTGTGGGCAAATGTATGTATGTAGGTGTAGACTAGGCTTACCCGTTTCGGCCGAAAACGCCACTCCCGGTACATCGCTCTTCAGCGCTTCATAACTAATACTATTTGCGACTGAAAAATTTGACAGGGACATATTATTAAAGATTAAGACGTACCCTTTCCGATGGTGTCCATGAAATTCCCCCAAAAAATTATTAATTATGAAAAAAGCAGTTTAAAATTTTTTTTGCACATTATTTAAATCAAATTTTCAAGGTCTGCAATGGACCTGGAACCTCACTAACCGGTGGAAGAAATGTTTGAACTTTAAGTATACGTGGTTTAAAGATCGATTTTTTCCCTTATACGTTCAAAATGGCACCTGAACTGCAAAATTTTTGCGTAAAAAATTCAAGAATTTTTTATTAGAAAATGAGCACTTTTACAAAAAATTGTCAAGAATAAAAGTTCTTAAAATCACTCAAAGAATGCACTGGAATCTTTCAAAATTTTTTGAGCAACTTTTTTGGATTTTGCAAATAGTCAATTTTTGCAAAATTTTAAATTTTTGCAGTTCAGGCGCCATTTTGAACGCATAAGGCAAAAAAATCGATCTTCAAACCACGTATACTTAAAGTTAAAACATTTATTGAAAATTTGATTTAAAAAAAATGTGCAAAAAAAATCGTGTTATTAAAAAAAACTGCTTTTTTCATATTAATAATTTTTTGGAGGAATTTCATGGACACCATCGGAAAGGGCACGTCTTAAACTTAAAAAATATGTCCCTGTCAAATTTTTCTGTCGCAAATAGTATCAGTTATGAGGCGCTATAGAGCGATGTACCGGGAGTGGCGTTTTCGGCTGAAACGGGTTAAGATGCTTATAGTCCTTCTATTCTGAATTGAAAATGATAAATACGCCTGGGGAACAAAAAAAACGGTGTAACTTTATGATTCCATGGGCGTTTATATTTTTATAAATTCGAAAATTCTGAAATATTTTTTTCATTCAAACCAATATAGGAGATTAAAATTAGCCTGCATACAAAACTCTTAATATTTGTAATATAATTTGCTGTAAATAATGCTCATTCAGCCAGACAATCTCAAAAAATTGTCTGTTTTAATAAACCTAGCTGAAATACACGTCACTGGCGTCTTAAACAAGTAAGAATTCCTAATGTCGTAAATCATTTTAACGACGTCGTAAAAATTGTATGGCACAGTGGACCGAATAAGTATTTAAGGAATGTATGAGATGCAAAGCACAACAGTCTAATGGATCGGTTTTACCACCGGCCAGCAGCGTTGCCGGCTCTTCAAAAGTATAGTAATATACATAAAGTTGTTTTAATTTATAATTATTTTTTCCAGCAATTTTAAACGCTTTATTTTAATGCTAACTAATAAATTTATATCTATGTATTTTTTTTAAATATCTCGAAACTAGCTTTCTAAGAACGTCACGAACTAACAGTTTACCGAAGTATGAAGTATAATTGTATAGTGAACTTAGCAATTTTAGAAAATATATCTGACAACCTTGCTTTTTCTACCTATTTTCAATTTAGAATGGAAATTTTATACGCACGAAACTAATGCCTCCCAAATAAAATCATTGCGGGCAGGCACTGGGCGTTACTATTGATTGCATCACATTGCAATAATACCGCTTTGGCCTATGACGTACTAACTATACCGCGGTTCACTCTACGGAACGACTCATAATAACGTTTAAATATACTTTTTATGAAAATGCACAAAACAAATTGTTGGTAAATATCCGTAATTTTTGCGGTTGCCTTGATAAATGATGTGCCTCGTGTTAGAGCTTTGTATTTTTAACGGTTAACCTGCATTGCAAACACACTTCAGATTTAAATCGAAATCGAAAGCCGTTAACTGTGTTAGTGAAAGTGTTAACATTTCATTTAGCCGTTGCAAAATGTAAAATCTAGAATCTCTACTGAAATTTTAAAGTAAAATATGACGTTAAAAAAAACTGCTCGTCAAAATTAACGTAACGCTTTCTAGATTAGCGTCATTTGTGAGATTTTGACAGCAATTTCAGAGACCTACAGGATCGACTAAGAAGGACCCTGTCGGAAAAACTCCATCCCAGCACACATTAAGACCTCCTCAATAAATTCTGCGTATTTGGTCGCTGTCCCATCTGTTTAACCCACTTTCAGACCCCCTAAACCACCCCGTTGGATTCACATAGGGTTTGCGTGGTTTAACGTCTATTGGGCAAATCCATTGATCTTAATGCTGCCTAATAAATTGATGTGAGTTACCACAACTTACTTTCACCCTTTGACAACTCAACCAACCCTCCACACCGACCCCCACTCACCCCCCCCCTGGTCCCGGGAGTAAAAAAAGAGGATGATGAAGATGCAAAAGACGATTTGAAGGAAACATACGATTCGAGGTGGGCCGAAAAAGGTTCAAGCATCTTCAGGAAGGCTTTCAGAGTCACCCAACGCACCAAGACCTGCTTATAACCCCTCAACGCATCAAATTTTCAGAGGGGTGGGTTGGAGATGGAATATCATATTTAGCGCTCAATCGACCGTTCACAGTGGGTCCCGTCAACTTCCAAATAGACATCCCACGCAGCCTTCTACAGGGGCGGAAACAGAGCGCGTGGGTGGGGAGTCGAGGAAGGTGTGGCTTGGAGGGGTGCTTTGGTTGTCAAAGGGTGAAAGCGAGTTGTGGCACGCCACACCAATTTATTAGGCAGCATTAAGATCAATGGATTCGCCCAACAGAAGCCAAACCACGCAAAACCCTGCGTAAATGCAAAGGGGTGGATTAGAGGGTCTGGGAAAGGAATGAAGAAGTGGGACAGTGACTAAATACTTATTGAGGAGATCTTAATGTGTGTAGGGATGGAGTTTTTACCCGACAGCGTCCTTTTTAGTCGATCCTGTACGTCTGAAATTGCCGTCAAAATCCTGCAATTTAAATTTCGACATGGGGTTGTTTTTTGGGAGTGTGGACGGCGAACTGTTTGTCACAACGTAGCGCCTTAGGAGCATTCAAACCAACCCTATAGGCTACCGAAAATTAAAAACCGCAAGTCTCTAACTCGAATAGAACGCAAATGGCGCTAATCCAAAAAGTCTTACGCTAATTTTGACGAGCAGTGTAATTATATTAATATGATGTTAATATAAAAATGAAAATAATGATACAATAGGCGATTATAAAGTTTGTAAATAGTGGAAGGCTCTGTTGCTTCGTATATTTATCTCCAGCTTCATAGTGAAGTTTTTGTCCACAATAGAATATCAATTTCTTATTTGACTTCCAGGGGTGTCGACCGGCTCACCCGTCATCTATCGGGAATGACCCCTCGGCCTCTGGTCGAATCACGGGCGAGGACCTGTTGTGCCCGCACGTCGTCTTTGCCGTTCCAGCAAATGTATTCGTGAATATCCCGATATATGTACGTGTGACAGAATACGTGTGTTGAGCAGAAATTCTAAAATATTTTACGATCCTATTTGCGTGTAAAATACTGCCGCGGTATACTGGTGACATAGTTTCTGAACTAGTAAAGTCTACAACTCTAACAATTTGAAATTCTCGCTGGTCGAGTTGTAATGTTTGTCTGTGATGGTGCTGCATATACATATGATTCCTGCCGGTCTTTTTTTTTTTAATCTATACTGGGTGTCTCAGCTTTTAGTTTACAGACTTTATCTGCTCACCCAGGATAGTTAGCAAAAAAAAATTATATACAAAAGTTACTTGAATTCATGAGGCATATAAAATGACATATTCCGTTTGACATGTGCTAATGACCTTGAGGTTATGTCAGTGTCAATATAAGTTTTTTAAATACAACACCCTGTATTTTTTCGACATTTTTGTATTTACCGAACAATTCTACACATATTTCATGTAACATACCCTATACCTATCTTCAACCGTTTTCGAGATTTTCAAAGTCAAACAGCTATTATTTCACAATACAAAGAATTTTCAGTTTGCCTTGTCAGTTTTGAAACAATTGAGAGGTATTGTTAAAAGTAATTTTAATCAGATCAATGGGATATTTCAGTAATTATAAGCAATTAGTTTAATAAATTTTCAAATTGAGCTGGCAAACAAGGCAAACTGGTTTCAAACGAAAAATACAGGGTGTTGTATTTAAAAAACTTATATTGACACTGACATAACATCAATGTCACTAGCACATGTCAAACGGAATATGTCATTTTATAGGCCTCATGAATTCAAGTAACTTTTGTATATACATTTTTTTGCTAACTATCCTGGGTGAGCAAATAAAGTCTGTAAACTAAAAGCTGAGACACCCTGTATATCCACATTTAATTCAAGTTACTTGCATTATTCATACACTACATCTTGTAGCAGATACCGCAAGAAAGTTTCATCCACAGGTAGATCAGTTAATATCAGAAACTAAAGCTATGTTTACGAAGTCTCCAAAACGTATTCGGGAATTTCACAACTTGTGCAAAGGAATTCCTGAGCCACCGCAATCGATTTCAGTTTAACAAGATGGGGTACGTGGTTAAACGCTGTGTTTTATTATGTGCAACATTTTGTAGCAATAAAAACTGTAGTTTCACAATTTAATTCGAAAGAAGCATATCAAGAAAATCAGCAACAATTTCAAAATAAACAAGTTCACGCAATTTTACAAACAATTCACAATAATTATACAGCTATAGGGAATGCAATACTGCTGTTCCAAAATACATTATCGGTGATGGAATCTTTATGTATCATATGCCAATTAAAGCACTGTTGCAGGCAGTTACTGATAAAACAGGTGTTAGAGTGAAATAAAGAGTTGGAAATTATTTCAAAAAAAACAGGTTTGAAACTATTAAAGAATGTTTACACCAACTCTGTACCACTGAGACTAAACAACATTTTGCATAATCAAGTATTACTTCACTCTGACATTGAATGCTCATTCTCATTACATAACATTTTACGGCTCAACGTACAATAGTATAGGAGATACTTCTGCAGGTGATATACACTTCATAGATAATTATGTAATTATGCAAACTCCATTATCAGGCGTGCCCCCTTTGGTAACGCTCCTGAAAAGAGGCAAAACTGCACGTCTCTACTTGTAAGTACTTAAAGAACGCCACTGTTTAAGCCTGTAAGAAGATCTTTATTTTCCCAATCTTAATTTCTTATTTGATAGGATAAAATAATTTTTTTATATACTTTGATATACTTTCATACATCATATTAAAATCTGCAAGTTGCCAGAATTATAACTTCATTTGGAGACAAGAAGAAGGTTAAAATAGAATAGATAAGTTTGGAAACAAAGCCAATTATAAACTTTTATTGCAAAATTTAGAATGTTTCAAACTTCCAAATGAGCACACCGAAAACCATCAGACACCACACCTATTATAAAAAGTAATCCCTTTTTTTAACTTTGTTTCTATAAAACCTTTCTTTAAAACGTATTATAGTACTTTACTAATTGAAATATCCATATTATCATAATAGGTTTATTGGCATTAATAACGCTACTTTCCAGAGTGAAATGCGTTAGTAGACTGCTAGTTAAAAAACATAATATTGGTTTATATAACCAACTTTCACGTAGTGTATCGTACTTTATGACATTAAGCGTATGTATCCACCTAATGCCTATCATACTGTCACGCTTTTACAAGAAATATAAAAAAAAAAACAGATATTTTATTTGAACCACGGTAAGTGCAACGATACATTGGTAGAATAGATACATTTTCCTTTCAATGATTGTAATGTTATTGTGATCACGATGTATTAATTACAGATTGAGACATTACTCTTATTTTTATTAGTACCTACATGCATATAATACCTATGGGATATACAAAGTGCGTAAATTAAGTAATGAGACTAGCAACGTAGCGTCCGATCTAGCATCACTGCGGAGACGGGACTTGGAAGGGCGGTAGGTTAACATGTAATGCACCTTCAGTACAAGTTTGACCTTGTTAGAGTCTTTGTTTTTTCTTTGTGACTGTTTTCATAAACCGGTTTTTTTCTAGTGCGTTTTAAAAATGAGTGACATTAATTTTGAGCAACGGTGTGTTTCAGGTTTTGCTTCAGATTTGGACACAGCGAAATGGATACTTTTGCAAAACTTCAACACGCCTACGGAGACAGTGTTTTTTCAAGAGCCCAGGTTTTTCGATGGTTTAAGGAATTCTCAGAAGGAAGAGAGTCGATTTATGATCGATTTATGATCGATTTATGATGAACCATGTAGCGGAAGGCGTTCATCTTCAAGAACAGATGAAAATGCCGATAAAATACGGGATCTTGTGCGTTCAGGTCGTCGGTTTACGACAAGAATAATCTAGGAAGAAAGATTCACACCAGTGTTCATCAGATTTTGATTAACGAATTGGGGATGAGAAAAATCTTCGCAAAAATGGTTCCAAAAAACCTTTCGCAGGAACAATAGGACATCAGAAGAGAAAGGTGTCTTGATTTTTTGGAATCGACTGAAAATGATCCCCATTTTATGGAACGTGTCATTACTGGTGATAAGACTTCGGTGTTTGAGTACGACCCGGAAACCAAGCGCCAATGCATGGAATAGCACACTTCACGCTCTCCAAGACCCAAAAAAAGGAAGAATGAACAAGTCGAAGATCAAATGTATGCTGATTTGCTTTTTTGATAGCCAGGGAATTGCCTCCAGGCCAAACAGTAAATCAACACTTTTACAAAGAGGTTCTTGAAAAAACTTCGAAAAAGGGGTCATGTGTGTGAGACCAAACATCAAGAACAACTGAATGTTGCATCAGGACAATTCGCCTTGCCACACAGCCATGTCAATAAACGAGTTTTTAGCCAGTAAAAACATTCATGTGGCTCCTCGGCCTCCTTATTCGCCCGAGTTAAGTCCTTGTGACTTTTTTCTCTTCCCGAGATTGAAAAATCACCTCAAGGGACGTCATTTTGGGACCATAGAAAACATTCAAACTTAGAATTCAAACACAGAAAACAAAACAAAAAAAAAAAAAAAAAAATCAGTCTCATTACTTAATTTACACACCTCGTACATATTAAAAAAGCAAACTTTTACACCGCTTTATCAACCAGGCGTGGAACTGTAAAAACTGTAAATCTTCGAAACTGAAACTAACGTAAAACTGAAAGGTCTTCTATTTTGCAATGTGTAAGATATCGAGCTGAATATCAGTCGGAAATCATTTAAGTAATGCAAATGTCCTTGAAAGATTCAGTTCAGTTCAGTCAAAAGTCCACTTCAGCTTCAGTAACGGCTGGTGAAATTTGAAATTCTTGTATTTTCGTAAGGAAGCATGAGATCCACACCATATATTGGGGGGTTATTACTACACCTAAATGTAAAGTTAGAATAGCAGAAAAACTTCTAACGAAACTTTGATTTTCTGGGGGTCCAGATATTTTTTTGAAATGTTTTTTTTTTGCTATTGTAGCTTTCCATTTGGGTCTAGTAATAACAACCTAAAATCTGGTGTGGGCCCATGCTTCCTTACAAAAATACAAGAATTTGAAATTCTACCAGCCGCTACTGTTCAGCTTATTGTGTTTACTAAATAAATATGTGTGGGATAAAATATATTCTTTTAAATATTTCTTTGTTATGAATTATGACTATATTACAAACAGTTTTTAATTTGTATGACAGGTAATTCAAGTGTAATTGTAACAAGTAATAAAAAAAACACCAAATCTCTCTAAAGCTTTGAATTTTTCATTAAGTACTATACAACATACCATGTATGATTGCATATGTGTAATTTCATGAGTAAAATATTTCAAAACATCCAAATCAGTTTTCTAACGTTTTCTGTAAAATACGAACTAATTTTAAATATCTTGAATGAAACAACCCCTACGAATTTGGGACACGCTGTATCCAACTTTGGTATTTATTTATCTCTATGTAAATACAACAACAACAAAAAATACGATGCCGTTCTCCTCTCGAGCTGTTTGCTTTTCATTCCACGGACGGACGTATGCGTATTATCATCTTTCTTTATTACATTAGATACACACTATATCTAGATATTTGTACAAGCAAACGTGTTATTTTTGTATTTCTACTGCCTCCTGTATTTCATCTTTGGCGAAAATGACATTTTTTTTTTCTAAAATTGTGCCGATGGTTGACGTCAACTCAAAAAGAAAGGTGAACAGTCTGAAGTCACCAGTTGCGAACTGGTAATTTCAAGAGATTGGAATGGCAATCAATTGTAATTGTTAATTAGACAAATCTTACAAAAGTAAAAGAACCGTTACCCATGTTTTTATATGCAAGATAAGGTGGTTAGATCAACTCGTTGACAAATGAAAACAAAACAATTTTGTTAATCAAAAAGTGAAAAAGCAATACAATACTGGGTGTGTCTTAGAGACTTCTGACCCATTTTGATAGTAAATATCTTTTGACAGAGCGAACTTCGAAGGATGCGGTTTTCGCCAGTCGATTTAGTATTTCAAAAAAGTTTTTTTCGTACAATGTTAAATACTTGTCTTACAGGGTGCTTTTAAATATGGTCAGATTCAACGTTAAGATTCGCTACCATTTTAAATGCAACACCCTATATCTGTTTACACCAAATAAAAACTGCAATCTTCCGCTTTCCAAAAAATGTATAGTTTGTTACACTTTACCTTCAAATTGTGTTACTAATTTGATTTTTAAAAACATCGTGTTTTGGACGTCTCAGAAAATTGGGACCCGTTTTGATCGTAAATATCTTTTGGCAGAGATAACTTAGAAGGAGGAAAAAGCACCCTGTAGGGCAAGTAACAAGTTTTTAACATAGAACGACAAAAACTTTTGAAATAGTAAATAGATTCGCGAAAACCTTATCCATGTAAGTTCACTCTGACAAAAGATATTTACGATCAAAATGGGTCAGAATCCTCTGGGACGTCCAAAACACGATGTTTTTAAAAATCTAATTAGTAACCCATTTTGAAAGTAAGTGTAACACACTATACATTTTTGGAAAGAGGAAAATTACAGCTTTTATTTGGTGTAAACAGATATAGGGTGTTGAATTTAAAATAGTAGCGAATTTTAACGTTGAATTTGCCCATATTTCAAAAACACCCTGTAGGACAAGTAACAAGTATTTAACATAGTACGAAAAAAAACTTTTTTGAAATACTAAATCGACTGGCGAATACCGCATCCTTCTTCTAAGTTCGCTCTGTCAAAAGATATTTACGATTAAAATGGGTCAGAAATGTCTGAGACACCCGGTATTCCCCGGTTACTCTAAATAATCTTTACTGAATTAATTTAAATTTTGTAAAACAATAAAAGTAAATTTTGTAAAACAAAAAAAGTAAATGACAATATACATTATGTATGTATGTATACATATATTTTTTAATTTTGTTATCCGGAAGTACACCTTTCTCTACTCTCAATAATAATTTACATACAAGTCGATCAGTATCCGTAGTCTATAATTATTTTACTATTTCATGACGTAATTTGTTTATACGAGGGATTAAGTTCAACTGTAAATATGTATTTCGATTATGATAGTAAGAATACAGGTAGTTTATAATATCGTGCTAGGTTTACTTTCACCATTGGATTATTTTTTATTGCGTCTTAATAAAAAATTAAATCTGATTCGATTAAATACAATTATTCAGTAGAAGACCTGTACGTTACTAACAGAAGATACTGTATTTTTTGTCATTGTAGGGAGGATATTTTTAATAATGGCTATAGCCGTTATTAAATTGACCCCTTGGTCAAATCGGCCCTCTTAAAAAAATTATAAAAACTAAGTATTTTAAAAAATTATAAATATTTGGTACTTACAATGTGGTAGTCAATTTTGTCTCGAGAATTTTTTTAAGTGTGTCGTGTTTTATTTCTATTCTTTTGTACGTCAAATTCAATAAAACAATAATTAGTTCGTTAACATTTATATTTAGAGGTTGCTCGAAAATATTTTAGGTATACTTTGAAAAGTAAAAAAAAAAATAGATTTTTTTAAAGAATTATAAAAAAATTCTGTCCAAATTATGAAGAAAAATGGTATTATCTCGAGAACCGCTTGAGTTAAATAAAAAGTAATTTGCGTTTTGGGGGTCTGAAATCAAGCAGGGCAAATCATCAAGAATGACTTTTTTCTTAGAAATCAAAAACACAAAATTGTTTCCTCTTTTAAACGCGATCCGGGGACATACTGTATAATATTTGAATGGATTGAATTAAAGTTTACAGTTTTTTTACATAATACAATATTTATATGCAGAGATGAGGTTCCTGAATACTTTTATTTTCACATTTTATTAGTCAGACTTTTTTTATTGTTACACGTTTTTGACGTATTTTTTCCGCTGACTCCGAAAAAAAAGTAACTTTTCGATAAAATGTAATCCAAGCCAATTAAATGTAAAAAAACTGACTAAAAACGGTTTTTTGGATTTTTCATGATGTTCCACCACCTATTAGAGGATCCCTCACGTTTTATATGGAAATCGGTCTTCCGGTGAAATTGACTGAAAATTTGGGAAATGGTTCATTTTGTATCCCTAATCAAAAGTCTCAATGGAGTCAAAGCTTGAAATGCCCATCTTTAGGAGTACGGCCGTTTTTAAAGGGCAAAAACGGCAAAAATTCAATTCCTTTATGTACTGTGTTTAATTCTTGAATAGTCTCTGGAGTTGCTATATTATTGAGATACTTTGCATGTGTATGAGTTTTTTTTGAGTATATGTGTGAGTTTGTATGTTTGTATGTGTGCGTGTGCGTGTGCGTGTGCGTGGGAATACATGTGTGCACAAATGAATGTTTGTTGCATTTATTAACTACAATATATGTACATAGATACTATAGTTGCGATGCATGCATTGCCCATCGAAGTTTGTACACCTAAAGCACTGATTTATTTTTTATTTTTTTAATAAAAATATGCAATTTATTTTGCAAGTATTGTATATGTATAGTCGTTCTAATTTTAATGGAAAATGATAAATACGCCTGGGGAACAAAAAAAACGGTGCAACTTTATGATTCCATGGGCGTGCATATATCTTTTTATAAATTCTAAAATTGTGAAATAATTTTTTTCATTCAAGTCAATATAGGAGATTAAAATTAGCCTGCATACAAAACTCTTAATATTCGTAATATAATTTGCTGTAAATAATGCTCATTTAGCCAGACAATCTCAAAAAATTGTCTGTGTTAATAAACCTAGCTGAAATACACGTCACTGGCGCCTTAAACACGTGGAATTTCTAAAGTCGTAAATCATTTTAACGACGTCGTAAAAATTTTATGGCACAGTGGACCGAATAAATATTTGGATGTATTACATATAAAGCAATCCTATAGTATACTGGTCGACATTTGCTGGTTGCCGGCATCGGTGTTGCTGGCATCGCGTTGCCGGCTCTTCAAAATTTTCTTAAGTATAGTAACATACATAAATTTGTTTTAATTTATAATTATTTTTTCCAGCAATTTTAAACGCTTTATTTTAATGCTAACTAATAAATTTATATCTATGATTTATATCTATGTATTTTTTTAATATTTCCAAACTAGCTTTCTAAGAACGTCACGAACTAACAGTTTACTGAAGTATAAAGTATACTTGTATAGTGAGCTTAGCAATTTTAGAAAATATATCTGACAACCTTGCTTTTTTCTACCTATTTTCAATTTAAAATGGAAATAGAGTAAAGGAACATATTGTGAACTTTGTGTGGAACTTTAAAAATAAATTATTAATGTTTTAACATTTACAGGAAAAGTTATTTTCGAAAAATACCGGCAAATAACAAACTCACACATAGACTCAAAAAAACACATACACATGCAAAGTATCTCAATAATATTGCAGCTCAGGAGACTATTCAAGAATTAAACACAGTACATACAAAAATTGAATTTTCGCCGCGTTTGCCCCTTAAAAATGGCCGTACTGCCTAAAGATGGGCATTTCAAGCTTTCACCCCATTGAGACTTTTGATCAGGGATACAAAATGAACCATTTTCCAAATTTTCAATCAATATCACCGGAAGACCGATTTCCATATAAAACGTGCGGGGTTCTTTAAGCAGCACCACGTGAAAGAGCGTCAAAAAAATACAAAAAAAAAATATGGCCTTAAAAGTTGGCCAATGTAAAGCGTCCTAATGTAAATATTGATTGAAATATTCAATAATTTTTTCTGAGCGCCATTTGGAATAATGAAATTAAAAAAAAAAATTGAGCATATTTGTAACAGAAACATGCAACTCTGTGACCTTTTTTCAAAACATTTGGTTGAAAATTGCGTCCAGAATCGAGAAAAAAACGAAAAAACACAATTTTGAGGTTAGGAGCTTCTAGAGACGACCTGGAGATCTGAAAATCTAGTGTCTAATTATCTAGTCTATTATGTGTATTTTTACTCACATTATGCAAACAATAATAAAAACGTTAAATAAAAAAAGAAATTAATCTTATAATCCTCTGAAGAAACGCGCGTCGAGAAAAGTATAATGGTTCGGTGTTTCGTGGAAAATACCCAGTTTTTTATTTCTACGCCGAAGGTTCCAGTACCCACCCCAGATAGTTTCTCTTATAGTTATCTCTATATTAAAGGTTGCACTTTTGCAAAAAAAAAATGTCCAAATACAATTGTAATACACACTTGTATCCAAGATGTATTTATTTTGCGTTGGGATAGCCCTCTCAATAATAATGTCATAACGATGCCAAGCAATGACGTAAAACAAATATTTGAACCGTATTACGTCCAGATTTTTGTTATTTTTGGCAGCGTACTGAAGTTTATCGACCTGCTCGATAATATTACCGGTTGAATTATCATTAATTAGTGGTCATTAATTGCTATTAACCTCGGAGGTTAAACGAGAGAATTATGAAAACAAAAACAGTTAAATTCGTTCTTACTTGAAAATAATACTAACAATGTAAAAGTACCTATACCTAGAGTACTGTATCTATAAATGCTGTAGAACGATTAGTTTTGGTCTATTATGAGGTAGGATACGGGTGTAAATATTAATCAAGCCAACTTTTAAATAATATTTATAAAACTTACATTGGTTTAGAAATATGCGAAATCTAAAACAGGAATAAAGAAAAATTGAACATCGCAACATTAAATACTTTCTAACGTATTGTGGGGATTGTTTCGATTAAAAAATAACATATTAAAATTTTAAGTGCGGATCTCAAATAGCTACAGCCTTCTAAATAGTTGCTGATTATCGGTTAGAAAGGTACGTTAGCTAAGGGAGCGTACATGAGTTACTGTTGGAGCTCTAATCGGCATTATAAATTATCATAATATGTTTAGGGACGCTGTTGTTGACCTTAAGATACAGATATGTATGTATAGGTAAAAACATGAGGGATTTTTCGTACGATATTTATCGATTTATAACAATGAAATCAATACTTTTATCTTTAAACGCGTTTTTCTCAAAACCACATTTTTCAAATCTTCTGCAGTTCTAACTCGACAACAAATCATCCGATCAATTTAAACTTTATTGTAGCAACTTTAGTATTTGTTTCTCCATATTATGACCCTCCAGTTTTTCGATTGGATAAAAAATGTAATTTTTTAGCGAAATTTTAAATATTTTTTTTAAACTCCGCCATTTTGTTAAATTTCAATTTTGTTTTACAATGGCGGGTCATTGTATATGCAATACCTTCTACTTTAACAGATTTTTTTGTGTTTTTTGATTCAGATACTGTGAGGGCCGCAATCACTGCAGCAGTGGAGGTATTTTTCTGAGACTCGGGAGATGGTGAATACCTTGCTGAAAATCAATTTTTTTCATCAACAAAATTAACATACAGTGCGTCCATAAAGTGACGCATAAATTCATTATTAGCTAAATGAACAATATTATTGAAAATTCCCGAGACAGGTCAATTTTTGATTGCGATTTACTATTTTGTCACATAATAATTTAATATACAGGGTGTCCCACCTTCGAGTAATGACGCCACCACCGATTTTTTTTAAATGGAATACTACATTTTTTTTTCAAGTTTCGGATGACCCTGGCCGAGCTGAGTCCAAAAATGTATCACAAGTTGCTTCTATCTATTACAGGGTGGACAACAATACATAAAGTGTTTATGAAAAATTTCATTAGAAAGTTATACGTTTCTGTATTTTTAGAAAAGTCACAATAAATGCTCAAATTGTTCTCCGTTGACTGCTAAACAATGACCGAATCGGGCAATACATTCGCTTCTGACATTTTGTAACATAGCAGGTGTTATGTTTAACGTTTCTTGCCTGATTCGATCTTTGAGCTCACGGATGTTCTCGGGTCTATTAGTATAAACTTTAGATTTCAAATAACCCCATAAAAAGAAATCTAGTGGAGTAAGATCAGGTGATCTAGGGGGCCATTCCACTGATCCTCTTCTTCCTATCCACCGATCTGGAAAGGTTCTGTGTAAAAACTCGCGCACAGCTATAGCAAAATGTGGTGGTGCACCATCCTGTTGAAACCAAATTCTGCCGTCTAAAGTATTGGCTATTTCAATATCAGGAAATAGCCGGGTCAAGTCAGGAATTAATGTATATTGTAAAAAATTCAGATACAATGCTCCTGTCAAATTTTCATCAAAAAAGTATGGACCAACAATTCTATTTCTCACAATACCAGCCCACACATTGACCTTTTGTGGATGTTGCGTATGGTATTCTTGCATCCAGTGTGGATTTTCCTGAGACCAGTAGCGGGTGTTTTGCCGATTAACATGCCCGTTCAAAAAAAACGTTGCCTCGTCAGAAAATAAAATATTAGCAATGAAACCGTTATTTTGATTATTGTGGTCCATCATGTACTCGCAGAATTCAGTTCTTCGGTCAAAGTCGTCTTCAGCCAATTCATGGATGAGGCGTACTCTATAGGGATGGTATTTTACCTTTTTAAAAATATTCGATACTGAAGACTTTCCAATATTCAAATCCCTAGATACTTGCCGTACTGTACAATGTGGATTTTCTAGTGCCGACAAAATTACGTCTTGTTGAACATTTTCATTAATTTTAGGTCTACCTTGCCTTGGTGCATCCCTCACGTGTCCTAATTCTCTGTATTTTCGCTCTATTCTGCTTACTGTAGATTGTGAAACAGGTTCACGATCTGGGTGCATTTCATGGAATAATCTACACACCTCTTGTTGAGTCCGCATTCTGTCGCCAACACCAATCATCATTAGAATTTCAATCCTATCCCTTTCATTTAAAGGCATTTTCAACAAAACGTTTTAAATAAATTAGATTTAGGTTTCACTTAAAGTACCTACTTTGAAGCGTTAACAATACAAAAGTGAACTCTAAATAGCCGTTTTTAATATGGCAAAAAAATGACAATGACAATCAAAAAACAAATGACAAAAAAATAACGAACCACGTATCGCGCCTCGCGTCATTCGCGCGTCTTGTCCAAACTGGTGTTTATTAAAGTAGTTGTATTTTTTGTATCACAATAACGTTAATTTAATTTTTTTTAGTGCGTTTAATCAGCAATACATAATTTGTAATTTTTGTACTGTTGTCCACCCTGTAATAGATAGAAGCAACTTGTGATACATTTTTGGACTCAGCTCGGCCAGGGTCATCCGAAAATTGAAAAAAAAATGTAGTGTTCCATTTAAAAAAATCGGTGGTGGCGTCATTACTCGAAGGTGGGACACCCTGTATATTAAATTAGTATGTGACAAAATAGTAAATCGCAATCAAAAATTGACCTGTCTCGGGAATTTTCAATAATATTGTTCATTTAGCTAATAATGAATTTATGCGTCACTTTATGGACGCACTGTATATACATTATTAACGCACAAATAAATCCTTAAAATTTTAAAATATTTAATGCAATACTTTTCTTTAAAAATCACCATTTTTTTAAGCGATCACACCAGTAGTGCCCCTTAACTTTTGGAGTTCATTTTTTTCGTTATTAGAAGCTTCAGCATAGAAACAAATTCACACACGAAAATTTTTCGCAACCATTTCGCATCATCAGGAGATGATGCTAATTAACATGGTTGACAAAATGCACGTTGAGTGCAAAAACGTGTTTCAGTGTTACGTGGAAAAGTGATCGTGTGTGAATTTCCTTATTTTACTTGTAAATACATTTACAAGTCCTTGCAGAAAAAATACTGATGTATGCACATATGATACGTTCATTTAAAAATCAATCAGGATTTTTCATTTCAATTTTTATCAGTGTCTAATTTTATTAACAATTTATCAATAAATAATATTTTATTAAACTATTGTTTGGTTAAATCTAATCAGAAACACAATGTGAATGACTACTAAATTTTGACACAGCTGTTGATTTATATATCACATGTAATTTAACGAGGAGAACTCTAAAAACAAAAATCTATAAGTTGTATTATTTACATAGCAGCTTTTTACAAGTCTGTATTTTCACAGATAACAACTTTTTACACTGACTATGGTGGGAAATCCCCTGAAGTTAGCTCCAGATATACTATAACGTCACAGGTAGCAATTAGAGATTAACCTTAAAAGCCAAAACGAACCTCCATTAAGAATTCACATAGTAACCACCAAAAAGTCTGCACCTCAGTCTGCTCCTGAAACTATTATATAAAACTATTTTTAGCCATTTATTATCCTTTTTTTTAATTGTCACCCCACTTATCTGTGTAGTCATTTTAATCAAGAAAGAACAAAACACATTGGTTTTATAAAATTGACAAATCCGGCAATATGTCATTTTAAATTTTAGATCGCCACAAAACACCATTATTATTAAAATGTGAAATACCAATTTTCACGCGTTTTTGAATTTCAATTTTTCTAAAATTCTGTATTTTTTAGGAAAAAAACTGCATTTTAATTAATAAAGTAATTTGGAAGGAAAATCTTAGACAATTTTTAGATTTTCAAATTTTTCATGTGGCATGTTAAATGCATATTAGGGTGAAAAATGTATTTACAGTTTTTAACTTAAGAAAGAATAGATGAAAACCAGGTAAATGTTTGTTTTTTATGTAGGTCTTCAACATATCACCTAAAGACGGCACTTAAAACTGCTTTATGGAGTTTAACACGTACAAGTTGAACAAGACCTGTTTACTTTTTCATAGAACAGTTTTGTGATTATAACTGATGGACTGTATTTTTAGACTTTTCTCCAAATGACCAAAAATAGTTCAAGATTGACTCACAATTTTGTTTGCAAAAGAACATGTTAAAGTATTGTTTTTTTTTCAAATCAGTTTGTGGGTGACACTTTTTTGTTTATCATCTGAATACGAATATAAACTATTTTCCATATGACATCTTACTGTTCGTATTAAAAAAAAAAATACTGTATTTTGTGCCAAGGCAGACTTTTTTGGCGGACTGTATAAACCATTTCTAATACTCAAAAAATATCAACAGAAATATTGCAATATGGAACTTATTTATTTATACTTGCATAAATAGTTCGGTGACAAGTTGATATTTTTTGTACGTAAAAAAGTTCATCAATCGAAAACTTTCAGATTATTAAATGTTAGTTCACATTGACGGAGGACGACACACCACGCACATTATTTTCACGAATTTCGCACAGTTGTTTGTGTCACTAACAGTTGTTTGTCAGTGCGTTATTATTTTTTACATGTACAGAGGGCAATGCATGTGCCACTAGTATTTTTATTATTATATTATTTACTTTTAGCCGTTGTTTGCAAAACCCGTTTACTAACTATCAATATCGGGGGCCAAGTATCAGAACATTAACGACCTTATTACCACAAAAATATGTTGTTTCGTCCACTGTCGGCCACAGTAATTTATTGCGTATGTCTTCTTTGATATTTCCCATGACACGTTGATGATGTATTCTGTAAATATGTTTTACGGAAGGTACGGCTACTTGACAATGGAAAATCGGATATACATATTTGGCAAAACAACGTCTAAAGTGAATATTGTCGACCACGTTCCACTAAAGGCTACATGCGAAAACATTATGCACACATCAAACCAAAATTAATATTTTCCAACACTACTAGTAATATTTTATTGATGGATATTCAAATCTAAATGTCTTTCACACTCTCGGCGTCTACGAAATATATATCGACGATTGCAAGGAATACATAAAATGTGTGATCCGTCTATTGTAAATTGTTGTTGTAAAAACGGTTTCAGTCTATTCACAAATAGTAACGGCTGTGCCATTATTGTAAAAATCTACACAAAATCAGATAATATGTAAATACAGTACACGAACTCTAAATACGTACCGGGTGGGCAAATTTCGATGTTTTTATAGGGTATCTCGGTAACTGTAAGGGCTATGGAAAAATGAACCCACCTTTCCCGACCTCTTTTTTTCGAGATAAATTCATTGGTGAAAACCAGAATTTGCTATATATTTTCGTTTTCGAGTTGTAAACGAAAATTGATTCTTTTGAGTTTTCGATTGGTGTCGATAACTCGGTTGTTTGTAAAATTAGAAGAAATCTGTTTGCACGTTCTACAGGCACTTTTTTAAGTAGAATAGGATTTCCTTAACAGATTTTTTATATCTTGTGTAGTTTTCGAGTTATGGCATAAACTTCTATTTTTTTTAAATGGAAACCATAGTTGGCTATGATTTAGCTAAAAAGAGGATTTTTTTCTCTTTACAACGATATATAGTTTGTGGGGTCTATGATGAGTGTTTATGCGGAAACAGTTAAAAAATTTAATTTTTTGTATAGGTATACTTACTTTGTTTTTTCTTTGCAGGAAGAGTAAGTTTCTATAGTAACACATTGTTACAACAATGTTTTAATAATAATAACTGTTGCTATGGAAATTTACTCCTGCGAAAAGTAACATAAATACATAGTAACAGTCGTATATAATGAATGGTATATTAAACTTAAATAACTAATTATGACATATTAGTGACTAATTAATAATTAATTATAACATATTCATAACAAGAAAGTTTAACACACTTAACAATCAAATTTGTAACAAATAATGTATGTAAAAAATACGATACAATATATTTTACAAAAACAAAACTAGACAGATTAAAAAAAAAATACGAGCATGATTATTTACCTAAAGTTTTCAAATTGTCGTCCGTTGTTTGCGATGCACAGTTCACATCGCTTTGAAACACTTTTTGTTGCATTATAGATGTGAATATTTGAAACGGAATTCAGACAGTCTATAAGATTTTCTCTCAGTTGAACCAGTGTATTATTTGTCTTTTTGTATAAATTGTCTTTAATGGTTCCCCAAAAAAAAGAAATCTAACGGTGAGAGATCTGGCGACCGAGGAGGCCACTTTACTGGCCCATTGTTCCCTATCCATTTCTCCCCAAAATTAGTATTTAATAATTCCGAGATTAAATTAGTATTATGGGGTGGTGCCCCGTCTTGTTGAAAAAATACATGTCGTCTTTCGTTAAGTGGCAAGTTGTCTAAAAATTCTTCTACTATGTGGTAGTTTATCATATTGTAATACCGTTGACCATTTAAATTGTCATCATAAAGTTGGTAAGCTAAAATGCGGTTATTATATAGGGCACACCATACACTAAAACCGAAACGTCCTTGATTTTGAACATCAACAGTCTGATGAGGATTATCTTCAGACCAATAATGTTTGTTGTGTCGGTTGAAAATTCCGGCACTACTTACGTAACTTTCATCTGTCCAAATGATATTTTTAAAAAATAATTGGTCTTGCTCAATTTGTTGTAGGTACCAATTGCAGAAATCCAGTCGGCGTTCAGGATCAGTTGGAAGGAGCTGTTGTAGTTTCCTTATTGTATAAGGTCTAAATTTGTGTTTTTTTAAAACTGAAAGTGCTCTTCGTCGCGATATACCAGACTCTGCTTCAATTTGCCTACTTGAAATTGAAGGATTTACGACTACCATACCAACAACATTTATGGCAACATCCTCAGCATCTTGAATACGATAATTTTTTGGTCTTGGTTTATTAAATCCTCCGTATTCAACGAGGTTTTCTTTTAGTCTACCAAAGATGGACATATTAGGTTGTCTCCTTTCAGGGTAGCGATTAAAATATGCTTCCGATGCAGCTTCAGAATTATATCCATTTTGAATAAAACACTCTAGCATATTAAACTTTTCGTAATTTTGATACGCCATCGCGCCTTGTCAATTTCTTTAATCGAAACTTTAAAACTATAATGCAAGCAAAAACCAAACATAAACAATTAATCAAACAGTAATGTGTAACTGTGTATTTACATCCCAATATCCAACTGTTCTGTTTTCAAAATGACAGGCGCCTACTGTGCAAAATCATTGAAATTACTATACTGTCCTTTATTAGAAAACATATGTTTTTAACTGTTTCCGCATAAACACTCATCATAGACCCCACAAACTATATATCGTTGTAAAGAGAAAAAAATCCTCTTTTTAGCTAAATCATAGCCAACTATGGTTTCCATTTAAAAAAATAGAAGTTTATGCCATAACTCGAAAACTACACAAGATATAAAAAATCTGTTAAGGAAATCCTATTCTACTTAAAAAAAGTGCCTGTAGAACGTGCAAACAGATTTCTTCTAATTTTACAAACAACCGAGTTATCGACACCAATCGAAAACTCAAAAAAAATCAATTTTCGTTTACAACTCGAAAACGAAAAGATATAGCAAATTCTGGTTTTCACCAATGAATTTATCTCGAAAAAAGAGGTCGGGAAAGGTGGGTTCATTTTTCCATAGCCCTTACAGTTACCGAGATACCCTATAAAAACATCGAAATTTGCCCACCCGGTACATGGTGCAAAATAAGTACACACATTTAATAAAATATGTCACTCACGACACATAAAATTATTATATACTCGGCGTTCTAGCGTCGGTCCGCTCGCGCTAACGTAAAATACTTAATTTCGACACCGGAATCGTCACCCGAATATATATAAATTGTATCTAGCTATTCCCGAACCTGCACGCAGCGGATGGACACGGAGTCCCAGCGCTTGTTAACAGACACGGTCATGGCATACGTATGCACGGGCGAGATATACACGCGTACATAATTAAGGCGCTTAAAAATACGGTTCATTCTTTAATTATCATAGAGTTGTATAGTGCCAACCCTGCGATGTAGCACTCTTTCCGGGCCCTAATGATGACACACCATTGCTACGACAGTTTCGAAGAACAAATCAACCATCTGCCTACTTTTATCGTTAGTACTCAATTTCGGAACAATACAGTAGATAATGGAAGTGTATTTCTACTCACCCCTCTCGCTGGCATCATCCACCAGGATGATCTCCTTCAGGAGCGGCCTCGGTGACCTGTTGATGACGCTCCACACGGTCCGCAACAGCGTGGACCACGCTTCGTTGTGAAACACCACCACGATCGACGTCGTGGGCAGCAATTTGGGGTATTTCTTGTCCTTGCAGCTGCAACAACCACCGAAAAGCTTAGAGATAAAGTTCCTGAAAATGGGAATATAAAAATAAAGGTTAATTGTATTTTTATTCCGGAGGCTCAGAAAAGACTCCACCTCAACACAATCGCAAATGGCCAAATGTTCTTTTCGATTGAAGCACATTTATCAAGCACATTTATGAGGCACATTTAGGACGTTTTTAAAAAATGTTCACTAACACACAGAGATATGCTGATGCTGTAGTACTTTGGACAATATAGACTCTGAATTTAATGTCACATTGATCACGTTGGTTAGACAGAACCTAACAACTGATGTTTTATGTATCTCTCCTCGTTTTCTTATTTATGTTCACTATGAGATCGACCACGTGTTTGATTGGTGAAGTTTGAGAACATTTTGGTACTCTTCATGTCTCGCTGGAACAGATGTTTTGCTTTCCTTGATTCCTATCCTTCTCTGTCTATTATGAATTTCTCCACAACTAATAACGAAATAAGCCTTTCTTCCATGACAGTATTTCAGACTATTGTGGAACAAAATATTTCGAGATATATCCATCTCGATCCATATATCTTGTAAAAATTCTCCTTTTATATATCTCAGGTTTTAATTCATTTCACTTATTTTTCTCTCAATATGTCAGCAGCACTACACTTTCTGTACTTATTGTTCTTTACAACCACACTTAAAGTTTGGTTACTAATATTATGTAATATTAGGACACATATGAAATATAGCTTCGATATATTATATTAGTTTTCAATACTGATTCAGAATCTGAAATCGTCTTTTTTTATATCTCAAACACTTTTCAAAATATTCAACTTTATGACCGGTAATTACATAGACATCGTAAGTTTGGTTATCTTAAAATTGTGTTGCCATCTTAATGCTTTATTTTTTTTATGTACTTTTAGAAAATAATCCACAATATGTTATAAATACCTCTAACAAGCGAAGTGACGGAACTGTCCCTCTCCGATTTTCATAAAATTTTAAGAGGTTGTAGAGCACTTAAAATTAAACGTATTTTTGTTACTGTTAATAAACCGGTCTGAGGGAGCGAAACTGACCCTCAACTGACCTGACCCCAAAACAGATTTTCTGATGTATTTCCGGAACAAGAAGAGTTGTAGAGTTCGTTCAAAAAAGACAATGTTCCACTATATTAGGTCTACATTTTGGATTGGGACAAAAGTCATCGCCGCGTCCTTCCCCAATCCCCCCGTATTTAAGTTTATTTTACCTCTTCATATCCGTAAACTGCGTTAAAAAATGAGTTACGTGTCTTTAGATCGTTTTTCTGAATATTAAAACAATTCTATGGCAATTACAGTAATTTATTTAATAAATTCATTAATTTTGGTTTCCATTTATCGTTTTATTAATATGTTCTAAAATTACTATTGCACAATGCACGAAACAAAATCCAAATATATGCCTTATATATCTTAATCCTTGTATACCCTCGGGAAAACGACCATGTTTACGTAAAACACTTATTGTTAATACACATAAATCATATCAATCATATCAATAGCTAGATAAGCGGATAGACAGATTTTTGTACCCAAGAAAACAATAATATGGATTGTTATTGGGCCTGAAAATGTGTGTTCTTATTCTTTATATTCTTCTGTATCATAAGTCCACCTCAAAGATAACCTCAACATTTTCATAAATTCTTGAGTATTTTGATAATTGTGTGTGAGAATGCGAGATACCAAGCTAAAGCAATTATTTATTTAAAAATCCCTTTCACAGGAACAAATACGTACATATATCTGGTGGGTTGTACCACTTTTTACCTGAAAAACGAATATATGTTTCCACCCCGTATATACGGTCTATTAATTTTTTTACATGGTAACCCTGATAACAGTAATATGTAATTCTGATCGTAATGGCCATAACAAATTGTTTTTTGTTTAAATTCACTTCGATGTAGCATTTCATTTTAAAAACATAGGGAAAACTAAATTTAGGAGAGGATATATTTAAATTACATGGCAATCACAACAGTAGTTGCAGGAAAAAAAATCTAGACACGTAACTTTTATTTTTTAGTGCAATTTATAGATATGAAGAAAAAAAAACAAATTTGAAATATTGATGAGGGGATGGTAAAAAAATATACATATATTTTCACCCCTTAACAACCCCCCTGGCGCGGAATTGACCTTTGTCCCACCCAAAATGTAGTGGAACAACGTCTTTTCTGAACAAACTCGATAACTTTTCTTATTCCGGAAATATATCAAAAAAATCTGTTTTTGGGGGTTACTTTGTGGGTCAGTTTCGCACCCTTAGTTCGTTGATTAGGAGCTAAAAAAAATATGTATAGGCCGCTTTACAGTTCGCAATTTGTATTGCCGGCAAGAAAAATTGCGAACTGTAAAGCGGCCTTATCACTTAATTTTAAAACTAAACTAAACACTAAAACCTCTATAAAATTTTATGAAAATCGGAGAGACAGTTCCGTCCCTTTGCTTGTAAGTCATTAACTTGTTTTAACTTCACATTTTGATTGAATTTTTATATGTATGTGTATTGTGTATTTTAATTTGATGAAAGTAGTTCTTACTTGGTGTAATATCTCCGTTAAAAAATAATCAAGGCCTTATCACAGTGTGGTCGGTTTTATTTGGAAGTAGTAATCACTAAATATGCATGTTAGTCATGATTGATAAATAAGAGAATAAAACTGAACTGAACAATGATCTCTTTAATGTGTTCTCAGTGACACATTTTTGCATTGAAAACAAACCCTACTTGTCATCGCCATTGAAAACTGAGAAAAATGGTGCTCATTATTCCTCAAATAAATTCAAATTCCTGTCCATTTACGCTGATATTAACAAATATTTTTTAGCTGTAAATTGTCTCTTTGTCATTGACAATTGCAAGAAAATTGTAACAAACGTTATGTACTTGTAACAATAATTCTCTAGCTGACCTGAATCACCTATTTTTGTGTGCGATAATCATAAACAAGTATCTGAATTTAAAAAGTTAATAGGATGTAGAATCCAATGCCTCACTAATATTACAATTCTGCTTAGTATTACTGCTTAGTATTGATAACAAGAATGAACACATATTTAAATTTTTAGTTTACAGTAATAGAATTAATATTAAAATGTAATAAAAGATACCTAAGTTAAGAGGATTAATCAATAATGCCTAATAATATAAAAAAAGCTACTGTTGTGGCTAATCAACAATTTATGGCTGATGTATTCTTTCCAATGCCAAAAAAGAGGAAAAGTAAAAACCTAAATTGATTGGGACAATATAATAAATTAAATATAAAAACAAGTATGAATCTTACTAAGTTAAATCTAAGGTAGTAACCCCTTAGCAAAGAAATCAAATAATAGTGAAAGTTACACGCGACATATAGAAAAGTTGGAGGTCACTTGAACTACCAGTATGCAAATGTTGCAACAGCCTGTATGAAATTCGATAACGGGAGATAAAAGTAGGCAATCTCCACAAAAGTGGGAATTAATTGCGCGGACATGCAGGTCATTTAGATAAACGATGATAATGACGATGTGGAAACAGCATGTGGTGGCAATAGCTTCCTTCTTCTAGTACGTTTCTATTGTATTGACAAATAGATGAATATACACACGCCATGCTCCAGGAATCATACAATATAGGGTATGGAAAAATATTAAATTAAATGGTATAATTTAACATGAATGTAAAATTGTAAATAAGCCTACTCAATATTTTATTTTCATTTCATCAATTTAATTTCAAAAATTTGTTAAAACGCTAACTGTTGGTGAAGCTCTATTATTTTTGTGTGCCTTTCACTAACACATGTATTCCTTGTTTACCATATTATATCATTTTAAAAATAAATAACCAGCAGTAATACAAATAACGCTGATAAATGTATGATATACATATTTGGCTTTATTGAGGCTGTAATTTACCATTCTGTGAAATGTGTCTACAAAAAAAGTATTCTTAATAAATGTTGAATTATTCTACTCTTCTTGTACATCGTGACTTGACTCTTGTACAATGACCATAACCATAACCAATGAAGATAAAAAAAATCAGGAATTATCTGTGACATCTGTATTCGAATGTGTAAATAAGAACGATATTCTTTAATGTGTAATAATTAAAGTCCTTTTCTTACGTAATATTAAAGCAGAAAAAGTGGAAGGGAAAATTATGTTATGTCGGAAAATAAAATCTTTAACTAGGTAAAAATTATAGGATGATTTAATTAGCAAAAAAAAACTTGTGGATTCCAAACACTAAACAAAATTAACGGTAGTTTTTTGTTAAAAGTACAACCAGATATTGTATGAAACGATATATTTGTCTCTGCTATACCCTGGCGTCGCATGTCGCATGTAAAAACTGTTTATCGCTTTTGTCAGTTTTGTAAACGAGACTGTGTGTTTTGTTGTGTGTCGCGTGTTATTAGTCTAATGTGTAAAAGGCTAAAATTATTAGTCCCTTTCTGTTATTATACTTACTCAAGGGAAGTGCACGCCTATGCCATGACATAGGCTTGGCCTTGAGGAATACCCCGCTCTAATTATATATTTTCTTTTATCTTTACTGTATATAAATCTTATACTCCGACCAAGTAAGTTGCTTTTAAAAAATATATATCATTTTCCTTCAAGCTTGCTTAATTTGTATAATCTGAACCCAATAATAAACGACAAGTGTTCAATGCATCAAAGCCTGAGTTTATTCAAATTAATCCAAACGAGTTAAGCCAAATTGATAATTCTGAGTTTAAAAAACTAACCCTTATATAATAAAATAAAAAGCTTGGATTCGTGAGTTTATTTTATCTATCATTTTCTATTACATCCTGAAACTCGTACTATCAAAAAGTAAAGTAAGGAAACGTTTTTTTAAGAGAGGTGACAACTATTGACGGAATTCGACTCTGTACCAACCGTATTTGAAAAACTATTAGCGATGAAACCTCCTTTAGTTTTACAAACAATAAAAACCACGCACGATGTAATAAAAAGCTTGTGTACAAACAAAGTTTCAGCATCTTACTCGGGTAAAAAAAAATAGAATACTGTGGATTCTATCACATATGGGCTTTCTACAATATTTCGAGAAAATAGGTCATATGTATACAGGGTATCTCATAATTAAGAGTACACACCTAAACTGCAGATTGTTTAGGTAAAAATGTTGTGATTTAAACCAACTTGCCTTAGTCCATAAGTTAAAAGTAACTTAAGTAAGTTAATAGAAAAAGTCTATCGTAGATTCTTAAAATCCGACTGTCTTCGATTTCGATAAAGTTCCAAATATCACCACTGTGCTCTCATATCCTCGCATTTCTTCATTATAAAATAACTAATAGCTACAAAAATAACCAACAAACTTTCAAACGCGGGTTTGGAAACGCTTTCAAAGCATTGTGTGAAATACGAAAAAGTGTATGTACGTAAAAAAAACTGGACGTTTTCCACGAAACACCGAACTACTATACTTTTCTCGACGCGCGTTTCGCCAACCAAGTTGGCATCTTCAGGAGAAGATTAAAACTGTTTTAGTCAAGTTTTAATCTTCTCCTGAAGATGCCAACTTGGTTGGCGAAACGCAGGTCGTGAAAAGTATAGTAGGTGTATGTATGTATGTAATTATTATATTCGTACTTTCTTTCTGATAAGACTATAAGCTTTACAAATGATACTTTAATGATAAGCTTTACTTTGCTGAATTTCGTGATGTATCCTCGTGTTAATTATGCCACACTGTTTAAAAAGAAACAGGAAGGCACAGAAGCCTCATTATTTAGTTTTTCACTGGAAACGTAAAGCACATCATTAAAAATTTAGATCCAGTGAACTGAGAACAGGAGTTAAAGTTAAATGAAAAGAGAACAAAAATAAAAAGAAGAAGCAGAAAGTTAAATAAAAATAAAAATGCGTTCATAGTATAAAACACTTATTACTTGTCCCTATTATATTCATTTTCCTACGTACAAAAATTAACATGACATTTTTACTTTAATTTCTATTATATTCCAAATTCCTGAAATATTTTTTCCACTTCCTTTTATACGTTTGTTTTAACATACATGGCATAAAAATGATGTAACTTTCAATTGGTTAATCTATATGACTTTTGGCATAATATTATTTTAAATATCTACCTAAGGATATTTTTTGAAGCAGGATAGTGTTTAGAGAAGATCGAATTAAGTTTAGAAGAAAAAACGCGTTCCATTTATAAACTGATCGTCGTCATTAAGACCTCCTCAATAAGTTATGTGTATTAGGTCGCTGTCCCATCTCTTCAACCCATTTTCAGACCCACCAAAGCCACCCCTTTGCATTTACGCAGCGTTTTGCATGGTTTGACCTCTGTTGGATGAATCCATTGATCCTAATGCTGTCTAATAAATTGGTGTGGGGTGCCACGACTCACTTTTACCCTTTGACAACTCAAGCACCCTTCCAGGTCCCACGTACACCGACCCCCACTCATCCCCTCTAATTCAGCCCCTATAGAAGGCTGTGTGGGATATCGTTTGTCTCGAATTCATGTCAAGGCATTACTTGAAGACTCTCGAAGTTGGCAGAACACACTGCGGACAGCCGATTGAACGCCAAAAGAAATATAGCAAAATGATGTATCAAACACGCCATTATAATTTTGTTAATAAACGTATGCTCATAACATTTCTACGTTATATAATATTTTAAACAATTTTGCGAAAGTGGTATTTAACACTATGTAAAACTTTCGAATACCTATGAGAATAAAAAATGTAATATTCAACATTTATAATCATATACACTTCTTTTCAGGAATAATGCATATTTTCTAAAGAAACGCTACAAAAATATAGGAATGTACCATTAGCAATCCGTTACTTCACTTGGTGTGCTACTTCCAATTGCACCACACAACTTAGAACCGATTTTTTTCTGTTTCCCAAATCGTACCAACAATTAAACCCAAAACCAAACCATGAAATTCCTACACAGTGAGGTATGCGATAGACTGATGTAAACGACTAACAAGACTGGTAGATACGGTTTTTATATCGGCCACAAGACACACTGGACTAATTTAAATTCTCCACACCTTCTTTTTTTCGGAGCGTGTTTGATTTACGTCAAAATGAACGGCTTATTTGTCTGTTTCGTCGAGTGTTTGATACTGTAGCAATTAATTTCTTCAGGTGTAAGAACGTTAAAACCGCACAAGTAATTAATGCGTTAATATTTCGTGGAAAAAAGAAAAAGCAGTAAAAAAGGTAATTTTGTTGGAAAAAACAGCATATTTCAATGTGGATCTACAAAAATATGTATATTTTTTTACCAAATATGGGTAAAACAAGGTAAGAGGGCTTACCTTTTTCTATTAAATTTAGGCTATTAACTGTCATAACTTCAGAAATTATTTATCCAAAATAACACAGAATTAATAATATGAATTTACACAGGGTGCGTAGGGACGAACGGACCAAACTTAGTGGATTGTACAGATGTTATGTTAAAATATTATAACTTGATAACTAATAAAAATCAAATTGCATTTTAGTTTATTTTTAAGTGTATACGCCTGGAGCTTAGAGCGTTCTTCCCAACTCAAATGTATTGCAAAATGTGTACGGTAAAAAAATATGTTTTTAACAACAACTTTTTGTAATCAATGAAGTCATAAATTTGAAATTTTATGTTTACATATAGAATTAGACTGGTCGCGGAAAATAAGTTGAAAATGGGTTGATATAAAATATACGAGGTGTGTAAATTAAGTAATGAGACTGGCAACGTAGCGCCCGATCTAGCAACACTGCGGTGACGGGGCTTGGAAGGGCGGTAAGTTAATATGTAATGCACCTTCACTACAAGATTGAACGTGTTAGAGTCATTTGTTTGTTCTTTATGACTGTTTTCGTACACCGGGTTTTTCTAGTGCGTTTTAAAAATTAGTGACATTAATTTTGAGCAACTTTTGCAAAATTTCAACACCCCTACGGAGACAATGTTTTTTTCAAGAGTCCAGGTTTTTCAATGGTTTAAGGCATTCTCAGAAGGAAGAAATTGAAGATGAACCACGCAGCGGAACGCCTTCATCTTCAAGAACCGATGAAAATGTCGATAGAACACGAGATCTTGTGCGTTCAGATCGTTGATTGACGACAAGAATGATCGGGGAAGAGTTAAATTTGAATCACACCACTGTTCATCAGATTTTGACTAACGAATTGGGGATGAGAAAAATCTGCGCAAAAATGGTTCCAGAAAACCTTTCGCAAGAAATAAAGTACAACAAGAGAGAAAGGTGTCTTGACTTTTTTGGAATCGATTGAAAATGATTCCCATTTTATGGAACGTGTCATTACTGGTGATAAGACTTGGGTGTGAGTACGACCCAGAAACCAAGCGCCAATTCATGGAATGCCTTCAAGCTCTCCAAGACCCAAAAAAACAAGAATTAACAAGTCGAAGATCAAATTGTCCACAAAGAGTTTGTGCCTCCAGTAAATTAACACTTTTACAGAGAAGTTTTTTTTTACAGAAAAACTTCGAAAAAGAGTCATGCGTGTGAGACCAAACATAAAGAACAACTGGATGTTGCATCACGACAATAAACAAACAATCCACATAAAAAACACAACACACAAAAAACAATCCTGCGGCTCCTCAACCGCCTTATTCGCTTGACTTAAGTCCTTGTGACTTTTTCTCTTCCTGAGATTGAGAAATCACCTTAGGGACGTCATTTTGGAACCATAGAAAACAATCAAAGGGCTGTAACCGACCAGTTGAAGGGTATTCCAGTATATACAGAGTTCCAGCACTAATCCAGAGCTATTCCAGAGTTCCAGCACTGCTATGACGAATTGAAGAACATCTCCAGCGCTGTGTGGCTTCCCAAGGAAGTTATTTTGAAGGAGACAATACTAGAGAGTTGTAATTCTATATGATTTTTTTTTAAATCAGTCTCATTACTTAATTTACACACCTCATAATGTACATAAATATGATGTACAATACAGCAAACTATGAAACATATATCAATATCATAATACTATTATATGCCCTCAAGGTGTAGAACCTCGTGCAGAACTTTGCAAAACAAAAATTAAAATCATAACTGTTTAAAAACAAAAACAACGTTACGACAAAAATGCATTAAATACATTCGCGGAAGGCATATTGTAGTTTACAATTATAATTGTTAATTATATTTTAATCAATTTCATACCAAATCTTCATGAGTTCGGCTGAAACAGTCAGACAGAAACGGGAAAAAACAGTCCACTGTTTTGTTTGTTTTTTTTTTTCATATTAAATGGCACTTTACAATCTAGGTAATCCCATAGATGTTCAATTTGTGTTAAGTCGATGCTTTAAGAAGGCCACGGAAATAACTAAATATTATTATTGGCAAAAAAAATGCTTAGCTAGCCTACAAGTGAGACTGGGATCGTCATCCTACTTAAACACAAATCGATTGAGGGGAAAATTTATTGTCTACAGTCCATATAACGATGCCCAGTAAATTTGTCGTTTTCTACTAACAAATTACTAACTCATGTAGCCCCAAAACACCCCACAAAAAAATGATCCACTACCGTATTTACTGGCGCAACGAACCATGGTGGGTTTGAACATCTTTTCTCCATAGCTTTACGTCTGTGACCTCTTCGCAAAACTATACAAGGAGGTCAAACAGAGAAGTCAAAGATGGCGAGGAATTCAAACCGACTATGATTTTTTCTATGAAGCGGTTATAAAGCCAAATGTTACCAAGCTTCATACTAGTTTGAGAATCATTCTTGTAAACAACATTTTTCAACACACTTTCCGCCTACGTATTCAAATGCCTTTTTATCGTAGCATTGTTTTTTTTTATTAAATTTACAGATTTTTTTTGTTTTGCAAAGTTCTACATCTTATTGGAAAAGAAACGAAAAAACACTTTTTGGGCATTGGTAGAATACGGTTGTCTGTCTTATTAGACGTAAAACAGTTCATTAATTTTAGCCATAATGGCAAGCCAAGTGGAATGTAAAAAGAAAAAAATCTATTCTATTTTTATATACTCGTAATTAACGATCACCAAGACTAGATCAGATAAATACTTACTGTCCAACGGTCGAATTAATTTGTCAATTTTATTTTCCCACAATAATTAACAATTTAGTACATTAAAATGGTGTCTATTGTTTAAATAATACCCCATTTTAATCATTGTCGATCGGATTAGTTGACCCACCATCGGTACAAATTCATTTTTTCATAATCTAGTTTATTCATACCTATATACACAATGGTGGATTAATTATGGGCAAACGAACAGTAGCATTAAATCAACTTCGAATTGAACCGAAAAATAATGCGATGTCTACGATTCTTGCGTTTGTATGGAAAATCTTAGCTATAAGAGTATGTATTCCACACTCTGCTTTTATCTAATATTTTATTTAGGGGATCACTGTTTTCATATTGCTGTAATTCTCATATAGCGTAATTTATGATATTCTAACACAATCCTGTAATAAAAGCATCCAATAATAATTTCTGCCAACGTGCGTGTCTCCTAAAAGTTTACATGGAATTTGTCGATTAGTTGGTCTCTTGATGACATCAGTTTTTGAGAAATAATTGGCACTGGATCCAGGCACTTTACTCTTGGAACGGAACACTATTTTTTCCTTGACCGTTCTTAACGAAACGAATCTCCTAAGCTCCTATTCTCTGCAGCACCCATCAAGTGAATTCTTCCAGGCAGTGTTCGATCGAACGGCCTATCTTCAGCCTATGGTAAAAAAACTGCAGGCTATTCGCCTTCAAGCACGGACAGGACGCATAAGCTGTTTCTGTTTTATTTTTGACATTCAATTGAAAGGTGGAAGTAACATCAAGTAAAAACGATGCTACATATTATGTTTCTGGTATGTTTGTGGTAAACATGACTTTTCTTACAGAATATGAGTGATATTTTTTACATTTACAAAAATTAGCAATCAGCCAGTCAGCTAATTTAAATCTATGTACACAGTATATTTTCTACTTTATTTTATTTCCAAATCTAACATTTCAATGGACCACAAAAGTGATGTTTCCGGATTCAATACATTTTAAACTCATTTTAATGGCGACAGGACAAAAAAAATCACTCAAAATTGTAAAATATGTACCTACTACCAATATAATCGACTAACTACTTAAATTTACTTGAAAATATATTTATGTAAGCACAATTACATTTTGGACAATAACAACATTCCAAAATCAATAAAAGTCACGAAAGTTATATTCATACTAAGTTGTTTTTTGTTTAATTCTATAGTGGTAGAGAAAGCCCCAAAGTTTTCTGAAAAAGCTGTCAGGACATGAGAGTAAGGTAAACTATTACTCACCATCAGCTAAAAAAAGCTCACTCAGCTACTTGTCTATAAAACTTATAGACAGAATAGGTATTGTTACGAACGCTGGGCCAGTCCGCCCCTGCCTGCTTCGATGAGCCAGCCGACTGAACGTCGATGACGTACGCGGGCAGCGCCCGCGTCGAAAGTTCGCGGCTTTTGCCCGATGGTTCGGGAATCGGCCGGAAGCTTCGAGATATATCCGCTAGGTGGATATAACGCGGGGTTTCGACGCGGGACGGAACAGTTCTATTTGAATATCGGCGCGGCTTACTACGCTCTAAATAAATTGTATAAAAATAAATTAGTGTAAATAAATAGTGTTAGTTTAAAAGTACGAGTTTAATTTTTCACACCTCACGAACCCGAAATAAATAAAACGTGACATTGGTGTCAGGTGTGGGGTGTGAAAAAAAAGAACAATAATAAAAACATTTAAATAAATAAATTCGCGATAAATAAATTAAGTGAAATGGCTTCAAGACAGGTGTTTTTGAAGGACCTTAAAGTGGCGGATTTGAAAAGAGAACTCGAAGAACGGGAGTGTGAAACCACCGGGAAAAAGGCCGATCTACAAAATAGACTTCGAGAAGCTTTGGAAAATGAAGGTGAAAACCCTAATACATATTTATTCGACGTTGCTGGCGATATAAATTCGGCGTTGCAAACTTTAGAAAACAAATTATTAGAAAACTCTGGAAGCTTGGAGAAAAATCTAGAAGAGAAACTTTTAGAAAATGCCACCCAAATGCAACAGAAATTAGAGGAAACGTCTGGAAACTTAAGAGGGATGGAACAGAAACTAATAGAAAACATGGATCAAAAATTACTGGAAAATTATACAACTTTAGAAAAGAAAATTACGGAAAATTCTAGTTGCCTCCAGAAACAAATAGGCGAATATGTGGACGGAAAATTTGAGGAAATGGAAAATAAGTTAGTTACCGTAGAAGAAGAATTCCACAATAAGTTTCTAGAAGTAGAGAGAAAAATTGCAACGCTGAGTTTAGAAAGTGGGGAACAACAACGAGTGGTCAATACCGCTCTGAAGTCACGTGGTAGCGACATCGACGGGTTGAGTAAACCCGAGTTGAGCAGTCACGTGGAAATTTCGAGAATTCGCATGAAACCACCACAGTTTGATGGTAAGAGCTCATGGGTTAATTATCTACGACAATTCGAGGCTGCAGCGAGGGCAAATGGTTGGTCGTTGGCAGAGAAGGCTACAGCGCTGACGTTGGCGCTACGTGGTGACGCCACAGATATATTACAGACGCTTTCTCTTGAAGAACAAGATGATTACCATCAGCTAGTAAAACACCTCGAAATGCGTTATGGTCAATCCCATCTTGAGCATGTCTACCACTCGCAGTTGAAGAACCGCTGTCAGAAAAATAACGAATCACTGCAGGAATTTGAAGCGGACATAGCGCGGTTAGTTCGTTTGGCATATTCATCTACGCCGGAGAACGTCATGGAACGACTAGCCGTGCAGGCATTTTTAGATGGTCTGCGTGATACGGAGACCCGTCAAGCTCTGACTCTCGCTCGTCCCAGCAAGTTGGTGGATGCTTTGGCGCGAGCTTTGGAATTCGAAGCTGCTAAACAGAGTTGCAGAGGTCAAGCTAAGGTCCGTAGGATGGAGGAAGGTGTTGAAGAGGGAACCTGCAATGAAGCAGAAATTAGGCGAGTCGTCGAGGGCATGTTGGAAAAGAGGCAAATTCGGTGTTGGAACTGCGGTAAGGTTGGACATGTCCGTAGTCGCTGCCCTAGAAATAAGGAAACGTCACCCTCGTCGGAAAACTAAAGGAGGTTGACCGTAAGGGGCAATCGTCAACCTCTAAGAAGCAAGCCCCAAAGAAAATTGCACGAGTCGCATCTCTTCAACACCCGTCTAATAGTGTTTTTATCGATGGACTAGTCGATGGAAAAGAGAGACTGTTGCTATTAGATACGGGTGCAACGAGAACTATCATTAGACCAGATATTGTTGGAACAGCAGCAAGAATTACTCCGACCAGCTGGCGACTACGTACTGCAACTGGAGATCCCGCTACCATTCGCGGTGAGACCAACATCACAATTGTCATTGGAAACGTGTCGTTTGAACATCGAGCACTGGTAGCTGAAATTGAGGATGAACTTATTCTTGGAATGGACATTATGAACACCAAGGGATTTGAACTGGACTTCAAGAATAATGTTCTGAAAATAAATGGCGAGGAAATCGTACTACATCGAAAGACGGAGGAAACAATCCGAGTTGTACTGGCAGAGGATACGGCAGTGCCAGAACGAAGTGAAATGATCTTGGATGCTCATTTGGACGGTAACCCGTGTGTTGGAAATATAATGATGTTTGAGCCAAGATCTCACGACGGTGAGGTAGCGAGAGGAATAGCTGTGGGAAAAGCTCTGTTGCTGACCGAGAAAACAGTACCGGTGAGAATAATGAACCTGAATCATCACCCAGTAAATCTAAGAAAAGGAATCGTTTTAGGGTACTGTTCCTCGGTTTCCTCCGTCATCCAAAAATTAGATGCTCAAGAAAATTCAGTTAGGAAGATTACAGGCGAGTTAGCAAACCTTCTATCATCGTCCTCAAGATCCTTGAGAAGTGATCAAACGACGAAGCTAAGGAGTCTGATTACTAAGTACGCAGATATTTTCGATGATGGGCAAGGTGGAAAGGGCAGGACAAATGTAATCCGACACAAAATTGACACGGGCGACGCTCGGCCCATCCGACAAACAGCAAGAAGATTGCCATTAGCCAAACGTGAGGAAGCCGATAAAATTGTGCAGGACATGGAAAAAGATGGGGTCATTGAACCATCTAATAGTCCGTGGGCTTCACCAATTGTATTGGTAAAGAAGAAAGATGGCTCTACCAGATTTTGTGTGGATTACCGTCAATTAAACAACGTGACAAAGAAAGACAGCTATCCATTGCCTAGAATCGATGACACCTTGGATACTCTATCAGGATCAAAGATTTTCTCAACCCTAGATTTGAAGAGTGGATATTGGCAAGTAGAGTTGGCACAACGAGATCGAGAGAAAACTGCGTTTACTCTGGGTACAGGACTATGGCAGTTTACCGTAATGCCGTTTGGATTATGTAACGCTCCGGCAACATTCGAGAGGCTGATGGAAACCGTGTTAAAAGGACTCTCTTGGAAGACATGTCTTGTGTACCTTGACGACATCATCGTGGTTGGAAAATCCTTTGAGGATCACATGAAAAATCTGGAGGAGGTCTTTCAACGTTTGCGAACCTCTGGCCTAAAGCTTAGCACGAAAAAGTGTCATCTATTCCAGAAGGAAGTGAGGTATCTGGGCCATGTTGTTTCCAGTCAAGGAGTGGCAGTGGATGACCAGAAGATCAAAACAGTGCGAGAGTGGCCAGTACCCGGCAATAAGCATGATCTACGAAGTTTCCTCGGATTATGCACTTACTATCGTCGATATGTGCCCGGATTTGCCAATATTGCCAAGCCACGGACTCGACTCACGGAAGGAGAAAGACGGTTCCAATGGGACGATGAATGCAGTGAAGCGTTTCGACATTTAAAGGGAGCGTTGACGAGTGCACCTATCCTGAGCTATCCTCTCCCAGATGGAAAATTCATTTTGGATACCGATGCCAGTAATGTAGGTTTGGGAGCAGTTTTGTCTCAGATTCAGGACGGCCAAGAGAAGGTTATTGGATACTTCAGTAAAACCTTGTCGAAACCTGAGCGAAACTACTGTGTTACCAGGCGGGAGCTACTGGCGGTAGTGAAATCTGTCGAACACTTCTATAAATACCTGTATGGGAGGAAATTCTTGCTGAGAACGGACCATGCGGCGCTAAAATGGCTTCTACAGTTCAAGAATCCTGAAGGACAGGTAGCCAGGTGGATAGAGCGACTCCAAGAATTTGATTTCGACACCGAACATCGTGCAGGCAAAGTTCACCGCAACGCTGATGCGCTATCCAGAAGACCCTGCTTTGAGGATTGCAAACATTGTCAGCGGGCAGAAGAAAAGGACATCTTAGTATACAGAACGACGGCGGTGAACGATGATTGGCTGTCGGAAAAGGTTTTGAAAGACCAAGAGAATGACCCGAATCTGAAGCCAATTGTGAATTGGAAGAAAGAAGATCGGAAACCCACTTGGGAGGAGGTATCGCGGTATTCACCAACCGTAAAGTCATACTGGGCTCAGTGGAATTCCCTCGTCTTAAGCGACGGACTCTTAAAACGCGTTCTGGAGAAATCAGATGGTACCGAAGAGCGAAAACAACTGATAATCCCCAGAAACAGAGTGCCAGAGGTATTGGAGGAGATCCACAATGGAAGCACTGGCGGACACCTAGGAGTAACGAAGACGCTGGGAAAAGTTAGGGAGCGTTTCTACTGGGTGAACTGCACTACTGACGTGAAGGAGTGGTGCAAGAAATGCGTGGTGTGCGCTGCGAGTAATGGTCCGCAACGGCACCCGAAGGCTCCAATGCGACAATACAACGTGGGTAGTCCGTTTGAAAGAATTGCCATTGATGTAGCAGGTCCGTTTCCGGAAACAGATAATGGAAATAAATACATCGTCGTCGTGATGGATTATTTCAGCAAATGGGTAGAAGCGTATGCCCTTCCAAACCAAGAGGCTTCTACTGTGGCGGACGCTCTCGTCAAGGACTGGATCTGTCGATTTGGTGTACCTCTGGAATTACATTCGGACCAGGGGAGAAATTTCGAGTCGATTCTGTTTCAGAATGTGTGCCGTACACTCGACATCCGTAAGACGAGGACAACTGCACTGCATCCGCAGTCAGATGGAATGGTGGAGCGAATGAATAGGACCATCAACCGGTACTTATCCAAAGTAGTCTCTGACCACCAGAGGGACTGGGACCAGTTTCTCCACCTGTTCCTGTTAGCCTACCGGTCGTCGGTTCACGAAACAACTGGGCAAACACCTGCAAGCATCGTCATGGGCCGTGAACTGCGTCTACCCTGTGACCTGAAGTTCGGCTGTACACCAGGGGACGACGTGGCTGGAGAGGACTACATCAGTACTCTACGCCAGAGAATGGACGACATCCACGAACGAGTCCGTTCAAATATCCAGGGCGCCAGCGACCGCATGAAGGAGACCTACGACATCAACGCCAACGATGGCAGGTACCAGCCCGGCAACCAAGTCTGGTTATATAATCCACAACGTCGTCGTGGGTTATCTCCAAAACTTCAAAGCTCCTGGGAAGGTCCGTATGAGGTCGTCACCCGGATTAACGATGTAGTCTACCGAATCCAGAAGTTGCCAAGAGGAAAACCCAGGGTGGTCCATTTCAACCGTTTAGCCCCTTTCGCCGGAAGCAATGACGAACAAGCTGAAGCCAGAGTTCGACACGTCAGTCCACCAGACAGCGAGCTCTCTTTCGAGGAATTCATGTTGCTTCATTCCAACGGCCAGAAAGCTCGCTACGGTGTAACGCGAGAAGAACCACGTGACCTGTTCCAGGCTCCTGCTGACTTCTGTCTTGCTCACTGTGTGGCAGCGGATCTCCGAATGTCCCGAGGGATTGCACTTACCTTCAAGAAGGCGTTTGGACAGTTGGAGGAGTTACGCAGACAAAGACCAGAGGTTGGACGAGTCCTTCAAATCACGGCGGCCGAGCAGGAGAAAGAGAGGTCCGTTTTCTATTTGGTGACCAAGCAGCTATCGCACCATAAACCAACTTATCAAACTGTCTGGGACACACTAGTCGAGCTGAGGGATGTGCTCTTGTCCCAGAGCATAAGCAGTTTGGCGATACCGAAGATAGCCAGCGGACTAGATGGCCTGGATTGGAGGGTGATTAGGAGTATGCTAGAAGTCCTCTTCCGGTTTACTGGAATTGAGATTCTGGTATGCTGTTACAACCCCTGGAGATCGCTCAACGAGAAGACTGTGGACTGCTTCTTCTACCAGACCTCCCGATGCAAGAATGGGTCATTCTGCAGGTATCGACACGGACCAGAGGACGATACAATTCGAGACGAAATGTCTTTAAGGAGGGGGCAGTGTTACGAACGCTGGGCCAGTCCGCCCCTGCCTGCTTCGATGAGCCAGCCGACTGAACGTCGATGACGTACGCGGGCAGCGCCCGCGTCGAAAGTTCGCGGCTTTTGCCCGATGGTTCGGGAATCGGCCGGAAGCTTCGAGATATATCCGCTAGGTGGATATAACGCGGGGTTTCGACGCGGGACGGAACAGTTCTATTTGAATATCGGCGCGGCTTACTACGCTCTAAATAAATTGTATAAAAATAAATTAGTGTAAATAAATAGTGTTAGTTTAAAAGTACGAGTTTAATTTTTCACACCTCACGAACCCGAAATAAATAAAACGTGACAGTATATAGAATTTTAAATTTTCTAATTCTCGAAAAAGCTGATATAAAACTATCTTGACTTCCGATAACTTCTCGGGTAACTTTGATCAATACCCCGATTTTCCTGGGTATATGTAACTCCCTGTAAATCTTTAGTAAATTCCCTGACCTTTCCGAGTACTCCAAGCTTTCTCGAAAGATGAAAATCCTGAAGTATCTTGCAGAAGCTTCTATGCTTGCTATTCAATTATGCTATTGAGAGACGTAAGTATTATGAAAGCAACGCCATTAAACAAACTTTACTAAGACTTTATGCGGATGGCATAAAAGTTTGTATCAAGATTGATTTAGAAGTTTCTGAAAAATGGATTTTACGTCACACTTCTGTGAGTCCGTTGTTGAGTTGGCTTTAATGTAAAAGACGAATGATGAAGTCAACTTTTTTACCACAAACTATTTTACTATATCGGCTTCATTGTATTCGCGACTTGCGTTACTTCCACCCACCAACCGAAAAAGACAGGGCAGAGAATTGGAATTAGATATAGCATCAGCTATAGTTGGCTTTTGTTTGGCTCCAACATATAAATTGATTTATTGACACTACAATGCCGGATGACACCATTTACCACGTGTCCTGTGGCGGACCATAGAAGGGTCAGATTGAATTTTGGTTTAAATATTTTTTAATGATTAATACTGATGATGTAATAATGATTAAATAATATCTAATAAATGAATCAGTTCTATTTTACAGTTCTCAGTTAACTAGCTATAACAGCCAGACGACAATAATAAAATATTTCAAACGGGTATGCGGATAAAGAACTACAGTTTGGGCTACAATGAAGACACAATTTATATATCTGTTTACCTTCTTGTTCCTGAAAATTTCTTAAATAAGAAACTTTCTAATAAGAAAGTTCTGATGGAGAACAAAAAGCGGGAGTATAATAACGTCTTTTCTTTCCCATAAACCCAATAGACCCAAGTGAATCATTTCGTTTTAAGCTCAGATACTGTCCCCCTAATCTCTGATATATAAATATCGAAGAATATGTTTTCCCAAGGCCAAGAATATGTTTTCGGCAGATCCTACAGATACTCAGACTTGTAGGTGTTGCCATAACCCAGATACAACACGATCGTCATTATGGCGGCACTTCACTTGGCGTAGCGTATTCGTATATTTGTTGTATTTGCCCAAAAACGGCGATGTGTAGAGAAGCTATTCGCTATATTTGCTATATTTGTACAAATAACGCGAATAGCGCTAACAGCAAATACGCGTTTCCGTCCACTTGTCGGATTTCAATCACGCATCAAAGAAGTCAAATAAGGCGAATATTTGCGGTAGCCGTCCACACTTGGTTCCACCAGCGCCGTGTTCGTTGCTGCTGTCTCTGTCAAACGTCCGTCACTGTATTCACTGGTTATGAATATTCAAACATATTTGGCATGTTTGGAGTGTTTTGCTGTATGTGTGGATGGCATGTTTGGAATATTTGCGAATACGTCAAATGTTTGGACATATACAACGATACTCAAACACAAATACGCTACGCCAAGTGAAGTGCCACCATTACACGCACACAACACCCAATGGTACAACAACCCTTCTTGCAAGTATAGTAATATTCTTCGACAGCTTTCCATCCATCACCTCCATGCTCTACCAAAACGTATACATAGTAGCGCGTACGATTTACGTGTCGAGAGTGTATCCTTACTTTGACAAGTATAGTTTTTTTTATTTGGTATATCCAACGGAGAGGCATTTCCTCCTCTTCAAAGGGTAACATGACGTGTTTTAAAATATCCAGGTATTGAAAACGATCCATAATACCCGTTATTTTATGTACAGCGGTCCCATACCATTGGCCGAAAAACAACCCCATACAAAGAACACTCCCACCGCCATGTTTTACATACTTACGGTAATAATGAGGGTCCAACCGCTTACGTCTTGGATGCCATACACGCTGCATACCATCAGAATCTATTAAATTAAATTTAGATTCATCACAGCGATGACGTCAGTGATTCATCACAGTGATGAATCTAAATTTAAATTAATAGATTCTGATGGTATGCAGCGTGTATGGCATCCAAGACGTAAGCGGTTAGACCCTCATTATTACCGTAAGTGTGTAAAACATGGAGGTGGGAGTGTTCTTGTATGGGGTTGTTTTTCGGCCAATGGTATGGGACCGGTGTACATAAAATAACGGGTATTATGGATCGTTTTCAATACCTGGATATTTTAAAACACGTCATGTTACCCTTTGAAGAGGAGGAAATGCCTCTCCGTTGGATATACCAACATGACAACGATCTAAAGCACACTGCAAATATCGTTAAACAATGGTTCGTGGACAACAAACTTACAGTACTTTTATGGCCCTCGCAATACCCAGATCTCAATCCTATTGAGAATCTGTGGGGAGATTGTTAACCGTCGAATTCGGGATAACAACAGGTACTCCAATATTGAAGCATTGTATGAGGCTTTGTCGCGAGAGTGGACACATATACCACAGCTTACTATTCAGAAGTTGATTGAGCCTATGCCCCGAAGGTATGCTGAAGTCATTAAACATAAAGGCTATGCAATAGACTATTAATATTATTGTATTTAATATAAGTTGCTTAACTTTTGTCACCTCTTTTACAGCCATCATAACTGTTGATTTGATATATCTCTTACTAGTGTGCAAATAAAATAATTCTGTTGAAACATGACTTCCTGTAAGAATATGACCTACTGTTATATGATAAAGGTTTTGTCCGATTTTTACGTTTTATTGTGTTATGCCATTAAATATGTACAACTTGTCTTCGTTGCTTAACTTTTGTCTGACACTGTATTAAGTTTTACAGTTTACATATTAAGTCAGTTATATATACAGAGTTAAGATCAAAGAATTGTAAAGTATTAATAAACGTGTTTTGAAGTGAAGAAGTAAATTATTTAAAGAGAAATACGTAACAATATGTCCAAGTATACTATATATTAGTATTATGTACTATCAAAATATTGCAAATTTATTTTGTTTTCCTTATTACAGAAATACTTTTTGAAACACAAACCAAAATCGTTAAATATGACTCAACATGTTCTTCCTCTTCTAAAAATTCACGTTTTTTTCGGACAAAAATGCACTTTTCATTGCAACTACAGATAAATCAAATAAAACCAATTTTGTTTTGTTGATATAGAGTAAGTACCCTCATTATATCAAATAGAACAAATAGTTCTTAAAGATTTAATAACCGACGAGAAAAAAATTCAAGGTCAAAAAAAAGTTCAATAAATAATGGTGCACATTTGAAGGTCCCTCCATATTAATGTGATCGGGACGGAATAATCTACGAGAATTTCTTATAACTACAGTCTCAGACTCATTTCACTTCCAGCAGCGTCGACTACTTCGCCCGTTTTATCTCTCTCACGACGCCATTTTGAAAGTTTTAAAATCATAAAATCATTTATTATATAAGACTTTCTCTCCGATATTTGGAGATTTGGAAATTCAGTATAAAAACCCATTAGAAAAGGAGCTCTTCAAAATCTAACGAAGGTACTCCAAATCACATTACCTAAGCTACCCATTAGCCAGGTCGTCAGAGAAATCGAGGAAATGACTACATTCGAGGAAATGAATAGAGGAAATGAATTCATTGCCGATTCACGAGACAGAGGAAAGGAAGCAACAATTTACAAATTTACGACTTAGCGATTTAAAACTTAATGGCTTCCTGATCTTAATCAATCAGCCCAAATGAAACATAGGTTAGGTATAACCTCGTGCAGATGACTATAAACTTACCTACGAGTTTATAAACAAAACAAAAAAAAAATTGATACCTCATTAGGAAAAGCGAGACTATGGAAATACGTGATAGAATCCGGTGTTGAGTTACGCCTGAGAATACAACACCTGTATGCAGAATAAATAAGGAAGGGATTGGATGTATCCAATTAGCTGGAATTTTTGTAAAATAACGTAATAGAAAGGAAACATAAATCCGAAATTTTAATTTTCACATGGGAATCGGTTTTAATACATTTCAAAAATGAATGCTAGAATAACTAATTATATGTACCTAAATCTTTAGGCTGTTCTTATAAAAAAAAAGAATTTTAGAAAAGTTTTAATTTAATTCTTCAAATTAATTTTAAGTTTACTGTTAAGATTTTTACGTTGGAGCCACGAGGAACGCCCCCTACTTCACTACCCTCTAATTCCAACTCTCCGAGATAAAGAGACAGGGCGAGACTTACCCCTCTAGCCTGACGTCCGCCAGCGACCTGTTCAGCGAGATCATGTCGCTGGCGAGCAGATTGAACTGGTTGAGCTTGAACTTCTCCTTCATGAGAGCCTCCTTCTCGGGCGGGATGTGGACCGCCTTGCCCTTCTCACCGGGCCTGCCGGGCACGGGGAGGACGGTGGGGGCGGGCCTCCACCTCCGCAGGTTGCCCGGCTTGTACGTGGCCGAGACGCCGCCGACGACGACATCGCTCCCGCTGGAAACAGAAAAAAAACGTGAACGTAACGAAAGGGGGGAACGAGTCGGGTTTCCCCTGGGGCGTTTTTTATTCGTCTGGAGAGGCCTCGCCGTCTGCAGCGAAAATATTCAACTAGGTAGGTGTTCGTCAAACATTGTTAATGGAACACGAGTCGTAAATTGATAAAATACTGTCGGAAGACGTCAATCAAATACCTACAACGCCTTCATAAATGATCATAAGTCCCAAACACATTGCAATACGTTCATGAAGAGCCAAATACATTGGAACACGTTCATTCTGAAAGCGTTGCAAGGCAGAATCTAACGGTACCAATCAATGGTAACCGGTGACAATTCTACAAATCTATTTTTAATTCGGTAATTGAATATTTTTATTATGACATAAGAATAAGATAAACTGAAGAATATCACTTTATTTCTGAATTTCTGATATCCCTTACGACCATTCGGATTGACTGAATACCTTGTAACTCGTACCAATCATGTAATATTGGTTGCATATACCTTTAGATCACGTGGTTTGTAAACATTTATTAAGGCTCTGTATATATATACTCTGAATACATACACAGTATGAAACAGCCGAATGGAATAAATTCAACCGGTGTGAAAACAGCCACGGTCGTCCATCCACAGATTTAAAAAATACAATTATTTCACAATTTTAACATTCCAGAAATTATTTTCCTCGACGGTTTGCTATTTTACGACATTTAGTAATGCTGGCAGTCCCACAAAAAAATGGGAGGGTGGAAACTACCCTTAAAATTTTAAAAGCCACATCTTATACAAATGCAGATGTCGATTAAATTTTTTCACGTAAATTGCTTAATTATGATGTTGTAAAATCCGCCCACATATTGAAATCATTTCCCAGGCCGTAATAAGGGTGCATCAACCCCTAGAAGTAATAAAATTACTCCAGCCACATTTGAAGATGTCGGGTAATTTTTTCACGTAAATGGCTTTATTTTACAGTTAGCTAACCAGCCTGTAGGCTGAAATCATTTCCCGGGCCGTAATAAGGGTGCATCAACCCTAGACGTATTAAAATTACTCCAGCCACATCTGAAGATGTCGGGTAAATTTTTTCACGTAAATGGCTTTATTTTACAGTTAGCTAACCAGCCTGTAGGCTGAAATCTTTCCGGGCGTAATAAGGGTGCATCAACTCCTAGAAGTGTTAAAAATTACTCCAGCCACATCTGAAGATGGGTAAATTTTTCACGTAAATGGCTTTATTTTACAGTTAGATAACCAGTCTGTGGGCTGAAATCATTTCAGGGGCCGTAATAAGGGTGCATCAACCCTTAGAAGTAATAAAATTATTCCAGCCACATTTGAAGATGTCGGAGTAAATTTTTTCGCGTAAATGGCTTTATTTTACAGTTAGCTAACCAGCCTATGGGATGAAATCATTTCCCGGGCCGTAATAAGGGTGCATCAACCCTAGAAGTATTAAACCCGCTGTACTCTATCAGACTTGCTCGGATTTTTTTCTCTATTGGGAAGGTTTTTTGATGGAACAGCTTCTTTCTTAAAAAGATCTAAATCTTCGTCAACAAAGTGATTTGAACAAATTCTGTCATGTATTAACATTGAATGTATCTTCGCGTTTACACAGATGCCTCCCCTTTGCTTTTGATTTCTCGTCTTTGGGAAAGCCAAAAAACTTGAAATTGTTTTTTAGAACGATTGTTCGTATTATAACCGTATACAGCACACCTCATTTTAACAAATTTTTGCTGTCAAAAATATAAAAACTAGCACAAACTTTCAAGATGCCTTCAGAACAAACTCCTCGGATGACAAAAAGTGGGCACAAGCTGACGTCACAGTCATGGCGCCCGGCTGCGCGATATCATACCTTATCATATCATACGTGACCAGTCACGGTATACAAATAGGAAGGTATGATATCGCGCAGCCGGGCGCCATGACTGTGACGTCAGCTTGTGCCCACTTTTGTCATCCGAGTAGTTTGTTCTGAAGGCATCTTGATAAGTTTGTGCTAGTTTTTATATTTTTGACAGCAAAAAATTTGTTAAAATGAGGTGTGCTGTATACGGTTATAATGCGAACAATCGTTCTAAAAACAATTTCAAGTTTTTTGGCTTTCCCAAAGACGAGAAATCAAAAGCAAAGTGGAGGCATCTGTGCAAACGCGAAGATACATTCAAAGTTAATAATGACAGAATTTGTTCAAATCACTTTGTTGACGAAGATTTAGATCTTTTAAGAAAGAAGCTGTTCCATCAAAAACCTTCCCAATAGAGAGAAAAAAATCCGAGCAAGTCTGATAGAGTACAACGGGTTTAATACTTCTAGGGGTTGATGCACCCTTATCATGGCCCGGGAAATGATTTCAGCCCACAGGCTGGTTAGCTAACTGTAAAATAAAGCCATTTACGTGAAAAAATTTACCCGACATCTTCAAATGTGGCTGGAGTAATTTTAATACTTCTAGGGGTTGATGCACCCTTATTACGGCCCGGGAAATGATTTGAGCCCACAGGCTGGTTAGCTAACTGTAAAATAAAGCCATTTACGTGAAAAAATTTACCCGACATCTTCAAATGTGGCAGGAGTAATTTTAATACGTCTAGGGGTTGATGCACCCTTATTACGGCCCTGGGAAATGATTTCAGCCTATAGGCTGGTTAGCTAATTGTAAAATAAAGCCATTTACGTGAAAAAAATTTACCCGACATCTTCAAATGTGGTTGGAGTAATTTTAATACTTCTAGGGGTTGATGCACCCTTATTACGGCCCGGGAAATGATTTGAGCCCACAGGCTGGTTAGCTAACTGTAAAATAAAGCCATTTACGTTAAAAAATTTACCCGACATCTTCAAATGTGGCTGGAGTAATTTTATTACTCTAGGGGTTGATGCACCCTTATTACGGCCCGGGAAATGATTGCAGCCCACAGGCTGGTTAGCTAACTGTAAAATAAAGCCATTTACGTGAAAAAATTTACCCGACATCTTCAAATGTGGCTGGAGTAATTTTAATACTTCTAGGGGTTGATGCACCCTTATTACGGCCCGAAATGATTTGAGCCCACAGGCTGGTTAGCTAACTGTAAAATAAAGCCATTTACGCGAAAAAATTTACCCGACATCTTCAAATGTGGCTGGAGTAATTTTAATACGTCTAGGGGTTGATGCACCCTTATTACTATATCTTCAAATGTGGCTGGAGTAATTTTAATACTTCTAGGGGTTGATGCACCCTTATTACGGCCCGGGAAATGATTTGAGCCCACAGGCTGGTTAGCTAACTGTAAAATAAAGCCATTTACGCGAAAAAATTTACCCGACATCTTCAAATGTGGCTGGAGTAATTTTAATACGTCTAGGGGTTGATGCACCCTTATTACGGCCCGGGAAATGATTGCAGCCCACAGGCTGGTTAGCTAACTGTAAAATAAAGCCATTTACGTGAAAAAATTTACCCGACATCTTCAAATGTGGCTGGAGTAATTTTAATACTTCTAGGGGTTGATGCACCCTTATTACGGCCCGGGAAATGATTTGAGCCCACAGGCTGGTTAGCTAACTGTAAAATAAAGCCATTTACGTGAAAAATTTACCCGACATCTTCAAATGTGGCTGGAGTAATTTTATAACTTCTAGGGGTTGATGCACCCTTATTACGGCCCGAGAAATGATTTCAACCTACGGGCTGGTTAGCTAAATGTAAAATAAAGCCTTTTACGTGAAAAAATTTACCCGACATCTTCAAATGTGGCTGGAGTAATTTTATTACTTCTAGGGGTTGATGCACCCTTATTACGGCCCGGGAAATGATTTTAAAGGGTGGGCGGGTTTTACAACATCATAATTAAGCAATTTGCGTGAAAAAATTTAATCGACATCTG